>CM040240.1:283587990-283792605 GCA_022545495.1 Chrysanthemum lavandulifolium | reverse complement strand
CTTTTGTTCTAGTGTGACTAGCACCTACTATAATTGGGAAATGAAGAAGCCTATCCCGACTAGGAAAGATCCCAATAATCCTAGGGTTAGTTGCAATTTTCTTGGTAGAGTTAAGGGATTGCCATTTTATGTAGGTAGTTTCGCGTTTCCTCACGGATTTCATAATAGTGGATGATATTGAATGCGCCATAGATCCTAGCTTGTCCACGTTATTCTAGGAAAGCCTTCGTAGAAAACACCGCGATGACTTATGATCCATCGTTAGGAATAGTGAGATTCAAAGATGGAGACCGATGATGTAGCTTACAAATGCCGTTTAAGATTGATAAGTTTTCATCACTTTCCAATGATGAAAAGGAACTTAAACTATCGGTCTACTATAAGAATGAGGTGGATAAGGATAAGGGAGTAGATTATGTTATGACCAAGATTTTTGGTTTCTATAAGGATTGCTTGAACTTAGGACCGAATATAGAACCGAGTGGGGAGGACGACCTCTTAGAAAGGTGCATCATAGGGCACTTCTAAAACATGGAATCTCCAATAGAGACCGTCATGAGGTGAAAGTGGCGGTAATGAAGTCACGTGGGGCACGACTTGAGTCTAGCTACAAGACTTATAAATAAAGAAAAGCGCTTCATGGGAGGCAACCCATGCTAATTGTTTGCTTGTTTGTGTCGTGTATCTTTTATTGATTGTTTATTCTCATGTTTAAATTTGTAAAATGCTTTATTTTGTCTTTAACCTCGTCTTAATTACATATAAAGGTATTTTACATAAGGGATAAGTGTGGGAGGATTACACGTTTTCAAAAGAAACCTAAACATGAGAATTACAATTATTTAAAAGATATACATGTTTGTTTGTTCGAGTCAAATGCTTGTGTCGAGTCATAATGGATGTTTTGCGGTGAAATTTTCCGATTTTAAAGATAAAATGTTCACAATTTTTCCGAAATCATGAACCGGTTTATGTCGGGATAACTGGCGGCGTCACAGAGGAGCGTAAACGACTTATTACTTTTTCGTTTCCCGAGCTACTTATAAATTTTGGAATTTTCGGTCTTAATTTTCCGGAAAATCAGAAACATCCATTCCACAAGCATTATATCCTAGTTTAGTAGAGTCTTATATATATTGTTATCACCGATTTTACACGAAGGTTTCGTTTGTTTTCTTCAAGTGTGCGGGTTTAATTTATCAAGAAGAATATACATAAGATGAGAAGGAGCTTTTCACGCAAACATTCTTCTTGAAGAAAGATGTAACCACCACTTCACACGGATCCTACCAAGCTAATCGGGAGTACTAGTTTCTTTCATTTTAATTACCTTCCATTATCATTACTTTGATACTATCGGGGAACATTGGGGACAATGTTGGTTTAAGTGGGAGGAAAATAAAGCGGAACTTTGAAACTATGCTTATCCTTGATTATTTGCTTTGTTCAATTTCATTTGTGTAATAAACCATGAGAAATATCGGTTAGGGTAATTTTGGCACCAAATTTAAAATTTTTCATGACATATAGGAGTGGGCCATTAGTCTTAATAAAGCGTCTCATGAATAGGAAGCTATATGACTAGCACAAAAACCCTTTACCACTTAAATTCCACCCAAAATGTGAGGATCGCCCTTAGATTTGTTGGAATTAAAGCATTCATCTTTAATGCTTGGAGTGTGAACCGGTAGTATAATAGATTCTAGAACTTGTTTTGTGATGCATTCCGAGATTGCTAGTAAGACTACACTTGTGTAGTTAGGAATAACTAAATGATAAGAGGCATTAGGATAACCCTTGTTTGATACGTAATATAATTACTTCTTCCACATCGGTTGGTAATTCCCCCACACCTTTGCGTTGTACTCATCTTTAGTACCACGATACCTAGTTAACCCTCGAGCCTATCTTTTCGCGGTTCTCGTGATGTTTCGGTTTTCAAAATATCAATGAAGTGCATTGTTTACAATCCACCCCAAATGTACACCCAAATCGCTTAGCCTACCTTGTATGCACTCACTTTAGTGCATTATTGTTATCACACTAAACCCTTAGTTCAATTATCTAGTTGGTTGCATAAGTTGCTAAGTCGAGTCATATCCTTTGTCTGAGTTTGGGACGATTGGGACGATTGGGAAAGTTAAATTTTATGAAATGGCGGAAGGAGCGTTAAATTCAAATTCCCTTTATTTGCATAATAATGTACTCCAAGTGTTTTGATCTTTTCAATTCGGGTCAAATTAGTGTTAGAGTAATAAAACTCAAGTGTAGGGATGTGCCTATAAATCCCTATTATTTTGATGTTATCGTAGAGGATGGTTGAGTAAAGTGCACGAAAAAAAAAAAAATGGGCTACCATCCTACATCTATCTTTAAATTTATGTTTGTTTGTTTCGAGTTATCTAGAGTTTAGAGTGTCGAGTCTTGGCTTAGCAACGCCATTCTTCGCATGATTGTAACATAAAGATTTTTGTCTTGCCACCACTAAATCGCCTATCCCACCAAACCCTTTGTTTCCTACCATAAGCCTAACGTTACAACCCTTTAAAAGACCTCTTGGATAGTCTTTCCTAGGTGCTTACTGGAGGTTTGATCTAGTCTCAAGCCTATGGTAATCTATGTACTAGGACCGGCTAATGAGTGTTTATCTTCCATTTCCAACTTGTTATATTTCATATACACCCGAGGGTGTGAGTATCCAAACACCCCATGTGAGGTGCTAGTATGTAATTTCCGTGCTTGTTATGACTTTTTCGGGGCTTATATGTGTTGTAGATCGTTCTAAACTAATGCCTCATGACCCCTAATTTATAAATCAATTGGCTAAAAGCACATTTGCTTGAAGACAAGCAAATACCAAGTGTAGGGATATTTGATAAGGATTTAAAAGTACCTTTTGAGGGTCATTTAAGCCCTTAATTGATCACTTTTGTATCCGTTACTACTTAATTTCATTACTTTTCACTTTTTAGGTCTCTTGAAGGCAAATTGCCGGAATGACACTTATTCGGACGAAAAGGCGCGAATATACGAAGAAAATGGCCAAAGTCAAGAATCGAGACACTCAATTCTTTGAATTGAAAGGGGCGGCGTCAGTTCTACTTGTGACCGCCGGAACAAGTTTTGTGACGACTCAAGAGCCAAATTGCTTATTTACAAGTGACGGCATCGGGTTTTAAAAAGAGTAGGCGTCGCAACTTTCGGACGGCCTAGATTTGATCGAACGACGTCGAGACCGAAGGAGACGGCACACGGGCATAAGGTGACGCCACACAATGATGCGTGGACAAGGCGAAAACCTAATGACGGCGACCGACGGCGTCACAATTAAAGAGTGACGACGTCGCATTTGTAACACTATATATAGAATCCCAATTTTTAGTTTTCGGTGTGTAGTTTTGTAGAGTAAAACCTAAACCAAACCAAAGGCTGTCTTGTACGAGATTTTAGGGTTCCATACCTATCTTACATCAAGATAAGTGTTTTACTTCATTAATTCAATTATGTATTCAATTGATTGTGTGTATGCTTGCATGTTCTCCATGTCAAGCTAATTTACTTGTGTGTTTTCTTAGGTAATATGAAACCTAGTTATTGAATATTGATTGGTTGTCTCTTATCTTAATTGTGGTTGACCTAGTATTGCGATAGGTCATTCGTTGTGTTATTAAGCAGCTTGATTAATCTTTGTTGAACCTTAGCATATAGTTACTAGTGGAATTGTAGGCTAAACATCCAAAGAATACCTTAGTGTTAAGTTTATGAATCCTAGAGATTTCGTAGTCATTAACTTTTGGTAGCTTCAAAGAGTTAGGATAAGCGCATACCTACGACCTTAGAAACACAACGCGTTAAGAATAAGGGCGTGACAATTCAACCATCAATAGGAGATAACTAGGGAGTAATAAAACCTAAGTAAGCGCATTTTAAATCATCATGCAGGCACGCAACAACAGACATAGACTACCCTAGCTTAGTTAATTAGATAATTAGATAATAGTAGAGTAATCGGTGAAATACCAACCCCAATCCAAACCCGAGATTCGTACCTTTCCATTTCCTAAAAATATAAAAAGATAAAAAATAATCTTCCCAACCCCAACCTTAGCGTAGTAACTTCTCACTAGCATTCCTATTCCCTAGAAAGCGATATCAATACCGTGGCTTACCCTAATACTACACTACAACGATTAGGTTCCGCCTAGGGTGTTGAAAAACTTTTCGACGAAAGGAAGTTCCTTTGACCCCGAACGCTACGTGTAAGCGTGTCGATAGGAATCAAGCAAGGGAACCTAAGCGAGATAGAAATCTAACTAGCTATTCAATTCCCCAGGCGCCAAAACTTGATGCGGCGTACAGCGCGTTCGGGGTCAAGGAACTTCCTTTTCGTCGAGCAAGGTTTTCAACACCCTGGGCGATGAACCTAATCGTTTGTAGTGTAGTATTGGGTAAGCCTCGTATTCATATCATTCTCTCAGGGAATAGGAATGCTAGTAAAGTGTACTATGCTAAGGTTGAGGTTGAGGAATATTATTTTTATCTTTATATTTTTAATAAAGCTAAGGGTAAAATCTCGGGGTTTGGATCTGGGGGGTGGTACTTCTACCGATTACTTCTACTATCTAATTATCTAAACTATGGGTAGTCTTATGTCTACTGATGTGTGCTCGTATGATGATTAAAAATGTGTCTACCTAGATATTATTACTCCCTAGTAATCTTTTATTGGTGGTTGAATTGTCACGTCCTTATTCTTAACGCGTTGTGTTTTATAAGGTCGTAGGGTATGATTTTTTCCCTAACTCTTTGAGATTACCTTAAGGTTATCGCCTACGAAACCTCTAGGTCAATCATAAACTAACTTTAAGGGTTATCTTTGGATGTTTAGCCTACAAATCCGCTAAGTGACTCATAAACTAAGGTTTACAAAGATTACTCAAGCATTTAAACACAACGATAGCCTAGTACACTCCTAAGCCAATTTGCAATTAAGATAAGAGACAAGCAATCAATAATTAATAACTAGGTTTCATAGATCTAAGCAAACACACAAGAAATTTAGCCGGACATGTTAAACACGCAAGCATACACACATTCAATCGAAGACATAATGAAATTAATAAAGTAAAACACTTATCTTGATGTAAAATAGGTATGAGAACCCTAAGATACTGTCGAACCGGACTACAATCATTTTAGGTTTTTACTCCACAAGTCTACCTCCCAAAATTCGAAATTCGATTTCTATATATAATTTTACACTGCGGACGTCGCCTTATAGGTGGGATGCCGTCGATTGCCGTCATTAGGGTTTCGTCTTGGCAGTAATAGTTGGACGCGTCACGTTGTAGTTGTGACACCGTCGGGCGATGGTGACGTCGTGCGATTCGGGATCTAGGCCGTGCGGGATGAAAAATCTTCGTGAAGCCCTTCCTCTTCAAAGCCCCGACGTCACGATGTATTTTAGCAAAAGTCTCTTGGTAATCCAGATTTAATTACGTATAAAGGGACGACATCACCCTTTAGTTGGGACGCCGTCAGGTGCAATTCTAGCAGCTTGAGTGTCTTCGATCTTGACTTAGCCATTTTCTTCATATATTCACTCCTTTTCGTCTAAATATGCATCATTCTAGCATTTTGCTTCCAAGAGACCTAAAATATGACATGAGCCGTCGCTTGAGTCTCTTTAGAAAACCTTATGAGCGACGGCATCGCCCTATGGGTTGGGACGCCGTTAGGTGTGAAATTCAGCCTTGAAATCTTGACTTTGTCTTTTTCTTCATGTTTTCGCTCCTTTTCGTCCAAAAGTGCTTGATTCCAGCAACTTGCTTCCAAAAGACCTAAAATGTGAAAAAGAACGATTTTAAGCAGTAACGGATATAAAATGTATCTATTTAGGGCTTAAATGACCCATTAAAAACGTATGTTTTAAATCCTTATCAATGACACATAATTACTTCAATAATTAAGTCAATTGGTAAGTTTCGGCATTTACCCCTTAATCCCAAATAGTTTAGAAAACCATTTTAACTATATAAGAAAACACAATACTTTTACGAGTTTATAATCTTGCATATTTGGAAAGGTTTTATAAATTTCGCCATGATGCGTCCGTTTATATCACGTTCCCAAGTCCACGTGACTTTAAACAAACCAAGTTTGAACTTACAATATTTATAAATTTTTGTTTCATTATCATTCACGTAATTATTAGTTTTTGGTTTATTGAATATTTTGTGTCCGTTCTGTGTCTAATATATTAAATTCATTTCGAGTCTAATATATTAAACCGTCTCAAGTACCAAAATGTCCAATAAGTCCAATGTCCAATATCGTAAATCCGATAACAATCCAAATGGTATCAATAATTGTTCAACCCAATTGTATATGTCAAATGTCAAATCATAACCCGTATATTAAATTCCTTAAGTATCCGATAATCCAATATGTCAAGTCACATTCTGACGCAGGACGCGGAAGCGAATTTAGATAAACCATAATCCATGGGTGATAACCAAGGCGCACCTTGAGGGAATAAAACCCAAAACAAGAGATAAACTCTAAAAAACACTTTATTAATGATTCTATGAATACATAATAATAAAACCAAGCCCTTTATTTATAGGGAAGCCAAACTTGGGGAACAAGTTAACCAGAATATTCTAGAACCGACTTAAAATAAAAACCCTAAAACTGACGCGACTAATTTACGGTGTAATTGGGTAAATCAATTACGGCATAACTGTGATACCGTACCAAAATAAACTAAACATAACTTGATTAGGGCGTAATTGAGTAAATCAGTAACGGCATAATTACATCACAGAATGAATACCGAATTTTAAACATAGGTTACAGCGTAAACAAGGCTTCAAGGTTACGCCGTAGATAAGCAATAGACTATGATGCGCGACCTTGAATCTTGTCCGCATCATCCCCCTCACTTGAGAAGAACTTTCCCTCGAGTTCTTGCAGTCTCGAGCTCCAAGGTCTTCAAATCTGGTGGTCTCGTACCATTGGGAAGAATAGCTATCTTTTTCTCAAACCACTTATGCACATAAAAATTATTATTGCCTCTATGTATTGCATCCACATCATGTTGCCATGGTCTCCCTAACAAAACATGACTAGCACCCAAGTCCAAAACATCACAAAGCACCTCATCACAATAAAATTTTCCAATAGCAATTGGAACCTTTCAAACCTCATCCACCTTTACTTCGGGACCTTTCTTTATCCAACCTAACTTATATGGACTAGGATGTTGCTCGGTTTGTAACTTTAATGCCTTCACAAGTTCTTTGGAAACTAGGTTTTCATAACTCCCACCATCAATGATCAATAAGCAAACATTGTCTTTAATCACACACTTAGTTTCAAAAATCTTGTTCCTTTGTGTAGAATCTTCAACCTTTGTTGCACAAAAAGTACGTTGTACCATCAAATTCACAACTTCGCCTTCAACATGAGCAAATTCATCAATATAATTCAAATCATCACCAAAATAAATTCCCATTCCATCTTGTTGAACTTCCCTAACATAAGCATTCATCTTCCGATTAGGACAAGTGTTCGACCTGTGACCCGGTAAACCACACCTAAAACATTTAAAAGGCATAGGCTTGTCATATGGATTAGAATCCATCTTTTTAGCCACAACCTGTTTAGTCGCACCACTTCCACTAGCCACAACTGGAAAATTCAAACTAGAAGTTTCATTAGTTCCAACGGTCAATTGAGTTTGATTAGATTCAATTACCTTAGTAGTGTATGAATTCTCTTCCCATGTATCTTCAAGATTTGAACCCCGCTTAGACATTGACCTCTCAACCTTCATAGCTAAAGTTTCAGCTTGATCAACGGTCCAAATGTTAAAGAGGCTTAATTCTTCTTGAATTGATTGATTCAACCCACTCAAATACCTCGCGGCCATTTGTTCCTCCGATTCCTTCAAGTTACACCTAGCTTGTAGTCTCAAAAATTCACCCGTATACACCACCACGGTTCTTTTCCCTTGAACACAAGTATGATATTTTTGATATAAAATTTGTTCAACATCAGGGGGTAAGAACCTACCTTTTATCATCCTCTTCATTCGTGGCCACGTGTTGATTGGATACTTGCCTTGTCTCCTAAGGTTGTCTTGCTCATTTTGCCACCAAGCTCCAGCTCCTCCACGTAACTTGTAAGCCACAATCTTAACTTGCTCTTCTTCTGGAACATCCATGACGTCAAAGAACTTATCAACCTCGTACAACCAATCTAGCACCGCTTCAATGTCAAGATTCCCAAAAAATTAGGGATCTCGGCCTTAACACGATACCTTTGATGATCTCCATGTTGATTTTCATTCCTCCTAGAAAAAACCCTAGGTCCACGATCTCTACCTCTTATACCTCCAATCAAAACTTCATAATTTCCATCTCCTTCCTCATCTGAAGACCCGAATTCTTCTTGTCTCCAAACTTGTTTAGGAGATTGGTTACGCTTATGATTTCCAAAGAAACCATCATTGTTAGGACGAAATCTAAAGCTACCACGTTCGTTACCCTCACGACTTGGATGATTACCACCACCACCCCCGATCGCGGATCGAATCTCTTCAAGCACAGTGGACAAACTCTCGAATTTGGTCGTAAGATCATTAATCACACGATCCATGTCTTCGATTGACCGCACCCCACCACTGGTACGGGTTTGATGATCTTCTACACCATTCACCATCTAGGATACTAACAAGCTCTAGATGTTTAGTTGACGTAGAACCTTCTACACCAATTACCACTAGGAAGAACGTGTCTCTGATGCCAACTGACGCAGGACGCAGAAGCAAATTTAGATGAATCCAAATCCAAGGGTGATAACCAAGGCGCACCTTGCGGGAATAAAACCCAGTACAAGAGATAAACTCTAAAAAACACACTTTATTAATGATTCTCTGAATACATAATAATAAACCCAAGCCCTATATTTATAGGAAGCGAACTTGGGGAACAAGTTAACTAGAATATTATAGAACCGACTTAAAATAAAACCCTAAAGCGACGCGACTAAGTTACGCGTAATTGGGTAAATCAATTACGGGTAACTGTGACACCGAACCAAAATAAACTAAACATAACTTGATTACGGGCGTAATTGAGTAAATCGATTCTGATGTAATTGAGTAAATCATTCTGGCGTAATTACATCACTGAATGAATCACGAATTTTAAACATAGGTTACGGCGTAAACATGGCTTGAGGTTACGCGTGGTTAAGCAATAGACTACGATGCGCGACCTTGAATCTTGTCCGCATCACATTCCGTATCCAAATCCAAATCATGATACCAAATAAAAAGTCCGATATGAAATTATGTAATCTGTTGTCCAAACCAAATACCAAGTCCCAAAGTGTTACCGAAACGTACCAATGTCACCAAATTCAAACACGTTAGCAAATATTTCAATTATCGAATGCATATATCACAATCTAAACAATGTTTTCACAAAATAAAATACTTTTTAACTATTTATCTCTAGACACACTCCTATTTAGATTTTTGTTGGACTTGAACCATTTTAAAACCCGAACACCCTTAGTTTTACTTCCTGGGCTCGTGGCCCATCAATCAAACAGCAAAGTAAATCCAACCTTTTAACAAATGGGTTTTGGCCCGACGCACATGAACATATTTGACTGTAAAGATGCAGCAAAAATTTTTAATACAACAACAAGAATTTCTTATACTAATGGGTACACAGCGTTCTTTGCAATGGTGCAAGTGTAACCAAATAACCCACAATAGCATACAATTAAAGCATCACAATCATCTTTATACATTATAGTAGTACATGCGCAATGAATCCAAACCAAAAAGGAGAAAGCAACAATGGTGGTGTTTTGGTACACGGTAATAAAGATGACACGTCGTAGTTGGTGATAATGTGAAGACAAAAACAATGTCAATTATTAGTATTGCAAAATGTCGTGGTTGACTTCACCATCTCAAGCCAACATCTATTCTTTCACCATGTTAACAAATTGTACACAAACACTTTCTAAAATGAATCTATCATCTCTTCATGGACCTTTTTATACTAAAACAAATAACCTACAATTTAATGTGAATAAATTAGGTAACCGAAAGTTAATAATGGTTATTTACTTGATTGTATTTTACTGTGAACCAAACCAAACTACTAAACAAAATATATGCACCCTAATCAGGTTTAATCAAAACTCGACATAGCAAACACCAAAATGAGTTCTAATCAACATAAGATAAGCTAATCCAACTGAGACGACACACAAGCCGGGTCGACCCATTAACACAATAATCTCCACAACGTCTTTAACAAACTGGGTCACCTGATCAGTATGGGTTTCTAACCTGACCCGTCATCAACAAGCACACAAACATCCCTTTGAATAGTTTTACTGTAACACCCCAACCTGACAAGGGTCCGAATGTCACATTATGGAGTCATATCAGAACATACTAATACAAATGCAAGCAGAAGTCTTATTAAATAAAATACCAAGTCATATAAACAAATGACTTACAAAGGAAAAACTAAATAATCCAACATATCTAAAAGAAACGAAATATCAAAACAAATGTTCTTTCAAATGAGTCCAAAATAATAAGGAAACTAGGGTCAGTTCACTCAAAAGCTCTTACTCAACCCATCAAAGCTTGACATCCCACTTGGTACACCGCATGGAAAAGAAATCTGGTGAGCTTAAAAAGCCCAGTGAACAGATGTAACAAAACAAAAGCTAACATAATCAAAATACAAAAATGAAACAAAGGAGACTGATAAGAAAGTCGTAACGAACGAGCACAATAAGTCTATGAGTCAATGAGGAACATGCAGAACACAATATTAACAGATAACCAAAAGAACATAAATCAAAGTAGACCAAAGCAAAGCAGCGCATCAGCGAACCAAACATATAAATACTGGACATAAACGAATAGGAATTGATAAACAGCATCATAAGCAAAACAAGTAACCAAACAGTGAACAAGCATATCAACCAGCGGATCAGCTAATCATAAATATAGCAAAACAACAAATCAGATAATCAGATATATATATAAGCTAAGCTGAATTCTATAAGCAGGCGGAAGCAAATGAATAAAATGCGAGCATGGAAATCACACAGGTCAGATAATCAACAATTAATGAACAAAACAAATATCATGACAAGCAGAAATACCAGCAGAAGTATAAGCATGTCAGTCACATGTATGGGTAGGAATACCGAATGAACATCATAATTGAATGAATTAACTAAACAAGAACATAGCATGGCAAACTAAACAAGTCAACTAGAAAGGTAACATAAGTTGAACCATATTCCTTCATCAACCAGTAACATGAACAGAAGTGTAAACATGGTGGATCAACAAGTCAAGTTAACATCCATTACTATGTTGAACCGATAACATAAGCATCAGAAACATCAGGCAGAAGTACAAACATGATCAACGGACAAATCAAATGATTACATACTATCATGGCAACCAGACAAATCAAATAGTCACATAACAGCATGGTAAGCGGATAATCAGATATTAGCATGCTAACAGGTGAATCAGGTAACCACATACTAACATAGTAGACAGAGAAATCATGAAATCATAGTCAGCATGGAAAACAGATGGACCAAATAATCATATAATAGCATAACACTTGAATCCAATAATCATATAATAGCTCGGTAAACGGGTGAAGTGGTAATCTGAAGTATAAGCTTGGCAACCAACCAATAGAGTGAAAACATAGTAAATCAAATGAGCTGAAGACTGAGTAAAATAACCAAATGAACTGAAGCATGAGTCCGATAGTCAAACTGAATGACTGAATAGGCATAGCAAACGAATGAATCAGAATATCAGATAGTCACATAATAACCAAAATAAGAATGTTGCCACGAGCACCTAATACTAAAGGAGATACTCCAATAGCCAAATCTACAAATCATATATCATAACCAATATCATATCAAATCAGTCAAATCATAAGTGCACAAGGAGGAGACCTCAAGTACCAAATGGAGTAGCTAGCTCCCAAATGTGAGGGTGTATTGCCTGCGCACCACATCACCAAAGCGAATCGAGTACCTAGGATGCATCCATCGCTCCTGCAAAACAAATCAAATATACATATGCTAGTACGAGACTGTACATACGTATTCATAATGGCCAAGTGCACACATATCATAATCATATCAAAAGGGAATGTTGGGGACTAATCACACCGCCCCAGATAGTGTCATGCAATTGGTGCATCAATGACATGGCCATGGTACCTCCATGGCTAGTTAGCTCGAACAACCAAACACAACAAATCATATCATATCAAGCCGATCATATAATGGAATCATATCAATAAGGGATCTCAAGCGGATAACATATCGAGCGAATAACTAATCGAATATCAAATCGAGGATCATACCAAAGCGAATCATATCAAATGGATTATAACAAATCCAGCGAGGAGAATACGAATCGAATATCAAAATGAACAAGTCATGAGAAAAGAAGTGTCATTCTGAAATGGCGGAATATCATACCTCAAATGTGTGTGCGTAAGAGTAAGGCACACAAGCAAGCTCAATGTCCCGACTTCATAAATCTACATTAGGACATATCATAAATCACATATGTGTTCCATTTATAAATCATGCTTAACTTATCTCCCATTTATACTTAGTTTCAAGTTCATAAATTTACATCTTTTAGTATTTGAATCTGGACCGGACTTTAGCTATTTTTATAAAATACTTACTTAGCTCAAATAAAATCAAGGAAATTCCGGGGTTCCCACATGAGTTAAGAGACTCTCCAAAAATTGTGGGATTTTACTTCCATGTCAAATGGCCTATGGAAAATCATAAGTCCAGACCTGTCCAGAAAGTGTTCAAGATATACACCTCAAAAGTTTATGCTTATTTGACCTGTTTAGACACCTTGGAAAAATTCCCAAAACTCCCAGAAATTTATCTATATTGTTAATACAAATAAGCCGTAAAAACGTTTATTTATATTTTACGATCTTCTAATGTTTTGTCGATAACAAACGTAAAATCATTTTAACGAAACAAATAGAATACGTAAATAGTTTGAATTAATAGTTTCCTAACACACTTACGTTTTCACATAAAACACTAAACAAGTATAATTGATTTTATGATTTATATATATATGTACAACAACTAGTGTTTACATACTGGGTTAGCATACACTTAAACTAAGTATACCAAAATGTGTAAAAATATGTATATACTAAAATGGGTAAAAACAAGTATATACTAAATGGGTAGAAACTAACAAATGGTATTTGACCCATAACCCATGGTTTTATATATACCACTTAACCAAGTTCATTGTATCTAGAACATTGTAAAAGCATGGATCAACCCATAACCCAGACCCATGACCCATGACCAAAAATACCCATGGGCAAGAGAGCGTTCCACGGATCCCTAGCTTTGTGCTAGCGGATCCCTTGTGGTAGGGATCCGTGGGATCCGGGGAAGCGATGAGAATTTCCTCTATAAATAGAGAGCCATTTCTTCCTCTCTACTCACAACTTTACACACATACTTCCCAAGTATTCTAACCCTCTAACCTCAGATCCAAGTGATCTATGTAGTTTGTCTTTTGTTTTTGTGTGATCTTCTAGGTTCCTCTTAAAGGCGAGATCACCACTTCTTGAAGACGAGCAAGCTCAAGTCCATGAGTTGCCATGCTTCGTCATCATCAATGCAACTAAGGTTCTCTTGTTGCTAGTTCTTTCTTCCTCCGTAGATGTTGGGTTGAAGGCATTAGTGAAGAATGCCGAAAGTGTCAAGATGAAAGCATTAGTGAAAGGTGCTCATCATCCGTGTCAAAGCATTAGTGAAGAATGCTAAAGGTGTCAAGACGAAGGCATTAGTGAAGGGTGCCAAGCATTGTGTCAAAGGCATTAGTGAAGGATGCCGAAGATTCAAATCAAGTCACATTTGGGAAGAATGCCTAGGTCGTATAATCGATGAGGTGCATCGTTATACATATAAGTATTTGTTTATTTCAAGGATGGTGATATCCTTGATGGTGTTGTAACAAGGGTGGATCTCCTTGAGATTAGGTGTTGTGTTGTGAAGGGTAGTAGTTCCTCCATAGTAATGGAACTAGGTGCTTAGCCTAGTACCTAATAAAGGGTAGGCGACGTTGTGATAGGATTAGTTCTCCTTGGTGTGAAAGAACTCGGTGGTTAGCCTAGCACCGTATAAAGGGTAGGCGACGTTGTGTTAGGTGTGGTTCGCCTTGGTGTGAAGGAACTCGGTATTTAGCTTTGTCTGGGAAAAAGGTTAAGCGACGTTGTGAAGGCTTCTCCGCCATAAGGAGTTGGTGTAGTGTTTACGAACTCTCGAGTAGGTGACTCGGGGAGTGGAGTAGGGCAAGGAAGGTGTCCTTGTATCCGAACCACTATAAATACTTGTGTCGTGGTGATGTGCTTCTTACTCTTTATCTTTCATTACACGTTTATATATCTATCTATCAACGTCCAACATAAACAACCAAATAGATTGACATAAGTCGATCTAAATATTTAAAAGGAAGTTTTAAATTGGTAAAACTATTCAACCCCTCCCCTTCTAGTTTTCCACAATTGGCATCGGAGCTTCGTTACCAAGTTTTTAGAGTATGTTGTACTTTAAAACTTGATACGATCCGTGTATGTTTGAAAACTACAAAGAAGGGTTTTTTTAAAGGTCATGTTTTAAAATCATTATAATGTTTATTGTTGGAGAATGATAGAATGTTTTAACATTTTTCTTGTTAAGTATTCTCCATACTTGGATTAAGGATTACCAAGAAGATCACGAAGAATGTCTCTAAATATTTCTTTCCTTAAAAAGAATATTTAGCAAAGGATTGAGGTATCTTAGAAGATCATGAAGTATCTCGCATCTATGGTTTCTAAAACCATAAAAAGGGAATATAGCAAAGGTATGTTTTCTTAGTTACAATTTTTGGTCAAAAACGTGCTAAATTGCTTGTGGATAAAATGGTGATATATGCTTCTATCTTATAATAAGCATAATATGAAAAGTGTTTTAGTGATTTTTTTTTTCTTTGAAGTTTTGTTGTTAGATATCTTGTTAATCAAGCTTGAATAAAGGTAAAAATGGGTAATATAACTTCACTAAAAAGTCTACAAAGATTAAACCTTTTCGTCGGGTCAAAACATGCATTTTTGTAATTACGTATCGGATCCGCGGATCCCTCAATTTACACTGGACGGATCCTCAAGCAAGGGATCCGTGGGATCCGTGGTACGAAGACATTTTACATCAATTTCAAAATTCATAACTAATTAACCGTAAGTCGTTAGAAGTCGTGTCACCTATCGTTTTAAAGGTATTTGAGTCTACTTTCATTTAAAAATGATTTCATAAACTGATTCAAAACAAAATTTACAGAATCATTGATTTATAATAGAAAGTCATTTTTGGTCATAACTTTTGCACAAACTTTTGATCTAATTGGAGCGGATGTTTTCATCTTTGAATAACAATGTGTCCTCTTTTGAAATTAAGGTTTTGATCATATTATAAACAAAAGAAACTAATCAAGCTTGGTATACATGTTTATATTTAACACAAAGCGATGAAAAGAACTTTCGCATGCTATGCTAAATGATAAATTGTCTTCCTTGCATTACTTGATTATTTGCTTATCTCAAATAGCTCTTGTGCTTGTTTGATTGTATAACATATGTGGTTTCCTTACCTTGCTATTCATTCTCTTGCTTGTCGAGTTAGTAATTTTCTACTAATCAATGTGCTACTTGAAGGAGTGTTTGGGATAACATCTAGTTGTGTCAAAAATGTTAGTTTTATAAGTTGAAAAATGGTTAAAACATATAACACACTAAATGGCTTTTTGATTGAGTTTGTCATGTGTGCAACATAAATGTTTTATGTGCTTATATGATTTCTTGTTTTCTTGTATCGTCTTCTAAGAACAACAAGAATGTAGATCGGATCATAACCTACACTTGTGTTGATGATGTACTCTCCCGTTTTCCTTTTCATGATCGCTATCCAAGCTTCATAGTAGGATTGACAACTTGATTATTTCATCCGATATACTCAAGTAAATTATTTTGCAACGCAAATATAATTGTTCATATCCGAAAGTCCAAACTCGAGCTTTCCAACAACATATGTTGAACTAGCTCATCCAACCATTTTTTTTGTTCATCATATGGACAACTTTTAATACTTCCTTTAACATGACACTTTCGTCACCTTAGTTGTTTCAAGTATAATATTAATAAAAATGAAGGAAAGTATCATCATTGTTACTCTTGATAGGCCATTGTAGGAATATAAATTTTCCTAACTTGAGAATGAATCTTGGAGAACTTATTGCACTAAAAACTCAATTTGACCTAACGGTTGAATTGCTTCCTTGATAGAAGTTGGGTATGTGGAATCACCGTAAAATGGTCGTGTTTAGCCGTAATTGAGCACCGCTAGTAATAGTCTCATATTCATTCTCTCACTTGAGAAATCTATACTCCCATGTTTTCCTAAAGTAAGTTTACAATGGAAATACTTTGCGTTGTCTTAGGATTACTAATCAACCAAGTTGTAAAATTGATTTTTCTTTTAGTTAATCACAACCACTTGCCTCATCAAGCGATTATCTTGCTTTGATCGAGAAGAGCTACATGACTTCATGGACGAAGTTCATTGTATGCTAACCACCATCCGTAATGACTATACATAGTTCATTGCTTCCGTTGGCCAAAACAACCCTATCGTCTTAAACACCATCATCTAATCTGCACGCCATTGTTAATACAAACGATTTACTAATCTAGATCGTAAATCTACTTTGAGCTTCTTGAATAGCGCTTGTTAAGTTTGATAAACCTCTGTGTTACTTGTGAGCTAGATCTCATTTAATTGCTTATGTGCTATTTCTACATGCTACTTAGTATGTTTTACTTGTATACATGTATGCTTACTATAGAGATCATTAGTTTCTAATTTTGATACTTAGAACAAACGCTCACTGTTAAGTAAAAGCATCATATGCGGATCCATAGTTTGTAACTGGATCCTCAGTGAAGGATCCGTGGGATCCGGGCAAATAAGTGGAGTTTCAATCCTTTACACCTCAAACCATGTTCCTAGACTACTTCACACTAGCTGAACTTAATACCTTAGGATCTCTTAAGTCCTTCTCAAGCTTAGTAAGCTTCACACTCACTCATAGCTCATTAAGGATCACACTCAAAGTGCTTTTCGATCTATCGTTTCACCTAAACTCATTACTCTTCCGCTCTCTAGATCACTCATTATTTCTCACATGATCCCTCACATCTAGACTTAGAAATCTTTCGATTATGGCAAAATTGATCATAATCATCCTTACCTCAAAATTGGTCGAAATGGATCAAATTCTAGTTCTTCCACCTTAAAACCTTTAGGATCTTCTCCAAGACATTATCCTAAGTCACTATCGATCACTAGGATCATTTAGCTCCATTTGACACTCTCAAGATTTTAGTGTCATCTTTGTTCATTCATTGGTACTCACGAAAGTTCCAATTTCTTCCATATAAGGCAATCATTAGCTACATCACTCATTGCCCTTGAACATTTAAGTACCCTTCCATTTAAAGACACTTAGGAGAACGAAACACTAAAAAGGTATAGGCTTTAGACCTTTCAAACATCACTTCTATCCTTTCCTAGTCTGCCGAGGCGGATCCCTAGGATTAGCCTAGACGGATCCCCATTGGTGGGAACCGTGGGATCCGGGTGATGATTTATGTCAACTCTTGCTCGAACAATCATTTCAAGCTCATCTTGCTAACTTGAACACTCCACCTCATCTTAATTAAATCCCTAGATCAAGCAAACTCGAAGTTGACTCTTGTGCATGCTAATCATCACATTCCAAAGGATATTAGAGACTTAAGTCTTGAATGCACTTACCAAATCCTTCCCTTTATAAGTCATCTTGCTAGAATCCCTTAGTCATCAAACACAACATAATTCTCAGCATTTAGAAACCTTTTCCTTAGTCATTTCATCATGAGGAAAGCTCCTAGTGCTAACTCATCCAACCAAGAACCACCAAGAAACTTGCTCGTGTTGTACACGAAATTTCCTCAACCGAATCATCTCGGTTAAACCCACAAATGGTAGGATTTCCATCCACGAATCATCATCCGTAAGAGATAATAGTGCTAGAATCTCACCTCAACAAACCCAATCAACAATTGCCAAGAGAACCGCAATAATTAGCATTAAACCTTTTAGGTTAGAAAAGGGATCATCGAGCTCTAAACCAAAGCGTACCTAGTTCTAGCAAAACGTCTAAACCTTCATTCCTAGAGCATGGACTACACTCCTTCACCGAGTCTCTCTCTCACCCAAATCTCTATTCATTAGAGCATTCACCACCGAGAACTTCCCATTCACCAACCTTCTCGTTAAAATAGGAACCACCTACATCACCAACTAGTCCATCGTTGAAAACAAGGAACCACCAAGGACTTGATCATATGGAGGAATTTCCATTACCACCACTCTCATTCCTAGTAGAACCTCATCCTAAATTACTCAATGTACCTCCACCATCATTTGTAGAACCTCCTCAAAACATCTTGTTCCTAATCAAGACAATAATTGCTCTAATTGTCTAATCACCCAAGGACTTGTTCAAGAAGTACGAAATGAGTTGCATTTCATGTTTAATCATCTTCTTGAAAGATTGGACCAAATCAACAAGTCTACTCATCCCTAGACTCAAGCACATTGTTGCTTCTTAAGCTTTGGTCACTTATTAGTATTAGTAGAATATGGCTAAATCATTCTCTTAGTTTTAGAGATTTGTTGATCATCTCTTATGTTTTATTGAATGATAGTTTACTTGCCATATTGCATTGAGTATATGTTTGTTGGTTGAATACATATCTCATTTTGATGTTAACATTACTTGTTACATCACCATTCTGAATTTAATCATCACTATACGGATCCCTCAAAATTGCCTAGACGGATCCCTACTAGGAGGAACCGTGGGATCCGTGAGACGTAAAACTATTTTTCTACTAACTTGGATCACATATGCAGGAAATTGTGCATTATACTTGTTTTCTAACCTTTGTTTTGTAGTTATTCAATCTACACTTGAAGCCTTTGACACCCTAAAGCTAGGGGAGCTTTGTGTCAAAACAATACATTGCAAATTACTTGCAATATTAGGATTACATTTCTCGACATCCCTTTGCAAAATTGCAATCATCAAAGGGAGCACGTTTTCGTCACTTAGGCGAACCATTTGCAAACTTATTTGCAAACACAATTAGTTTATTTTCGTCATGTCCTTGACGCCCTACAAGGGATGGACTCGTCAATGGGGAGTTAAGGACGAGTACCATTTCCGTTACTTGCTCTCTTTAAATTTTACATGTTTTTAAAAAAATTGTGTTAGTTTCATTTAACACTTTTGTTTCGACAAAAGGGAGAAGAAAGTAAAACTACTAATTCAAACTATTACAATTTTAGCTTTTCCTTAAAATAATTTTATGTTTTGTCATCAACAAAAAGGGGGAGATTGTTAATACAAATAAGCCGTAAAAACGTTTATTTATATTTTACAATCTTCTAATGTTTTGTCGATAACAAACGTAAAATCATTTTAACGAAACAAATAGAATACGTAAATAGTTTGAGTTAATAGTTTCCTAACACACTTACGTTTTCACATAAAACACTAAAACAAGTATAAGTGATTTTATGATTTAGATATATATGTACAACAACTAGTGTTTACATATTGGGTTAGCATATACTTAAATTAACTATATATACCAAAATGGGTAAAAACATGTATATACTAAAATGGGTAAAAACAAGTATATACTAAATGGGTAGAAACTAGCAAATGGTATTTGACCCATAACCCATGGTTTTATATATACCACTTAACCAAGTTAACCAAGTTCATTGTATCTAGAAAGAAAACCATGGATCAACCCATAACCCATGACCCATGACCCATGACCAAAAATACCCATGGGCAAAGGAGGCGTTCCATGGATCCCTAGCTTTGTGCTAGCCGGATCCCTTGTGGTAGGGATCCGTGGGATCCGAGGGAACAGATGAAATTTCCTCTATAAATGAGAGCCATTTCTTCCTTTCTACTCATCACTTTACACATACTTCCCAAGTATTCTAACCCTCTAACCTCGGATCCAAGTGATCTATGTAGTTTGTCTTTTGTTTTGTGTGATCTTCTAGGTTCCTCTTAAAGGCGAGATCACCACTTCTTGAAGACGCAAGCTCAAGTCCATGAGTTGCCATGCTTCGTCATCATCAAGACAACTAAGGTTCTCTTGTTGATAGTTCTTTCTTTCTCCATAGATGTTGGGTTGAAGGCATTAGTGAAGAATGCCGAAAGTGTCAAGATGAAAGCATTAGTGAAAGGTGCTCATCATCCGTGTCAAAGCATTAGTGAAGAATGCTAAAGGTGTCAAGGCGAAGGCATTAGTGAAGGGTGCCAAGCGTTGTGTCAAAGGCATTAGTGAAGGATGCCGAAGAATCAAATCAAGTCGCATTTGGGAAGAATGCCTAGGTCGTATAATCGATGAGGTGCATCGTTATACATATAAGTATTTGTTTATTTCAAGGATGGTGATATCCTTGATGGTGTTGTAACAAGGGTGGATCTCCTTGAGATTAGGTGTTGTGTTGTGAAGGGTAGTAGTTCCTCCATAGTAATGGAACTAGGTGTTTAGCCTAGTACCTAATAAAGGGTAGGCGACGTTGTGATAGGATTAGTTCTCCTTGGTGTGAAAGAACTCGGTGGTTAGCCTAGCACCGTATAAAGGGTAAGCGACGTTGTGTTAGGTGTGGTTCACCTTGGTGTGAAAGAACTCGGTATTTAGCTTTGTACCGAAAAAGGTTAAGCGGCGTTGTGAAGGCTTCTCCGCCATAAGGAGTTGGTGTAGTGTTTACGAACTCTCGAGTAGGTGACTCGGGGGTGGAGTAGGGCAAGGAAGGTGTCCTTGTGGCGAACCACTATAAATACTTGTGTCGTGGTGATGTGCTTCTTACTCTTTATCTTTCATTACGTTTATATATCTATCTATCAACGTCCAACATAAACAACCAAATAGATTGACATAAGTCGATCTAAATATTTAAAAGGAAGTTTTAAATTGGTAAAACTATTCAACCCCTTCTAGTTTTCCACATATATCCTAAACATCACTCCTGTAAAAGGAGGCTCCTAATTTCTTATGGTTTGAAATGAAAAATCAAACAATCTAACTAAATTTCGAGACCGTTTTCTCGGCTTTGACACTTGATATTGTAAAATTCAAAAATACGACTTAGAACAACTCCAAATTCGACCAAAACACTTGGAAAACTTAACTAAGACATAAAATAAGCTTTTACAACAAAAACCCATAATATTTCACTTATAAAATTCGATCTATAACACACACAAATTCGTCATATTATGTTGTCCAGAAATTTAAACACACCACACCACAAACCCTAATTAATATATTCGTGCAATAATCACCCAAACACCTAAGGTAATTACTCTAATCATCATTAACTTCAATTTTACAGATTTATAAACATAATTTACAAACCCTAATCCATCCTTGCAAGTTACATAATTAGTATAAGGATTATAAAACTTAAAAGTAATGAATATAAGGACTACAACATATTAGGGGTCATGGATCATTTAGGGTGTTTTAGGGAGGGATAATTGGGCTAGTGTGGGTTGGATTAGGATTGGGTAAGTGTTTGAGCTTTAAAAAAAATAGGCGAGTACCCGCGCCTAGCGGCAGACAATTAACAATATGCGATGGTAGAGTGGTGCGGTGGTGTAGTGGTCCAGTGGTGGAGGGGTTTTGTGGTGGTGAGGATGGTGGTTGATGAGATGTGTGGAAGAGGAGAGCATTTTGTATGTGTTTTTGAGTGAGTTGTGATAAGAGAGTATTAAATATGTCTTTACATACGTCTCTCTCTCTCATTTGACCATTTCACTTTTCCACTTTTTCCACTTTGACTGTTTTTCCATTTTATGTAGTATAGATAATAAATCCTAAACACTAAAACTACAAATAATTGGCCCATATTTTTTTACACATCTTTATTTTACTTATATATTTATATAGACTTTAGGTTATAATCATAAAATATAAATCAAGTTCTAGGGTGTTATATTTACCACACGAAACTGAAATAGAAACATTATATCCCATTTACCACACGAGACAAGTTTTAATACCACACGAAATTAATTCAAACTCATTTTTAAATCCGATTATTACCGCAATTTATGACAAACCGGTTTAACACAATATTTAAATATCACAAACGATCTTTAACCTCATATTTTTCCACGGAAGTTATAACACTCGTTTTATATTCGATTTAAAATAAAAACAATAATAACGCTCGGTTCAAATTTTGACATACCCAAAGAAATGAGAGAAAAGATATGAGATGGATAACCTTGAACAAAACGCTCGATTTACAAACCCTAACGTGAACCTTTTACTCTAAACCGATAACAAACACGACTTCCTTGACTCCTCGTTGTCTTGGTGATGATGGTGGCTGAATAAGGTGAAGATGGTGGGGGCAGTTGGTGGTGGTGGTGGCCGGTGACGGCTAATGGAGGAGGGAGAGGGTGGGTGTTGGGGGTACTAATACTAACCCTAACCCTAAATGACCTTTTCCTTTTACTCCAACCCCAAGGACCATTTTTGTAATTATCTGAAAATGAGGGTGGGCTGGGTATAATTTTCACAGGGACCATTTTTGCGTTTTTGCTAATCTTTTAGCATTTGACGACTGGGGGCTCATTCGGAATAGCAAACGATCGGTTTGACTTACAAAAATTGCGCCATCGCGTTCAGAATAATTTTTCCAATAAAAACGAGTGTTCACACGAATAATTTCTCGTGTATAGTATCAAAATTAAATCAAATTGTCGGTTGTGCCAGTACGCAATGTGTCTAATTTCTACGTTTCACGATATAACTTCTCATTTTCACATCAAATGAGCTCGAAAATGTTCGTAAATGAAAAACAGACATAATTCCTTGAAAAACGAATATCTGGAAAATCAATCACGGGGTGTTACACATAACAAACCAGATGCAAAGCCATATCATAGCCAGATCAAAATAAGTTAGAATGGGATGCAGAAGCATGCATATCATAGCAAAATCAGACATAGTTCTGTCATCTTTTCGTCTTTTTAGGTTGAATGTGTGGGTTTGGGAACTTCATCTTGCAACTTTTTCTTCGCTTCTCTTAGCCTTTGAGTATCATCACCGTTTCCAGAAAACATTGGTCGGAACTCAAGGCCATAAACAATGAGGCCAGACATAGCTCCTTTATGACTTGTAAATTTCATATTCATAGAAAGAGATTCATCCGTGAATTCGTGAGTTGAGTTAAATTTCCAAAGTTGAATCTCCATCCATCCATTTTCCCTCTGTTTTGGAACACGTGTAATGTCATTTGTATTCAATGGGCTTGGGGTTATATATAAAAAAAAACAGCCTCGTTGTTTTCTTTATGGAGTACATCTTTTACTTTCACTGGACAATGCAGCCCTTGGCATTTTTCTGAAAGCTTGAACATAAGGTAACACACATATTCTGTAACTGATGACAACATTTGAATTTTGATTGTGCATTTGAGATGAAATACTTGTTGTGGTAAAAGCTCAACCACCTCTTGAAATCTGCAGGTATGATATATTCTATGACTACATACTTCTCAAGAACATGAAAGAAAATCCAAGAAGTGAAACTAAAATCAACATCTATTCACTAAGTTTAACTATTTAACCAGAAAGCAATTAATATTTGGTCATTGAATAATCAAATCTAGTTATTAGTCAATGTAACAAATTAGTTATATAACAATATAAAAGGAAGCAAACCTGGATTGGGCTGGTGGTTTTGAAGTAAAAATATCCACATTAGAAAATTTGTATAAAGCTGCCTTTGGCGAAAGCACAAGAAGTTTCTTTCCCTTGACTTCGCCCAACCAGAATAAGTCGTCATAGTTTCTGCATATCTTGAATATTTCTTCAAAGTTAGTTGGCAATTGTTGCGCTTGACCCACATTAAAGTCTGATTTCAAGACTTGTTGGACTTCCTTCAATTTTCGTGTTTCATCTGTATACAATTATCAGTTATGTTAGATATGCAACTTATAACATGATTCTTTTAGTTACCGTGCATTCATATATCCCCTATATATACACAACTTAAACAAAAGAACCTATGATGGAACCAATGGATATTTTCAAACTTACTTCATCAATGGCTCGAAATTCAATGTCTTCAACATAAACGGCAGCATCTCCACAATAGTACGATGAAAAGCTCTCAAGTAGAAACTCAAAAACGAAATCTTCGTTCTGATTCAAGAAACGGTACAACTCAATCATCATCCACTGATCATCTCTCCATGTTGCGAAATATGCATGTAGATTTTCGTGTCCCTTTCTATAATTTAGGTTAACATACATAGGTTTACTTGAAAAGTTTCTGGAGTCACAAAATTTGAAGACTAAATAAACCCCATAGAGAACATCTAGAGATAAAAATTGAGCTCTTGTCTTGATTTTGATGTTCAAGTCGGAAATATCTAACATCTCCACCACTGTCCCAAACCTGTACATATTACAAATATTCAAGTCTCAATCAGTTATATCCTTTATTCCCATACACTTCTACTTTTGAATTTCATAATTTATTTGAATGAGAGTTTAAATTCTATATTAAAGTTGTGTATGAGACAAATCTCCGATTTAAATAAAGGTAAGAATATAATTCTAAAAACACTATCCAGTCATGTGTACCAGACAAATTTCTATTTAAATAAACCCAATACAGGGGCATACTTCAACTAACTTATTAAAAGGTTTATAAAATTAGAGATCCCAATCATATAGTGAGTATTAAAAAAACATGGGCTTGTACAACATCAGTTCTCATAGTTGATATGTATGTATGCTTATGACTTAATACTAACAAAGTCAGAGATAACCTTGATTCTGAAAGAGATTTCCACTCATGCGGACAACTACCTATGTAAGAAAACATTGTCGCTGACACCATTTCATTTCTTTCTCTATCACCATCGAATGACAACAACTGTTATACAAAAAAAAGAAAAAAATATACATACTCAATGTTATGGAGTGTAATATAAATGCATGTGTGATTATGAACTAACCTTCAAAAGGTAAAAGATGCATAAAACACCATAAATACAACATAACCGAGATATGAGAATGAACTGATTACCACTTTGTCTTGTTGAAGGAGGATTCCCTTCGAAAAAATATTGTAAAGATCCTCTTTCTTGATGGTAGAATAGATTTCAGGGCACTTTGACATCTGGATTATTTCTTTATAGTCTTTAGGCAATTTGGGCTCCCATTTCTCATAATCCTCCGGTATGTACATTAATCAATTAATAGACTCATGTTTCATAAAACAGTTAAACGCCATAGTTTAGATGTATTGAATAAAAGGTTAGCCAATTTCGTGAAAATATAGAAACTTACTTGAAATTCCAATGATTTCTTGAGTTGTATGACCACTTCATTAGCTGTTGGCCGTCTTTCTCTCCTGTGATGTAAGCATTGAAGGGCAATCCTTGTAAAGGTAATATATGATTGTGGCACGATTTGTTCTTTAATACCATTGAACACTAACTTATCAAGTTTTTCTGCATGATAGTGGTGTTTAGCCAAAAAGGGTAAATAAAGATACTCGTCATCTAGTTTCTGAAGATAGTTTCCACACAATATGTCAAATAAGACCGCCCCCAATGAGAATATGTCAGACTCTTTGGTTAAGAAGCCTATTTTTGAGTATAGTGGGTCACAATAGCCAATTGTGCCTGTAACATTATCGATGAGATAGTCTACATTCTTATTTGTTGGACATACTAAGGAAAGACCAAAACCGGTAACTTTTGCATTCCAGTCATCAAATAGTAGAATGTTGTTGCTGCTGATATCCCTATGTATTACCATTTCGGGACTTGAAACAGTTCCATGAAGAAACTCCAACCCTGTTGCAATATGAATGGATATTTAATTTTGAGCCGCATCACCCACGTAAGACAATTATCCCTCAGGTACTTATCAAGACTACCTCTGGATGCATACTCATATGCGATAATTTTTTCATCCTCTTCATCACAGTATCCTACAAGACCAATGACATTTAAATGTTTATACTCCATAAGGATGTCCAACTCTGCCATAAATTTAGCTGTTGCCAACTCTGTCAAGACTTCAGCATCTCCTTGACTTGAATTCTTATCCAACCGCTTTGCAGCAATGATGTTATCTCCATGAGTACTGTGAGTAGCTCCCATGTATACATTCCCAGAATCTGTATGCCCAATGATATTGTCTTGACTGAAGCCTTTCGTGGCCAGCTTTATGTCTTCGAGTGGCAGTTTGAGGATGTCTTTGTGGTTCTCCTAAGAATTATTAGACAGTCAGTCGATTTGTTAAGTTAAAAACAGAATGAAATTACTTTCCATCTAGAATTCTTTCAAATTTTCATATTGCATTATAGGTTCCAGTCTCCAAGTTCATGTCAACGTTATGGTTGTAAATCAAGGTTGATTGTTGCAATGTCCAAATTGAAGAAAAAAAAAACATATATACATGGAAGATAAGAGTCAGGAGGTTTACCGACGAATCAGTAGCCCGTCATAAAGTTCATATACTTAGTTAAATAAAGTTTAAGCTCAAAACAAATAAATCGCAAAACTTAAGTAGAATGAAAAAACTTAAACGGTAAGATCGTACATTGAGTAAAAGTTTTAGAAAATGTTGTTTACAGAAAGTATAATGTATGAAATGTCACATATTACTACCAAGAATATGAACAAATGAAAAATATATATATATTTTATAATATTGACTTACCTGAGAGTCTAATGCTTTTTTGAGTTGGTTGATGACAACTTCTATTGTTGGACGTTGCGCTTGAGTTTCTGCCACACATCGAAATGTAATTTCTAAAAATATGTCCAATGACTCTTTATTGGGTCCTTTACTTAAAGAAAAGGCATGTTCATCGGCCTCCTCCTTTATCTTGTGATCAACAATTTCCATTACTGTTCCCTTTTCAAAATGATCTCTTGCAATGGGTGCAATTCCCTTCTCATTCACCTTGGTGTATACAGAATAATAGGCCAATGTCCCAGTCAAGATCTCAAGCAACACTACTCCAAACGAGTAAATGTATGATTTCTTATTTAGTTTACCATACTTCTGATATTCTGGATCCAGATACACATATGTTCCTGCAATCATATTGGTATAGATAGTAGTGGCCGCTTGATCCGCTGGGTGGAATTTGGAGAGCCCAAAATCCGCAATCTTTGCCTTCCAATCATCTCCCAATAGAATATTATCGCTCTTGATGTCTCGGTGTATCATCTTTTGCTTGCCATGATCTGTGTTGCTATGAATGTAACTCAAACCATGTGCAATATCAAGACATATATTTAGACGTTGCAACCAATTAAGATTAGTCAATTTATCACTACTTCCCAAATAGCTTTGAAGACTTCCTTTAGAAGCATGCTCATAAACTAGGATCATTACATTGTTACCTTCTAAACAAAATCCAAGAAGAGAGATTATGTTATCATGCTTACAGGTAGTAAGAGTTTCAATTTCTGCAATGAACCCTTGTTCTCCTTCTTGATTGTGAATGCGCTTTATAGCTACTATGCTTCGTTTTCTGGGTAAATCGCATTTATTCACACCTTCGATCAACGAGGAATTACTGTTATCAAAATGTTCAAGAACTGCTTGGTACACTTTACCGAATCCGCCTGACCCGATGCAATATGCGTCATCAAAATTCTTGGTAGCCTCATTTATAAGATCTAGTCCAATCTTCAAGTGTTCAAAGTTCTTCTCCTATAACCTCATTAATGCTAGTAATTATTGGAGTGAAATAAAAAAAAATTATAATTGATTAACATTTAGAAAATATGAAAACGCTTAAGAGCAACAAAAAATAAAAATGATTTCATCCCTCAAATTTATGTCAAAATTGAAAATGAAGATTATGAGAGAGTAAATATGGCAATCTTTAAAATGACAGGGGGAAGTGAAATTGGATATTAAGTCAAACAGGACCCCATTGGTTTGCTTTTGTTCTCAATCATTCTCAGATGAAAAATTATTCCTTTCTTTTTAATTTATTATTCGTCCATCTTGAAGGTTTTTATCTTATGTTGCTACCGTTTTTCCTTTTTGGGTGACTTTTGTAAAATGATTTGCCGTTAAATATAATAAAAATAGAAAAGATAAAGTGTCTCATAGTAGGTGCTTTTGGGTATTATCATTTTAGTGTTCCCCGTAAATGCTTTTGGGTATTATTGTCGGCAATGTCCCTATTGTTGTAGTGTAATTCCCCGTAAACACTTGATCCATATTTACCTTTATTCTTGGGTGGAGATACGCAGGCACCCCATAAAATACAAGGCAGGCACCCCATAGGCCATGGGGCCCCCCATCCGTACACGCGCAGCTACCCTTTTCCTTTTTTTTTTTTTTTTTAATTTATTTTATTTAATTGTGTAGTGTTTATTTTGTGTGATATATTTAATTTGTGTAGTGTTTTATATGTATCTTGTATTTTCAATATTTGAAATCTACTCACATGAAGATTATTAATGTCATCTATAAGCTCATGAGAGTATTCCACTCGTGACATGCGTGATCAATTGGATTTCTTGTCAATTCGATGATGCCTCCAACGTCTTTATTCTTGCCTTCAACAAATTGTTTTGAGCCAATAGCATGTTGATCGTTTTATCTTTAGTTTGTGATTTGAGTATGCGTTGAAGAAGAAATTGACCAAAGTACTTTTGTTGAAATATTTCCTTCCCATGAAGTATCGACACCCATAGTCTTGACCCCTGGTGTTACATGATGAAACAATTATAAGAAATGTATTCTAAACAAACAAGTTATTGATATATTTACGTAAATAAGCAAACGTTTAATTATTTACCTTTGACAAAGGACATGAATAATACTTCATACCACACATTTTGGGCTTGTGGGATGTTCTTTCAATTATAAAACCACGTCGACAACAACACAAGAAAGGATTTTCTTGTTGCATCTGGCCAAAAGAATTTGTATAATTATTCACAACATAAATCAGTAATATCATGGTTCACAAACTTGTACAAAACTTAAAAAACTTGTAAAACAAAAAATAAAAACTTGTAAAAACTTGTACAAAACTAAAAACTTGTATTACTTTTATTTTGGCAAACCAAAGCACCCTAACCTCAATTTTTTTATATTTTGGCACGGAAATCGAAAAAAAATATTCCCCCAATGATTGCAATGATTAGCAAAAATACCCTATATTTTCACTTGCCAAGCACCCCATAGCCCCTTTGGGGTGCGTGGGTAACATGTCCCTTATTCTTTTGTAAACGGCAGACACTGATATGATTGCCTACTCAAGTATTATTACACAAAAATGATTATGGTATATTAAACAATTTACATATTTTTATTTTGAATACATGTTTTCAATTTAAAAAAAAAGGAAAAGAAAAGAACACACTTATTACGGGTATGTTTGGTATGGTATTTGTGAGGCTAAGTGTGAAATTGGGGCTTGAAATTTGGGGCTAGGGCTTTTATTATAATAGAAGTTGAAATTGTATTTTGTAAACTTGTTTGGCAAATGAAATTTGAAATTTGGGGCTTATTATTGCAAAATTACTAAAAGGATATAATTAAATAGGTTTTATGGTATATGTTAGATATTTTTGTGGGTAAATATGTAATTTATGGTTCATAAGCCGGGCTAAGTTTTAGCCCCTTTTTGAGGCTAAAGTTTTAACACCTTGAGGGGCTTATGATTTCATAAGCCCATGACAACGAGACTTATTTTATAAGCCGACTTATTTTAGAAGCCCAAGCCTCATAAGCCCCTCATAAGCCCGCTGCCAAACACAGCCTACATCATTACTTTTCTAAGAGTAAAGATCTTCTCTATGCGTTCAGAAAGAACCCACTATTATTAGAATTTAATACAACAAATTATTTCATACCTTCATAATCACCACATTCATAACAAAAATTTAGTTTTGTATAATATTTTTAATTTTTAATTTATTATTATAATCTATGAAATATAAAATACAATGTTAAGAAACATAATAATGTAAAATCAAAATCACATGCGTAAATGTTTTTACATTATTACTGTATTTCTTGTTGGAAATGGTGATGTTGGGTGTGTGTGCTCGTATATATGCATGGGTCTACAATGTTAAGAAACAAGGATACAGTGATTATACTTTAAACCAGAAAACAACAGTTAATAATATAAGTAACTTGTTTATTAATTAGGATCTCATAAGTAACTTGTTTATTAATTAGGATAATTTGTAATCGCCTCAAATTAAAAGTTTAAGAAAATTAATTACCTTCAAGCGATTGAATGATGTACGATCAACTGGATTTTCACGTTTCCACTGATGTTCCAAAGCTTTCTCAAGTCTTTTGACAACTTTGATCTATATCACGGACCTTCACCGTTCCTGTTGTAGCGATAATATGCGGTCTCTAACAAGATTGTGAATGCTTCTAGGTCCACCTGTCTTAGGTGCATCAGAATTATCCATTCATCTAAGCGAGATTTGAGTTGACTTGAACTCCTTTCCCAATTCTTCATGTAAAAGAATTGCACTCCTTCGGAAAAGACTTCCAATAACACAATACCGAATGAATGTACATCGACTTGGGTCACACCTCGGTGTTTTTATATTTTGGGTCGAGATATATATTCTTAACAATATCACAGTAAGAACAAGACGGCGTCTTGAGCTATTGTATTTCTCAACGAAGATTAAAACCACATAACTTGGGTTCCCATTTGTCATTAAGTGAAATATTCGAGCTCGTGATGTTGCAATGTATGACACTAAAATCGCGTCAACATCATAATGGATGTAACTCAATACCTTTGCAACACCAACACATATGTTCAACTTTTGCATCGGGTCCGGTCACTTAGATGTTTTTGAGACTTCCGTTGGCCTCCCTCTTGCATCGATGATCTTCATGTCCTCCATTCATAGAACCCAATATGAGACACTAGATTCTTATGTTTAAGACTAAAGCATCGAAGCTCCATCCGAACATTTTGCTCTCGTCTATCTCGAATCGGTTTGGTAAATCTTTCAAAGATATCGATGAACTATTGAAGCGACCTTTGAAAATCATTTCATCTTTGTTGATGATATTCTCGCATCAAATCATTGGTTGCGATAATATATCTTGCCGGTGAGTTTTAAGTGAGAAAGATCTTTGAGGAAAGACTTGGTGTTTTCTTGACATTGAATTCAACGTGTGTGGATATGGAGGTCACCGGTCCCTATATGTACCAAACAAGACAACATTACCAAGTGTGCAGATTAACAGGGTGAAACTCACTTCAGTTAGGTTAATTGATCAATTAAAACATTACTTAAAGAGACAATATGGTGAGAAGCTAAGTACGTATAATTCGAGATCTTGTGTATCACTCTCAAGAATAATTTTATAAATGAGTCATTTCAATGACCTTTAATTTTTGGCAAAAATGCATATACATCCCTCCCAAAATGAATAATTGCATATATATCCTTTGTACAAGTTTTTTATGCACGTAGTACAATTGTTTTTATGCATGTTTTGGATGTACATGCAATTTTATATTTTCAGAAGGATATATATGCAAAAGCCAACTTAAGTTAGGGTCATTTTCAATCAAGAAATCCAACATTTTTTTTCATAAAAGTAGCCAACTTATATATATATATATATATATATATATATATATATATATATATATAAATATATATATATATATATATATATATATATATATATATATATATATATAATCTAGATCAAACTTAAAGTTGTTAAAATGAGATCGAACTAAAATTTGACAAGAGATACTCTCCTTACAATAAAAATAATTTTTTATTTACTACAACTAAAATTGTTAAAGTTTCGATAGATTTCTTTTAAAATTTACGAAACCTAGGTGATACACTTTGATTAAGTTTAATGTGTCGGGTTTTTATGTGTCGGGTTTTGGAATATTTATTAGTGTAATGTATGTCGGTGTACCATTAATCCAAACTCATGTATCATTTGGTTATTAGTTGCTAAAATGTTAATTTGTATTAAAATATTATTTTTTTGTATAATTGCTAAAATTGTTATTTTAAATGTTTTAGAGGTTTTTAGATTTTATCTTATTTTACAACTTTAAGTTTGATTTCACATTAACCCTCCTATATATATATATATATATATATATTTACTACCCTTTACTAATATATATATATATATATATATATATATATATATATATATATATATATATATATATATATATATATGTATATATATATATATATATATATATATATATAATCTAGATCAAATAAGATCAAACTTAAAGTAGTTAAAATAAGATCGAACTAAAATTTGACAAAGATACTCTCCTTACAATACAATTAATTTTTTATTTACTACAACTAAAATTGTTAAAGTTTGAAAGATTTCTTTTAAAATTTGAAACCTAGGTGATACACTTTGATTAGAAGTTTAATGTGTATCGGTTTTGTATGTGTGTCGGGTTTTGAATATTTATTAGTGCAATGTGTATCGTGTATCACTAATCCAAACTCATGTATCATTTGGTTATTAGTTACTAAAATGTTAATTTGTATTAAAATATTTTTTTTTGTGTATGATTACTAAAATTGTTATTTATAAATGTTTAGCGGTTTTTAGATTTGATCTTATTTTACAACTTTAAGTTTGATCTCACATTAACCCTTATATATATATATATATATATATATAGAATCTAGATCAAATAAGATCATACTTAAAGTTGTTAAAATGAGATTAAACTAAAATTTGACAAGAGATACTCTCCTTACAATAAAAATAATTTTTATTTACTACAACTAAAATTGTTAAAGTTTCAATAGATTTCTTTTTAAAATTCTGAAACCTAGGTGATACACTTTGATTAAAAGTTTAATGTGTATCGGGTTTTTGTATGTGTATCGGGTTTTGGAATATTTATTAGTGTAATGTGTATCGGTGTATCACTAATCCAAACTCATGTATCATTTGGTTGTTGTCGTTAAAATGTTAATTTGTATTAAAATATTTTTTTTTTTTTGTATTATTGCTAAAATTGTTATTTATAAATGTTTTAGTTGTTTTTTAGATTTGATCTTATTTTACAACTTTAAGCTTGATCTTACATTAACCATCCCTATATATATATATATATATATATATATATATATATATATATGTGAATATATTAGCTACAATTTATTGTATTAATTATTCTAATTTAAGCTAAAAAATGTGGGTCTGATTCTTTTTGTGGGTCCCTGATTTTTCTTGGGTCCCCTGATTTATTGTGTGTATTTATTGTGAGAGTTGTAGCTAATTGGTTACAAAAATTGTAGCTAAGCTATCCCTATATATATATATATATATATATATATATATATATATATATATATATATATATATATATATATATATATATATATATATATATATATATATATATATATATATATATATATATATATATATATATATATATATATATATATATATATATGTATATATATATATATGTATATATATATATATATATATATATATATATATATATATATATATATATATATATATATATATATATATATATATATATATATATATATATATATATATATATATATATATATATATATATATATATATATATATATATATAGTGAGGATCATGTGCGGATTTTTTTAATTCGTGTGGATTGATCTTGACCACCATTTCGAGATCTGAAAAAGTCAAGATCTGCTTATCTTCACAGTAGCAATTAACCATGTAAACGATTTTTAATTTTTTCCCTTTCGATGATCCTTACTATTGTTATCTTCTTTCATTTTTAATTTTTTGATTTTTGAGCAATTTTTTTTTTGATTATGAGTTCTACCATGATATTAACGATATTATGAGTTCTCTTGTGATATTAACAATTTTACTTAATATCTGCCTTTTTTATTACAATATTAAGAAAACTTACGGTGATATTAAAAAATTAACTTTGATATTAAGAAAATATGTAAAAGTAACGTGATATTAACAATTTTACTTAAAAGTTACTTTGATATTAGAAAAAACTTAATATCACCGCTGGTTTAGAAACTATCGCTAGCCTTAGTGAAACTCGCTAGCCTTAGTGGAAACTACCGCTAGCCTTAGTTAGTAGTGATATTAAGAAAGCTTGATAATTACGGTGATATTAACAAAATTCATAATATCATTGTACCTTTTAACCATGAAAATGATTTTTTTTCTAAAATTTTTTCATTGATTCTTAATAAATTGTTGCCCTCTCTTCTTTTTAATTTTTTCGGATTTTTGAATTATTTTTTTGAGTGTTCTTGTGATATTATCCGACTATCCCTACTTAAAATGTAATCCGCACCCGATCCCTTTCCTATATATATATATATATATATATATATATATATATATATATATATATATATATATATATATATATATATATATATATATATATATATATATATATATATATATATATATATAGACAAGCGTTCAAATGAGGAGTCTATTTTTGTGAGAACACGAGAAGAGATCTGGACCGTAGGATCAAGTAAATCTCATCTTAATATCAATTTAGGCGGAATGGCATTTTGTAATTTTGACCAAAATTAGAGGGGTGTATTATTCTCATTTGCTTACACCCGCCAAAAAATTATCCCTTTTTTCTCTGGAGAAACCAAACACTCTTAAACACACAAAACTACACACATGTTCTTCGTCTCCACGGTTTTAATCACACATCCTTCATCTACGCGGTTATTAGCAAGTCATCTCTATCATCTCTTTGCCGTAATAATCTCCGGTGTTGATTGACGTTGCGCCGCGTTGACTTTTTAATTGATTGTTTTCCATTCAATTGGGTATATATTTCAACTTTTCAACAATTTTCTTTAGATAATTCGTTTATTAATCATTTGAAACAATGTTATGGAATTGAATGCTAATATTTGTAATTATTTTCAACTAATGAATGTTTTCTTGGTTGTAGTTATAAAATTTTGTTTAAACTTCTTATCTATTAAATGCATGTCAAGATGTTATATGATGCTTTGTGTAATTGATTGATTGATTGTATGCGTAGACTAAGTGTTTGGCAAAATGCATAACTATGTTGTGGATTGCATGTGTAGACCAAGTGTTCGACGAAATGCCTTACTTAGTAATGTGTATTTTTGGCTAAACTTTTCATGGATATATGTGTAGACCAAGTGTTCGACGAAATGCCTTACTTAGTTATGTGTATTTTTGGTTGAAATTTTCATCGATATATATGTAGACCGACTGTTTGACGAAATGCCTTACTTAATTATGTGTAATTTTGGCTAAAATTTCATGGATATATGTATAGAACAAGTTTTCGGCCACTAGTATCATTTCATTTCATTTCACAAATTCTTTCTTTTTTAGTCAAATCTGGTTCATATTTTGCCTTTTTTTTAATTGAAATTTAATGTCTATATAGTTTTGAACTTAATGTATGGTGTTGATTTATATGTACTGTAACTTTTCGCATGTGAAGATTTTCATGTTAAGTTTTTATGTAGTTCAACGATCAGATATGTTTCCTTTAGAGGAGATTATTTAGAGAATAGTGTACTCTAATGTTGATTTAGAGGCGATTTTTAAGTTTAGAAACAATATCTTCACTTGTGAAGAAAGTCATCTAGGAATGAGTTAGTTTGCGTAAAAGATAGATTATGAGAATAACGTACTCTAGTGTTGATTTAGAGGCGATTATTTAAGTTTAGAAACAATATCTTCACTTGTGAAGAAAATCATCTAGGAATGAGTTAATTTGTGTAAAAGATAGATTATGAGAATAGTGTACTCTAGTGTTGATTTAGAGGTGATTATTTAAGTTTAGAAACAATATCTTCACTTGTGAAGAAAATCATCTAGGAATGAGTTAATTTGCGTAAAAGATAGATTATGAGAATAGTGTACTCTAGTGTTGATTTAGAGGCGATTATTTAAGTTTAGAAACAATATCTTCACTTGTGAAGAAAATCATCTAGGAATGAGTTAGTTTGCGTAAAAGATAGATTATGAGAATAGTGTACTCTAGTGTTGATTTAGAGGCGATTATTTAAGTTTAGAAACAATATCTTCACTTGTGAAGAAAATCATTTCCTACACGCGTTATAATAGTAAATTTGATTTAGCTAACACTCCTACACGCTTTAAAAATCTTGTTGCCAAACATATGTAAATTTGATAAAAGCTCATAGGCCCTTTTATTTACTTATGAGCGTATCAAAGAACGTTGAGTTTGTGACTTATTTAAGGTCATTCACTCAACTTTATCAGCTCATAAGCCGAATTTATGAACTTTTCCAAAGTTACATAAGTTCATAAGCCTTGTAAATAAACTACAACAAACATCCTCTTACTGAAAATATCATATGTTTTGTTGTACTTAAAAATGAGCTTAATTTAGGTCTGAAATATGCCGTCATTTTACTTGAGACTGAAAAAATGACTTGATGCGAACTTTTGCTACAGGTCGATCGTTGAGACTTGATGTTAAAGTGTGGGAGCGTCTGTGATTACCTTGTTTTGATCTTTAGGGATGCCTTTGCTAATTCGGTTTGGGAGGAATTGTTGCGGTCAAAGGTGCCTATAAGGCGAAACTTTTCCAACGAGGTAAAAAGTCTACTTGTTATGATATCAATCTTCCTTTTATTAAGCTATGCATGTTTCACTTACGACTTTTGTTTGAATTCTAGATTCTTATATGTTTCACTTGCCTTGCAGGTTGAGCATATCTTGAATGACCGATTCTGCAATTTGTCAATATAGATTTACATTACATCAAGGTAAATTATTGCTATACATCTGTTTGTACTTGTAATGGGATATTTGAGTGCCTAGAGGTTATATATCATCTTTGAACTTCATCTCAAGTCAAATAGTTCCTCCTTGTATATCTATTGATAGTTATTTGTATTACATAGAATCATTAGGCATCGTGGATCTATTAGTCACTCTCGACTTCATATTGTTTTGCTCTTTAAGGATCGATTACATTATTAAATTTGAAGTGCCTCGTTGGACTATTACTCTTTAATTTGTATGTTAGTAAGCTCTCATGTTTTACAAGAGTAGTTTCTTGTTACGAGGAAGGCGGAGCGGTTTGACAAAACGGTCTTCTATATGACCGGTCGGTTTTAATGTGTTACTGGTGCATACATTGTTGCGTATAAGAAGTAAATCGGTTTCAAAATATAAGAAATGATATCATGGTGATATGCATGTCTAGTTGTTTGATATCTCTTGAGGTGTAGGTCACATACATTGTCTCATTTATAATATTTTCCTTGATCACAATTCATATTACAGGCTCGAGAAAAGTTCATGTCCTTGAGAAAAGGCACCAAAAGTGATGTAGCTACATGCTTGAAGGAGGTATTGGCAACCTTTTCTTGCTTGTGAAAATAGTCTCTCAACCTTTTAGTGGTGAATCCTAATGTAATATTTTAATGCAAATTTTCGGGACCTTCATAATGCAAGGGCTACATTTGAGCAAGCTCGATTCAATCGGTTAGAATGTTTACGATCACGAATCATGCATAGTCTGCTAGCTATACAATATATTGATATACTTGAGACTCATCCACACAAGGTTACCGCACTTTCCAATGTTGAAGCAAAAAGAGATTTGAAAAAATATGGGCGAGTTAGTGAGTACGATGGGCGCTCATCTTCGTTACTTTAAGCAGCTTAAAATCTTATTGTTTGTGTCATGCTTCATTGTGTATATGTCCGAGCTTTCTAAATCCTTTGTTTGCGTGTACAGCAGGATATGAGCTTACGCATCGAGATGGAGCCATATATAAGGTCTCATTTTTTATATGTGTCTTGAGTTACGCAAGAACTAAGCAGTTACAACAAAACATTTTCTATGATTCGTAAAAACATCACCAAAGTCTCTCATCAATGGCGGATCCGGTTAAAATTGCTGCATTAGTCTTTGGGACTCGCATTGTTACACAATCGTGCTCTTTGCGGCTATCTTGAACCAACAACACTTGAAATCGACAAGCACATTAAAAGGTGTTACCAACTTTGAGCTCCATCAACCAAATGTCTCATGGCCTCTAGATCATAATTCAAATATAGGAGTGGGACCGTGACATCGTCAAATACCCAATACGCCACCCAAGAAACAAAAGGTACATCCATTTCCGACTCATTAAACTTGCCAAAAAGTTCGACAAGATGAAGTGCTGCTATATCGCCTAAAGTTAAGGCTGCTTCAGATACATCGGAAAAACAAGTTAAAGAAGATGTGGCTTTGCTTAATGTTCAATCGAGATCAAAATCTGTTGAGAATGAAAGGCAAAAGCAGGACCAATAAGAACTTTGTTTCTTGTTGTTTGTTTGATATAGTGTGCATTTTGGTAGGATATGTAACTTTATATCTTGATGTATGTTCGGTGTGGTATCTGATTTTGTTAGGAATGGTCGGGTAGCTTACGTTCAAGTTTATAAAGCAATAGCTAGATGTTTATTTTATCCATGGTATTTGTCATTTTAGAATGCCAAAACATCGAAAACACTCAGAAACACATCAAAATGATAAAAATATCACAAACAAGTGTTTTATATGTTTTAAATGCAAAAACATCAAAATCTGGTGAAAAACGTATCAAGTTTGCATAATTGGCAGTTTTAGTCCCCCAAGTTTGAAAAATTGTCAAAATCAGTCCCTGGTAATTCAAAAACTTGTAAAATATCATTTTAGGTCCTTGAGATTCAAAAGTTGTCAAAATAAACCCTTTAAAGTTTAAAAATCACAAATGACAACTTTGGTCCCTGAACTTTGAAAATTGTCAAAAATAGTCCTTGGTTAATTTAAAAAATGAAAATTATCAAGTTTTAACCTTGTTCTATTTATAAATGGCAAAAATGGTCCTTATGAATAACTTTGGAGAAAATTACAACTTTGGTCCTTGGAGTTTGAAAATTAACATAAAAGGCCCTTGGATTTTCAAAAATGGAAATTTTCAAATATGGTCCTTGTTCTATTATCACTTGGCAGGTTTAGTCCTTATGAGAGCTTGGGAAAAGGTTCAAGTTCAGCCCTTCATCTTTGGCTAAATTGCAAATATGGTCCTTGTTGTTTATCTTAAACCAAACGGACCCTTTATTGTTAATAAGCCCAAATCCAATCCAGAAACATGACCCGGCCCATATTTTAAATTCAAAAAAAACCGCGGTCACTGTTGACCGTCTCTCCCAAAGCTGTTTCATCAAAACCAGTGGTATTTACCACTTGATTTTCAATCCAGCTCACCCCAAACACCTTTCCACCTCTTCCCTTCCACCTCTACACCAATCCAAAAGCCATTAATTCAGAAAACCTGCCCTTTGAAAAAATGGCGCCAAAAGTGACATTTGGCAAATATGATTATCTGGCTAATTTCAAGGGTCAAGATGTGGTGGGATATCTTGAAGGTCGACAAGTGAAGTCGAGGTCAATAAATATCAAGGATTGTGCGGTGGATTTAGATATCTAGAGTAATTTTTATTTGTTAATGTCGTTTTTAGCTTAATCTTAAAATTCCAGTATTGTAAAAACTTCAAGCTTTGTAATTTATGTTTTTAAGTTGAGATAAAACTTTTGTAAGCAATCAATTTCAGTTTCAAGCTTTATATCAAGTTTTGCATTTTTCTTATTATTCAAAAATTTCAATATGTTGAAATGATGTTAGAAGTTGTTAATTTGGACTGAGAAACTCATATAAGCTCCATATAAAGCTTATACAAGCTTTTAGATACTCTTTAAATCAGTTTATTAGCAAAAATCAAAATTCATAAAAATATCAAATAAATAGCTAAAATTAAAAATCATGTTACAAGGTTCAAAAGGATGGAGCAGGATATATAATGGATGGTCTTGGGTGTAGTGCTTATTGGTAGCTATAGGAGTTGTTACTTGGCCCTAAATCTCGGTCTTGTGCATTGAAGCCACTTGTAAGCCTTTTACCCATTTGGAATTTAAGCGTGTAAAGCAGTTATAAGCTCTAATCTTTGTGTTTCCATGATCATTAGTTATAATTAAGTCTAATTAAGCTTTAAAACCGGTAGTTTGTTATTCTAAATCGAAGTTATTAAAATTTCATTTTCACGATTAATTTTGCATAGTTGTAATTTCTCAATATTATGTTGTTAGTGATATGGTTTAGTGCTTATTCGGTCTTAATAAGTGATAATATCAACTTTAAAATCATGTTCATGGTGCGAATCTTGGTTACTCTTTGAAAAACTCAAAATCATCATTATAAAGGTTGTTTGGTTTTACTCATTTCATTGTATTAAAGGTTGTGCGATCTTGTGTTCTTGGTTGTTATCGGTCTCACTAGGTCTAAATATCTCGGATAACCAAAGAAAACTAGTTCTCATTTGTGAAAAGTCAAAATCACTTGTAATCTCATCTTACCTTATAAGCTTGAGATTTAAAGTGTGAAACTCATCTTAGCAGTTCATAACTTGTTACTTTAGCTTTATACATCCTTATTATAGCTTAACTTAACATAATCGGTGAGTAGCATTGATTCAAAACTCACAAAAGTCAACTGTTTAGTTTTCAATAAAAGTCAAATTTTCATGATTAGCGGTTTTAGATAATTTAGAATAACTTATATAGGACTTAATATTGAGTTTCATGACTTGAGCTTTTGGAATATAAAAATCTAGTTGCTCATCTCTAACCTAGTGTATTTTGTATTTTCTCAATAGCTTGTTTACTAGCTTAACTTTTAGCTTATTTCAAGTGCCATTTTCAAAAGTGCCTGCACAAGGAATTTGTATTAATTGCTCTTTTTCATAGGTTTGTAGAGAGCTCAATTGTTGGTCAAAACTTGTGATATTTGGTTTTTGGAAAGCCAATCAAGCCTTCTAGAGGTCCCAAGTTTACATTTTCATTTTCTAGCTTGTTTACCTAGCTCTGCATAAGCTTATCATTTTGTACTAAAACTCGGATTCACCGAGTTTTACTCGATGAATTCTCGATTTTGAAAAAGCTTCTCAAAAGCTCATGTTAGCTTGTCGGCCATCATCTTTGGTTTATAGATAGTCAATCAGGTCTTATACAAGTTCCAATCATTATTTTCACTTTTAGCTTATTGAGTGACTGTGCATCGACTTAAAGTAGCATACCAATTCTCATTTTGCTTATTCAAGCTCAAAACTCAAATCTGTGTTAAACTTGTAATCAGAGGTTCAAGTTTGTTGTTTTTAGTTGAAATTGAGTTGTTTTAGCTTAATATAGCTTCTGTATCAAGTTGGTAGCTTTTGGTTATCATTTTGCTTTTTCTAGTGCTTATTAATAAGCAGTTTACATAGCAGTAGCTTATTTCTCTAAACAAGCTCATGTTTTTCTATTTTTCATAGATTCAGCATATTAAAATAGACTTTTCCTGAAATTTTCAGATTTTTCCAAGTTGTTTTGCTATTTTTCTTAATTTAAATTAGTTTTAGGTATTTTAAATAGCTTTTAATACAAATAAATTATAAAAGTAAAAAAAATGATTTTCAATTTTCTTAGGTTAAGATAAATATAAAAGTAGTAAAAGTATTTTCCATAATTTTCTTAGTTTAAAAAGTATTTTTAGCATTTTAATTAGTTTTAAATAGTTTTAAATTAATAATAAATACATATAAAGTCTAAAAATATATTTTAGTTTTAAAATAAGTTTTATCATATTTTAGATTTTTCCAAGTTATAATTTCATTTTCTAGGTTAATTTTGTATTTTCTTGTATTTTAGTGCATTTTAAATACTTAATAAATAGTTTTTAATTAATAATAATTAAATAAATAGTTGTAAAATAATTTTATTTTTCTAATAATTTTCTTTTATTATTAGGATTCCAAAAGTATAATTTTTATCTTTTAGGCCTTTTATTTCTTTAAAACTCACTTTTTATTTTGTGCGTGAGCGTAATTTTATTTTAAGCGTAAGTTTTAAGTTTTAGGTTTTAAACGTTCATCGCCTTTAAAAATAGTGATAGCGTTTATTTAATAGATTTTATCTTTTAATCTTTTAATTTGCATTTAAGTCATTTGTAATTTGTAAATCTTTTCTTTAGGTAATTTTCCATCGAAAACCTTATCGATTGCTATCCTTAGTGATCATTCTATCATCTGAGTTGTTTTAAACACCAATTCATCCTCCGTGGGACTTAACGACCAGGAATCCCTATATTCCTCGATCTTAATTGCATTTGTGTTTAAAGCTGTTTTAAGTCTATTTGACTTGTATTGTTTAGCACAGATCAAATTTTGGCGCATTGCGGGAGGTTGTAAGCGTGTTTCTAGCATTATCGGACCCGTACTTGCACATATACCACAGTTTGTAAAAGTTTTCGTAAAGTTAATATAAACCAAAAGTTCATTAACACTTTTCCTAAAGTGTTAAAACCCAAAACAATATAAAACAACAAAACAATCGTAACGTTTTAGTATTGTGTTTTTTTAAGGTGATTCTTAAAGAGATACGATTTGGTTAAGCGGGACGATACCAAAAATATTTTCAAAAGTTTTAAACCCCATCGGACAAATCATACCTCGTCTTTTCGGTGGTACTTAATTGAATACATAAAAATCAACCACCGCAAATCAAGGCGATCTGACTACCTAAGCGGGGTGCGACCATTAATAAGTTCCGAACATCGATTTAAAACTTGCCTTTGTGTCACTTGTGATTTGGTGTACCTTTTCAAAGAAGCCATTTCATTTGTGATTATTGGTTAAGTTCACTTGTGTTTTGCCTCATTTGTTTTGAAAATTGATTTTTATACTTAGTGCATGCAAGACTGCTCGTTCTTCGATTCTACAAGTCCACTTTCCGAACTTGGAAACATTCCTCATGACGTGAGGGCGTTCGGCTCCTTCACCGTGGATCGAGGAACGTCTACCACCACCACCACCGCCGAAATGGCGGAAGACAAACCTATGAATGAGCTCTCCAAGCACCCATCGAGGGTTACGGAGATGCCATTGTTGTCCCGACCATTGTGGCCGATACCTTCGAGCTCAAAACCGGGTTGCTTAATCTAGTAACCCAAAGCCAATTCTATGGTTTTGAGCGGGATGATCCTCATGCACACATTCGATGGTTCAATAAAATTGCATCAACCATCAAGTACAAGAATGTCCCATCCGAAGCTATCAAGCTTCTTACATTCCCATTTTCTGTAGAGGACAAGCCGGAATTGGCGAGAAACAACCCCTCGTTCTATAGAGACATGGGAAGATCTAGTTACCAAGTTTGTTAACGAGTTCTATCCTCCATCCCGAACCACAAGTCTTAAGAATGAGATAATGAAATTTTCGAGATTTGATGAATCATTCGGGAGGCATGGGATCGTTACAAAGAATTGCTCATGATGTCCACATCATGGTTTTACCGAGTTAATGCAAATGGATACTTTCTATAATGGTGCGAGACCGGTGACCAAGACTCTTTGAATGCCTCCGCGGAGGTAATTTCCTTAGCAAAACCACCAAAGAAGCCTTACAAATCATTGAAAACAAGTCCCGGTCCGTTCTTTCCGCACTAAGACATATCAAAATCGGTCTAATCTTGGACCTTCTACTTCATCTCCGTGAGTACATCTAGCACCGATGCTAAGATTGATAAACTCACGAGATCTTTATTCGAGCTTTGGTTCTTGCTAACCAAAAGAAAGTCACCTTCACTCAAACACCATCACATGGTGAAGTGAAGAAAGTTGAAGTTTGTGTCACTTGTGGTGGTCCTCATGCATACTACAACTGTCATCGCCAGCGATGGTAGTCCGTTTGAAGCAAATGCTATAGCGGTACTTCAAATCAAGGAGGTAATCAATACCGTCCTCGAATGAACCAAGTTACCGTGCTAGCAATTATCGAGCACCACCGGTTTAACCAAAATCCTAACGAATCGAATCAACCTAGAATGAACCAAGGTTATCAAAACCAAGGTAATTTCTATCTGGACCCAATCAAGGTTTCCAACAACAAGGAATCTTCATCAAAACAATTTCAATCGTGGAATCAATTTCATGGGAATGTGAATCCTAATCAAGGAATTTTCAACAACAAGGTCATAATCAAAACATCGGACCTCAAAATTTCCTCTAATCCACCTCCCATCATTACTCCTCCGGGACCATCATCGATGAGTTCTTGAAGCGGTTTATGAAATCCCAAGATGAGATGAGCAGTTGTTGGTCGGTCGGATCACGATCTTAAGAAGTCTTTAAATGATCGACCCTCGAGCTCGTGTACTTTACCGAGCAACACGATCGCTAACCCGAGGGGCGATGTTAAAGCGATCACGACCGTAAGTGGTGTTTCATACAATGGACCCGCTATTCCTACTACCTCTTCTTCTTCTCTTCCAAAGGTAGTGGAAAGTGAACCTCGACTCACAATGGACCACGACTCCAATGCCCCTCCTCCGTGGCAATGAGTCAAGTTACCAAGGAAACAACGGACAAAGTGCATTATTCAAGTCCAAGTAATACCGACAAGTCCCGCCCGGTAGTCCATCCTCAAGTTGTCCGAAACCCAAGTCTAATCCAGAGTTGTTTTGAACCACCGTAGCTCCCGTTGAAAATATCAAATCCAAATCTTCTATTCCATATCCATCACGTTTGAATGAGCAAAAGCTCCGTGAAAAAGCTAGTCATCAAATGGACAAATTTTCCAAATTTTCCAAGAGTTACATTTGACATAAGCTTTGCGGATGCTATCATGCCGATGCCCAAGTTTGCATCTACTCTCAAACACATGTTAAGCAATAAGGAAAAGTTGTTTGAAATGGCTAAGACTCCTCTTAACGAGAAGCTGCTCGTGATTATTCGAAAAAGCTTCGAGAAAAGCTTGGAGATCTGGGAAATTTCTCTTACCTTGTGTATTCCTCAGAATGGTTGAATGCTTTGCCCTAGCGGATCTTGGTGCAAGCATTAATCTTATGCCATATTCGATGTGGAAGAAACTTTCTCTTGGAACTCACTCTACATGCATGACTCTCGAGCTTGTCGATCGTACAATATCCGTCCTCTTGGCATTGCCGAGGGCGATTTGTGAAAGTAGGAAAGTTCCATTTCGGTGACTTCGTGGTTGTTGATTTTGATGCCGATCATCGGGTTCCTCTCATTGTTGGTCGAGGATTCACGAGAACGGGCCGTGCTCTCATAGATGTATTTGAGCAAGAAATCACATTACGTGTTGGAAATGAAGTCGTCACTTTTAACCTTGATCAAACTTGAGGTACTCCGCAAATTATGATTACGAATCGGTTAACCGAATAGATATCATTGATGTTGCTTCGAAGAGTACTCGCAAGAAGTTCTTGGTTATGATCATAATTCTTGGTGATAATATCACTCATTCATCTCAACCCATCATCGCCAATTCTACTCCTTCTATCACCCCATTTGAGGAAAGTGACTTCATCTTAGAAGAGATTGAAGCATACTTATCCGATGATTACGTACCATGGGAAATTGATCACGCTCCAATTGACATTGAGGGGACATACTTCTCATTGAGAAGTTGCTTAATGATGATCCATCATCCATCCTCACTCTAGTGATTCAATTCTGATGAGATTAATCAAATGAGATTAATGCGGAGGAGATATTCTTCTTGAGAAATTGTTAAATCATGACATTTCTTCTCCTCTCCTTCCATCAAACTTCATAACAAGGAAATCAAGTCGGTTGAGAAAGCGAAGAATTTCACGAGGTTGAGCTAAGGACTTACCACCTCATCTCGAGTATGCATTTCTTGAAGGTGATGATAAATTACCGTCATTATTGCTCGAGATTTGAGTAAAGATGAAAAGTGCTCTCATTAAAATCTTGAAGTCACACAAGCAAGCAATTGCTTGGAAACTCTCCGACATAAAGGGTATCAACCCAGTTACGTACTCATAAAATCTTGATGGAGGATGACTTTAAGCCGTGAGTTCAACATCGAGAGAAGAGTAAATCCAAAAATCCATGATGTTATCAAACAGGAGGTTATCAAACTTCTTGATGCGGGATTGATTTACCCGATCTCGAATAGTCCTTGGGTTAGCCCAATTCATTGTGTTCCTAAAAAGGTGGCATAATTGTTATCACAAATGAAGATAACGAGTTAATTCCAACTCGTCGTTACGGGATGGCGTGTTTGCATTGACTATCGTAAGTTGAATGACGCCACCCGAAAGACCATTTTCCTCTCGCCTTTATGGACCAAATGCTTGAGAGATTAGCAGGGAATGAATACTATTGTTTCCTTGATGGTTTCTCGGGGTACTTTCAGATTCCCATTGATCCAAAGGATCAAGATAAAACCACATTCACCTGCCCATACGGAACTTTTGCCTATAGACGTATGCCTTTTGGCTTATGTAATGCTCCTGGCACGTTCCAACGATGTATGATGGCCATTTTCCACGACATGATCGGGGAAACAATGGAGGTGTTTATGGATGACTTCTCGGTCATTGGGGATTCATTTCAAACATGTCTCTCCCATTTAGATAAAATGCTTCAAAGGTGTGAAGACACCAATCTTTGTCTAAACTGGGAGAAAAGTCACTTTATGGTCAAAGAAGGCATTGTCCTTGGCCATAAGATTTCAAAGAACGGGATTGAGGTAGATAGAGCAAAAGTCGATGTTATTGCTAAATTACCTCATCCTACTACCGTCAAAGGTATTAGGAGTTTTTTAGGTCATGCCGGTTTCTATCGAGATTCATTCAAGATTTTCCAAAATCGCCTGACCTATGACCCATCTTCTTGAAAAGGATGCTCCTTTTATCTTTTCACCGAGTGCATCGTAGCTTTTGAAACATTGAAGAAAAAGCTTATGAAGCACCCATTCTCGTTGCTCCCGATGGGATTTACCTTTTGAGCTAATGTGCGATGCAAGTGATTTTGCTATCGGCGCGGTCTTAGGGCAACGAAGAAATAAGCATTTTCACCTATTCACTACATAAGCAAAACTATGGTGAGGCTCAAACTCATTACACCACCCACGAAAAAGAGCTATTAGCCGTGGTGTATGCATTTGAAAAGTTTCGCCATACTTAATCTTGACTAAATGTGTAGTGTATACGGATCACTCGGCTCTAAAATATCTCTTTGCAAAACAAGATGCAAAGCGAGATTGCTCCGTTGGGTTCTCCTCCTCCAAGAATTTGATATCATCATACGTGATAAAAAGGAGGAGAGAACACCGTGCGATCATCTGTCAGCATTAGAAAACCCTCACCAAGATGTTTTCGAGAAAAGGATATTAATGAAACATTTCCTCTCGAGACACTCAATGCGGTTTCTTTTCGTGGAAACTCTTCTACCCCATGGTTTGTTGACTTTGCAAATTACCATGCGGGTAACTTCATCGTGAAAGGGATGTCGACCCAGCAGAAGAATAAATTCTTCAAGGATGTTAAACACTATTTACGGGACGACCCTTTCTTATTCAAAATCTGCGGATCAAGTCATCCGACGGTGTGTTTATGGACAAGAAGCTCTTGACATTCTCAAAGCTTGTCATCTTTGGACCCACCGGGGCCATCATAGTCCAAACTACACCGCCAAAAAGGTGTTTGATTCCGGGTTCTATTGGCCCACAATCTATAAAGATGCCCACGATTATGTCAAAACTTGTGACGCTTGTCAGCGTCATGGAAACATATCTCAAAGGAATGAAATGCCACAAAATGCCATTCAAGTTTGTGAGATATTTGACATATGGGGTATTGATTTTATGGGGCCATTTCCTTCGTCTCGTGGTAACAAGTACATACTCGTGGCTGTTGATTATTTGTCGAAATGGGTTGAAGCAAAAGCTTTACCTACAAATGATGCCCGAGTAGTTGTGAAATTTTTGAAAGCTCTCTTTGCCAGGTTTGGAACTCCTCGTGCAATAATCAGTGATCGTGGTACACATTTTTGTAATGACCAATTTGAAAGAGTCATGCAAAAGTATGGTGTTACCACCGTCTATCTATCGCATACCACCCCAAACAAGTGGGCGGTGGAAGTTTCAAATCGTGGTATTAAAAGAATACTTGAAAGGACGATGAGGTGAAAATCGTGCATCACGGTCGGATAAACCGGATGACGCACTCGGGCTTTTCGTGCGACTTACAAAACACCAATTGGGTGTACTCCATACAAGCTAGTGTACGGAAAAGCATGTCATCTTCCGATTGAACTAGAGCACAAGGCTTCTGGGCCTTAAAGCATGCAAACTTCGATATCTGACGGTAGGTGATCACGGAAAAGTTCAAATGAATGAACTAATTGAACTTCGTGATCAAGCTTATGAGAACTCTTTGATCTACAAGCAAAGACAAAGAAGATTCATGACTCCAAGATCAAGAACCGCGTTTTCAACGTTGGTGATCGAGTCCTTCTTTTCAACTCTAGATTGAAGATTTTCTGGAAAGCTTAAGTCCATTGGTGCGGTCCATTTACTATCACAAAGGTTTATCCTTATGGCACCATTGAGTTATCTCACCGATGGTCCTAATTTTAAAGTGAATGGTCATCGATTAAAGCATTACTTTGGAGAGGACATTCCCCCGTGGTTGTCCGGATCTACAAACATTCCCCATGAACCAATGAATGCGGGGATCGAGTCAAGCTAGTGACTCGGGAATCAAAATAATAGCACACACAATATGGGTTTTCACCCATGTTTCGCATTTTCTTACCCCTTTCTATCACCCTAGTGTGGGGAGTCTCCCACACCGTTGTATATTCTCAATCTTTCTAAAAAAAAAAAAAAAAAAAAAAAAAAAAAAAAAAATGTATATATCAAAAACAAAATAATGGCGTAGTATTTCCTTTTATGTTCTTTGTTTCGCATAACCGCTGGGTACTTTGAATATTGAGGCAATATTCATTTCTAAGTGTGGGGAAATTCTCACGAATTTCATGTAATTATTTCACCCAATTCCCGTTTTGGCCAAAATTTTTTTTTTGGAGTAAGTGTTTTCACTTACTCAAAGAAATGGTGTCATCCGCCATGTCTAACCCACATAAGGATTGGCTAATCCAGAGCAAGCGGCTCTTGGTAAAGATATCTCAAATCCGTTTATGGCTTGCAATTTGCCTAAAATTGTATGGTGTTCAACTCACCATATCTTTAAACTAGTGAAAAGTTGGCTAGCCCGCAAGTTTATGGCTTGTGGTAAAGGCGATTGAAAATCCATAATTGGTAATCGACTCACCAAAGATAATATTTATAATTTATCTAAGAGTTGGCTAGTCCGGAAGGGTGCGGCACGGTAAAGACAAATCAAATCCGTTGAAAGTCGGTGGTTTGCTCAAAATCACATGGTTATCGGTGTACCATGGTTCTTACTTGAACTGAAACAATTGGCTACTCCGAGTAATGGCTTTTGGTAAAGAGTTTAAAATCCATTATGTTTTCTCAAATCATTGCTAGGGACTAGCAATATCTTAGTGTGGGGATTGATGAGTGTCTAAATACTCATCATTTTTATCTTGTTAGAATGCCAAAACATCCGAAAACACTCGAAACACATCAAAATGATAAAATATCACAAACAAGTGTTTTATATGTTTTAAATGCAAAACATCAAAATCGGTGAAAACGTATCAAGTTTGCATAATTGGCGCTTTAGTCCCCAAGTTTGAAAAATTGTCAAAATCGGTCCACAGTAATTCAAAAACTTGTAAAATATCATTTTAGGTCCTTGAGATTCAAAAGTTGTCAAAATAAACCCTTTAAAGTTTAAAATCACAAATGACAACTTTGGTCCACGAACTTTGAAAATTGTCAAAATAGTCCTTGGTTAATTTAAAAATGAAAATTATCAAGTTTTAACCTTGTTCTATTTATAAATGGCAAAAATGGTCCTTATGAATAACTTTGGAGAAAATTACAACTTTGGTCCTTGAGTTTGAAAATTAACATAAAAGGCCCTTGGATTTTCAAAATGGAAATTTTCAAATATGGTCCTTGTTCTATTATCACTTGGCAGTGTTTAGTCCTTATGAGAGCTTGGGAAAAGGTTCAAGTTCAGCCCTTCATCTTTGGCTAAATTGCAAATATGGTCCTTGTTGTTTATCTTAAACCAAACGGACCCTTTATTGTTAATAAGCCCAAATCCAATCCGAAACATGACCCGCCCATATTTTAAATTCAAAAAAACCATGTCATGTTGGACCGTCTCTCCCAAAGTTGTTTCATCAAAACGATGGTATTTACCACTTGATTTCCAATCCAGCTCACCCCAAACACCTTTCCACCTCTTCCCTTCCACCTCTACACCAATCCAAAAGCCATTAATTCAGAAAACCTGCCCTTTGAAAAAATGGCGCCAAAAGTGACATTTGGCAAATATGATTATCTGGCTAATTTCAAGGGTCAAGATGTGGTGGGATATCTTCAGAGGTCGACAAGTGAAGTCAGAGGTCAATAAATATCAAGGATTGTGCAGTGGATTTAGATATCTAGAGTAATTTTTATTTGTTAATGTCGTTTTTAGCTTAATCTTAAAATTCCAGTATTGTAAAAACTTCAAGCTTTGTAATTTATGTTTTTAAGTTGAGATAAAACTTTTGTAAGCAATCAATTTCAGTTTCAAGCTTTATATCAAGTTTTGCATTTTTCTTATTATTCAAAAATTTCAATATGTTGAAATGATGTTAGAAGTTGTTAATTTGGACTGAGAAACTCATATAAGCTCCATATAAAGCTTATACAAGCTTTTAGATACTCTTTAAATCAGTTTATTAGCAAAAAATCAAAAATTCATAAAAATATCAAATAAATAGCTAAAAATTAAAAATCATGTTACAAGGTTCAAAAAGGATGGAGCAGGATATATAATGGATGGTCTTGGGTGTAGTGCTTATTGGTAAGCTATAGGAGTTGTTACTTGGCCCTAAATCTCAGTCTTGTGCATTGAAGCCACTTGTAAGCCTTTTTACCCATTTTGGAATTTAACTGTGTAAAACAGTTATAAGCTCTAATCTTTGTGTTTCCATGATCATTAGTTATAATTAAGTCTAATTAAGCTTTAAAACCAGTAGTTTGTTATTCTAAATCAGAAGTTATTAAAAATTTCATTTTCACAGTTAATTTTGCATAGTTGTAATTTCTCAATATTATGTTGTTAGTGATATGGTTTAGTGCTTATTCAGTCTTAATAAGTGATAATATCAACTTTAAAATCATGTTCATGGTCTGAATCTTGGTTACTCTTTGAAAAACTCAAAATCTGTCATTATAAAGGTTGTTTGGTTTTACTCATTTCATCAGTATTAAAGGTTGTGCAAGATCTTGTGTTCTTGGTTGTTATCGGTCTCACTAGGTCTAAATATCTCGGATAACCAAAGAAAACTAGTTCTCATTTGTGAAAAGTCAAAATCACTTGTAATCTCATCTTACCTTATAGCTGTTGAGATTTAAAGTGTGAAACTCATCTTAGCAGTTCATAACTTGTTACTTTAGCTTTATACATCCTTATTATAGCTTAACTTAACATAATCGGTGAGTAGCATTGATTCAAAACTCACAAAAGTCAACTGTTTAGTTTTCAATAAAAGTCAAATTTTCGAAGATTAGCGGTTTTAGATAATTTAGAATAACTTATATAGGACTTAATATTGAGTTTCATGACTTGAGCTTTTGGAATATAAAAATCTAGCTGCTCATCTCTAACCTAGTGTATTTTGTATTTTCTCAATAGCTTGTTTACTAGCTTAACTTTTAGCTTATTTCAAGTGCCATTTTCAAAAAGTGCCCTGCACCAAGGAATTTGTGTTAACTGCTCTTTTTCATAGGCTTGTAGAGAGCTCAATTGTTGGTCAAAACTTGTGATATTTGGTTTTTGGAAAGCCAATCAAGCCTTCTAGAGGTCCCAAGTTTACATTTTCATTTTCTAGCTTGTTTACCTAGCTCGCATAAGCTTATCATTTTGTACCAAAACTCAAGATTCATTCGAGTTTTACTCAGTGAATTCTCAGATTTTGTAAAAGCTTCTCAAAAGCTCATGTTAGCTTGTCTGGCCATCATCTTTGGTTTATAGATAGTCAATCAGGTCTTATACAAGTTCCAATCATTATTTTTCACTTTTAGCTTATTGAGTGACCTGTGCATCAGCTTAAAGTAGCATACCAATTTCTGTTTTGCTTATTCAAGCTCAAAACTCAAATCTGTGTTAAACTTGTAATCAGAGGTTCAAGTTTGTTGTTTTTAGTTGAAATTGAGTTGTTTTAGCTTAATATAGCTTCTGTATCAAGTTGGTAGCTTTTGGTTATCATTTTGCTTTTCTAGTGCTTATTAATAAGCGGTTTACATAGCGATAGCTTATTTCTCTAAACAAGCTCATGTTTTCTATTTTCATAGATTCAGCATATTAAAATAGACTTTTCCTGAAATTTTCAGATTTTTCCAAGTTGTTTTGCTATTTTTCTTAATTTAAATTAGTTTTAGGTATTTTAAATAGCTTTTAATACAAATAAATTATAAAAGTAAAAAAAATGATTTTCAATTTTCTTAGGTTAAGATAAATATAAAAGTAGTAAAAGTATTTTTCCATAATTTTCTTAGTTTAAAAAGTATTTTTAGCATTTTAATTAGTTTTAAATAGTTTTAAATTAATAATAAATACATATAAAGTCTAAAAATATATTTTAGTTTTAAAATAAGTTTTATCATATTTTAGATTTTTCCAAGTTATAATTTCATTTTCTAGGTTAATTTTGTATTTTCTTGTATTTTAGTGCATTTTAAATACTTAATAAATAGTTTTTAATTAATAATAATTAAATAAATAGTTGTAAAAATAATTTTATTTTTCTAATAATTTTCTTTTATTATTAGGATTCCAAAAGTATAATTTTTATCTTTTAGGCCTTTTATTTCTTTAAAACTCACTTTTATTTTGTACGTGAGCGTAATTTTATTTTAAACGTAAGTTTTAAGTTTTAGGTTTTAAACGTTCATCGCCTTTAAAAATAGTGATAGCGTTTATTTAATAGATTTTATCTTTTAATCTTTTAATTTGCATTTAAGTCATTGTAATTTGTAAATCTTTTCTTTAGGTAATTTTCCATCAAAACCTTATTGATCACTATCCTTAGTGATCATTCTATCATCTGAGTTGTTTTAAACACCAATTCATCCTCCGTGGGACTTAACGACCGAGGAATCCTATATTCCTCCGATCTTAATTGCATTTGTGTTTAAAGCTGTTTTAAGTCTATTTGACTTGATTGTTTAGCATGTCCCTTGTATAAGTTTCTACTTTATTATCAAACAACTACATTTGCAAGCAACACATAAGCAAAAGTTATTTTCAACACAAGAAAGACTTTACAACATAAAACGAGTTACGATTGCATTAAGTTTATAATCTAATTTACAAGAATAATTATCATTTCTTTTATAATTTTTTCGTAAGTTCTTTTTCACCCTCACTTCCAATCAATATTTACATGATACAAAGTATTTACATCATAGAATGATCACCCAACAAATCTTGATTCTCTTCAATCTTGATTCTTATCCGGATCAATCGCTAAGTTTAGGACAAAACGATTCATCTTCATTTTTGCCCATTTTTTAAGTCAGCTTTTTTCTTGATACATCGATCTATTTCTTGTTGTCGTCACAAATCAAGTATCACTATAAATCCGAAACAATAAGTAGTAACCACCACCACAATGATTAAACCAATTAGTTTACATATAGATACATATTTACGATTAATCGGCTAATAAGATAGAGGCTCGATTGTCTTTGTCAGAAAGATGATGTACCATTGCTCCATGTAGACTTCATTATCTCGCAAAACATATAGTCCGGATCGCTCAGAAGACGAGATATAAACTGAAGCAAAAAATACCACCCGTAATATCGATGTCATTAAATCGCCAAATTTAGAAACATTTTGAAAATTAGATAAAAGACCCATACGATTATTCAAAAGTTATAACTAGAACTAAAATACATGTACATCAAGAACATAACAGAAAAGGATCTAGTGAAGTGCAGAATAATCTCCAAAATTAATTTCGTGATGCATACAAGGTAGTTTATGTTTACTCGCTTGTGATACAAATTCCTTATTAAGTTATCATCTTATTTGCCAATTTTGCTCTTACCGACTCTCAAGAAAGTACTTGAGTACCCTTGGAATCGAGTCATGAAGCATATGACGTTTCCTAGTGCCGAATTTTCACGTCTCAACTACCGTTACACCGCCATAAGTCCCAACCCTTCTTATCTCGATTTATATTATTTCTTATTAAAGATTTCTTACTAAGTTAAATCCTCAACAAGATACTCACAACTAATTTTCGAGAGGAAGGCTTGTTCCTACTGTCTTAAACGTTATTGATATGTGTTTCCATTTCCTTGTTTCTTCAAAAGGTAAGAGGTCAAATCAAAAAATTTGATGACGCTTACTTCATTGTGATGTATTTTTGACTAAGAGCAAAAGCTTCCAACTAGATATGTACATATATTAGGCTCATTTGCATCTTCATTGTTACTTATTTTATGCAATTGATATAAAGCTATTGCCTAGTGGTTCCTTATTGTTGGGGTTATCTCCCGGATCGAGTTAAGACAATCAATGATGCGAGCAATACCACTAGTGGTTACCGATATCACTTTGAATCGTGTGATCACTTTCCAAAGTAAACTATTCGACCCTAATGCCCTGGGTATCACGAATATCTACTTGGGATAAGACCAAATGCGCTAGAGAATTAGGCACAATTCTATAACCCTTTTCAAGAAGTGTTTTCGCTCAGTGTCCTTCATGCATGATCGGACCTCCTATTTATAGGTGGTTACTCTTGAGCTATTCCAATGGAATTATGAGTATTAATCGCCCATTAATAGCCTCATAATTATCCCCATTATAGCCGTTAGTGGTTACATGACCAATTAAACGTGGTCATAAAGAAGTTGTAATCGCCATTTAGCAAGATTTTCCATAGCGATGCTTTCCACTCAGCAAGCATTTCACTTGAAGTGGAAGTACAGCCCATCGATCGAAACATCGCTTATCAAGATTTCACAGCACCGCCGATGGATACACCACTTCGGTGGAACACCGCTTATCGCTGGAAACATCGCTTATCGATGGAAACCACAAGCGCATTTTTCCACCAGCGTGATTTTCACCAAGCAAAGTACTTTCACCAAGCTTTCACTTACAAACCACTATAAGAGTCGGGAGTTCATGGACCCCATGGGTGTACACCTGCACCTCCAACCCATTGCAAGGTGTGAACTAATCCCACAAGTGCACTAAATTTTCCAACAATCCTCCCCAAATTTAGTTCACTTCTTTGCATGAAAAATAAACATCAATCAAAACATGTGCATAAACGAAAATGTCCAGAGGATTGAATTTCCATCTTAGTAAATTACACGCTCAAATATTCGAGAATAAGGGTGTTCTAAGAATTGAACCCTTCAACCCATTTGAATACACCAAGATAAAATACACAAGTTTTCAAACACTTAATGCTTCCCGACACTATACAAGCCATGTGTCCATATCCAAATTCATAAATGTTGTAAAAGCTAAAGTCCAAAGCTTACAAGCGGCAAAACTTCAACATTTACATAGGTGGTTCCTCTTTAGTCATGCTCCCGCTAAGCACTTTTTCAAAGAAAATATAACCATTAAGTAAAGACTTCATCCTCCTTTCAGTGTTCTCGAGCACAACCTTGGGATGTAAATAAACATGTGCTCCAGTCCAACCGAATGTTCGGCTTTCCATTGAACTCGGCTCCCAAGTTTCCTTAGGAGGAGTTGGGTGTCCTAGCATTCGATGACTATGTTGGACTTAAACCCATCCCTTTAGCGCAGACTTTATAACCAAGTCTCTAGCGCACCCTTCGTCAAGTAATCGCCTAAGTTCGTTGAGATCTCACAAACTCTATAGATACCACCCCATTCATGATAAGCTCACGAATCATGCTATGCCCGACACCCAAGTGTCTAGACTTACCATTGTACATCCGGCTATAAGCCTTAGCCAATGTAGTCGCACTATCACACCGGATAGAAATAGGTGCTATAGGTTTAGCCACAATGGAATCAAGAAGCAAGTTTTTCAACCATTCACTTCTTTACCAAAGAAGTGCTAGAGCCACAAATTGATTCCATTGTTGAACTGGTGATGCAAGTTGCTTCTTGGATGCCCAAGAAATTGCACCTCCACCAAGTAGGAATACCCACCACCGGTAGACGAATTGTCTTCGCAGTTACGATCCAACTTGCATCGTTGTAACCTTCCAACAACGATGGGTAACGATGATATGAGAGACTATAATCCATAGTTCTCTTCAAATACTTCGCATCCTTCGAATCGCTTGCCGCTGATGAGCACTAGGATTACTAGTATACCGCTCAATTTTCCCACCGCAAAACCAATATCGGGTCTTGTACAAGTCATGGCATACATCAGCAGCCAATTACCCTAGAATACTCAAGTTGAGATACGCCTTGCCATGATTAGGCATCACTTCACAGTATCCATAGGTGTACTCATCGGAGTACAATCAAAGTAATTGAATTTCCTCAAGACCTTCTCAATATAATGAGACCGAGAGATAGAAATTCTATTACTTTCATGTTTAATCCTTATACCAAGGATAACATCGGCCTCCCCATGTCTTTCATGGAGAACCTTGATGACAAAATTCCTTTGTCGTCAACTCGATTTTGGTCAGCCGCTAAAGATCAACATGTCATCAACATATAGACAAATGATGACTCCTTACCGATTCATCAAATTTGTTATATACATTTGTCGACTTGGTTAAGAACATAACCACTAGACAAAACCACTTCATCAAACTTTTGATGCCATTGTTAGGTGCCCGCTTAAGTCCATAAAGAGACTTAATCGCTTATACACCTTGTTTTCATTTGTGCAAGATGAAGCCCCGAGGTTGGTTCATATAAACCTCTTCCAATTCACCATTCAAGAAAGCGGTTTCACATCATCGATGAATAACCAGATTGTGAATAGATGCCATAGCAATCGCTAGCCTTATGGCATCGATAACGAGCCATTGTGGGCATAAGTATCAAAATAGTCTATTCGACTTTTGTTTAAAGCCCCGAATGACTAGTCTAGCCTTGAACTTTTCAATAGTTCCATCTACCTTCATTTTCCTTTTGAAAATCCATTTGCAACCTAGAGGTTTGCAACTGTGAGAGTAGATCAACCAACACCGTGTTGTTGCCCATGATGGAATCCATCTCATCATTGATTGCTTCTTTCCGGAAAGCAATGTCCGGGACTTCATTGCTTCTTCAAATGTTTTGGGGTCATCCTCAACAATGAAGCAATAGGAGTATTGGTCCGAGACCTCATCCCTAGTACCTTCAACTAAGTATAGTTGAAACTCGTGTCCAAATGACTTTGAGTCCTCGACCCTTTTGCTCTTCCCGAGCACAATGTTCGTGTTGTGAACCACAACCTCATCAGGACCACCGATGGTTCATCATCAGTACCTCGATACACCAGTGTCATGAGTTCCATTAGGAATCCTCGACTTGGTCAGGGATGATGAGAATCTATTCTCATCAAAATCTGCATCCTTGATTCAATTATTGTGTTAATGAAACATGTTCATTAGGTTCAATAACATAGAACCTAAAAGCCTTGGAATGCTCAAGATATCCAACAAAGATGCGCAATGCCTCTTTCACCCAAAGTCTTTGCTTTGGATCGTGGAGTCTTACAATGCCTCGCAACCCTGACCACGAGATAGTTGAGTTGGGTTTCCTTTAGTCCAGAGTTCATAAGGGGGTAACCTTGTTCCTTTTATTTGGAACCCTATTTAATAAATAGCAAGTTGTTAACATAGCTTCACCCCGTAACCCTTGACTCGATCCCCGAATAGGACAACATGGATTAACCATCTCCTTGACTACCCTTTTTCCTTTCGAAATACCATTTCTTTGAGGAGTATAGAGGCGATACTTTCATGGATAATACCAACAGATGAAAGTGCGAGTATCCATGTACTCACCTCCCTATCTGTCCTTAATCTTGATCAAAGACCCAAGTTGTAATTCAACTGTTTTAAACACTTTGATTTATCTAATGCTTCATCCTTGGTATGTAATAGATAGACATAACAAAATCTAGAAGCATCATCAATAAATGTCACAGTACTTCTTATTTCCCAAAGAAGGAGTGGCATGCAAATCATGCAGTGTCATCGTGAATAAGCTCCAAGATCTTAGTCTCACGACTAACACCTCGAAGGGTTTCTTGGTTATCTTGGTCAACATGCAAGTTTACACTTTTCAAAGTGTCCATGTCAGCGGATTAAACCATCCCTAGACATATCTTGCATCCTTTTATAGTGAACATGACCAAGTCTTGCATGCCATAGGCTAGAATCGATGTCGCTGGTGATCACAAAACCGAATTAACATTGTCGGAGAAATATTAAGCCTAACATTTGATTACATAAATAACCAAAACCAATAAAACACCATGCTTAGAAAGCACAAATTTATCGATTCAATAACTTGTTTATATCCATGATTATTCAAACACTACTTGAAACCAAGTTCTTCTCGATATCGGTGAACATGAATAACATTAAACAAAGTTACAATCTTTCTGAACTAAACCTAAGATCTACACAACCACCGACCATGCACCAAGGTCATTGACTCATTTCCCATGAAGAATAGAACCATCATTCATGACTCATAAGTCTTGAACCAGCTTCTATCTTTACACACATGAACTGTTGCACGAGTCAACCCACCACGCAACATCATCATCCTCGCGCATAAAAGATTGAGATACATATGTAACATAATAAATCGAAAAGACTTATTAAACATATTCGACCTTCGGTGAGTTGGTGAACCACCACTCCTCGAACCATTAGTGCGGATCCATTGGCTTTACCACCAACTTTAACACCCTTGGTGTCCCTTTTAATGTGACGGTCTGCCACATTTCCAACAAGTAGGTGTTGCCTTCTTGTTAGGATCTCGCCCTTGTGTTGTCATGATACTTGCGTTTGCCTTTGTTGTCATTGTACCGTGGAGTTGTTATGCTCCACCATATTGACAACGGATGGTCCAAAGAGATTGCTATTCTTTGGCTTGTCATTATCCCGCACCTCGGATGACCGCCCAACTCAATAAAGTTAACTCCTCCTTGTATGTTTCAAGGTATGCTTGAAGTCTTTCCATGAAGGAGGGAGTTTGTCAATGACACAAAGAGACTTTGATAGCCTCATCCATGTTCATTTGGTGTTGTGTAAACCTTCCAAGTATTCCAAGAAGTTCATTGTATAGTTCCATAACGGTCTTGAATCGGTCATTTTGTAATTTGTGAAATTACTAACAAGGAACTTCTTACTTGATGCATCCTCGACCATATATTTGGCATCCAAGAATCCCAGGTTCTTTGGAAGATTCAAAGTTCGATAAATATCAAACAAAGAATCGGACATACCATCTGAATAAGACCTCTCTGTATGTAGTCATCATTCTCCACTTGCTCCTCCCACGATCCGCCCGCAGTGAGCATCATCACCATCATCGAGAATTGGGTAGTCAAGCACATAGACCACACTCATGCTTGACATGCCAGAAGTGCATCTTCTTCGCCACCTCTAAATCCACCCTTCAAACTTGTCCGGCTTAGCAAAGTTTGAAGCCATGTGTTTCATTGCAGTTGCCATTGATTATCACTAAATAGTTTACTTTGATTGTTGGGGTTATCTCCCGGATCGGGGTTAAGACAATCGATAGCGTAGCAATACCACTAGGTGGTTAACGGATATCACTTGGAATCGTGTGATCACTTTCCAAAGTAAACTATTCGACCCTAATGCGGGTATCACGAATATCTACTTGAGGATAAGACCAAATGCGGTTAGAGAATTAGGCACAATTCATAACCCTTTCGCTAATAAGTGTTTTCGTTTCACGTGTGTCCTTCATGCATGATCGGACCTCCCATTTATAGGTGGTTACTCTTGAGCTATTCAATGGAATTATGAGTATTAATCGGCCCATTAATAGCCTCATAATTATCCCCATTATAGCCGTTAGTGGTTACATGACCAATTAAGCGTGGTCATAAAGAAGTTAATTGCCATTTAGCGGTACTTTCCATAGCGATTACGACCAGCGATGCTTTCACTTGAAGTGGAAATGCGACCTATCGATGGAAACACTGCATATCGAGATTTCATAAGCATTGTCGCTGGATACACCACTTGATTGGAAACATCGCCTATCGGTGGAAACATTCGCTTATCGATGGAAACCAAGCGTTACTTTCAGCTAGCAAAGATTTTCACCAAGCGGTACTTTCACCGGTGATTTCACTTACAAACCACTATAAGAGTCGGGGAGTTCATGGACCTTATGGTGTACATCTGCACTCTAACCCATTGCAAGGTGTGAACTAATCCCTGAAGTGCACTAAATTTTCCAACACTTATTTCATTTCTATATACCATACTTTTCGGTTTGAGGCTCTCTAGTAGTAAAAACCTACTGAATGGTTTTAGTACACATCACGTGATACATAATTTAGGTTAAACAAGATTTTAAGAGAGAATTTAGACATTCAACTTAAAGTCTAACACTTTGAGCCATACGTTAAGTCGCATCGCAAATTTTATGGGACGGGAAAGAGCGAGGTTACATAATATAGTAATCGGTTCAAAAGAATTGCGACCATCTATAAGTAGCAACAATCGGTTTTACTTTTTAGTGTTTAGAAATATAATGCATCGGTTTCATATCCGTCGGGCCAAAACTAAGGATCTAAGGGACGTAATGTGTCCGTTTCTAACTAAAGATCTTTCGTTCTTACACAAGATGTCCTTTTTGTCATTTTATTTAATAATAATTCTCTCGCATGATTATGATTAGTTAAGTATTGTGGAGGGTGGTCAAAAGTGCACGAGGCACGATTGTCATAAGGAGCATGCTAATAGACAACCATATTCCCCAATCGAGCCATAGTGAGGACTTCCATAACTCTACAACAATGATGGTGTTGTTGTGGCGGCCTCCGTGAATAATATAAAGATTGGTCAAAACCAGTTGAGTTTTAATTGTCATAAAGACCCACCTCATAGACAAGCATGTTCCATGTTTGACATTCAAAACCATGGTGACTTGGTGAGGACTAACTCCACAAAACTCACACGGTATAGCTTCCATCCGGTATTATCGATCGCATTTGGGAAGAATGCCTAGGTCATTATAATCGATGAGGTGCATCATTATACATATAAGTATTTGTTTATTTCAAGGATGGTGATATCCTTGATGATGTTGTAACAAGGGTGGATCTCCTTGATATTAGGTGTTGTGTTGTGAAGGGTAGTAGTTCCTCCATAGTAATGGAACTAGGTGCTTAGCCTAGTACCTAATAAAGGGTAGGCGACGTTGTGATAGGATTAGTTCTCCTTGGTGTGAAAGAACTCGGTGGTTAGCCTAGCACCGTATAAAGGGTAAGCTGACGTTGTGTTAGGTGTTGTTCACCTTGGTGAAGGAACTCGGTATTTAGCTTTGTACTGAGAAAAAAGGTTAAGCGGCGTTGTGAAGGCTTCTCCGCCATAAAGAGTTGGTGTAGTGTTACGAACTCGAGTAGGTGACTCGGGGGAGTGAGTAGGGCAAGGAAGGTGTCCTTGTAGCGAACCACTATAAATACTTGTGTCGTGGTGATGTGCTTCTTACTCTTTATCTTTCATTACACGTTTATATATCTATCTATCAACGTCCAACATAAACAACCAAATAGATTGACATAAGTCGATCTAAATATTTAAAAGGAAGTTTTAAATTGGTAAAATATTCAACTCCCCCTTCTAGTTTTCCACATATATCCTAAACATCACTCCTGTAAAAGGAGAGCTCCTAATTTCTTATGGTTTGAAAATGAAAAATCAAACAATCTAACTAAATTTCAGACCCGTTTTCTCAGCTTTGACACTTGATATTGTAAAATTCAAAAATACGACTTAGACAACTCCAAATTCGACCCAAAACACTTGGAAAACTTAACTAAGACATAAAATAAGCTTTTACAACAAAAACCCATAATATTTCACTTATAAAATTCGATCTATAACACACACAAATTCATTATATTATGTTGTCGAGAAATTTAAACACACCACACCACAAACCCTAATTAATATATTAGCAATAATCACCCAAACACCTAAGGTAATTACTCTAATCATCATTAACTTCAATTTTACATTTAAGTTTTACCACACGAAACTGAAATAGAAACATTATATCCGTTTACCACACAAGACAAGTTTTAATACCACATGAAATTAATTAAAACTCATTTTTAAATCCGATTATTACCACAATTTATTACAAACTGATTTAACACAAGATTTAAATATCACAAACGATCTTTAACCTCATTTTATTCCACGAAAATTATAACACTCGTTTTATATTCGATTTAAAACAAAAACAATAATAACGCTCGGTTCAGATTTTGACATACCCAAAGAAATGAGAGAAAGAGAGATGAGATGAATATGACGAGATGGAGACAAGCGCAAACATAAAACCTTGAAGAAACCGCTCGATTTACAAACCCTAACGTGAACCTTTCACTCTAAACCGATACCAAACACGACTTCCTTGACTCCTCGTTGTCGTGGTGATGATGGTGGCTGAATAAGGTGAAGACGGTGGGGGCAGTTGGTGGTGGTGGTGGCTGATGGAGGAGGGAGAGGGTGGGTGTTGGGTACTATACTAACCCTAACCCTAACCCTAAATGACCTTTTCCTTTTATTCCAACCCGAAGGACCATTTTTGTAATTATCTGAAAATGAGGGTGGGCGGGGTATAATTTTCACAGGGACCATTTCTGCATTTGACGATTCGGGTGGGCGGGGTAACATTTGACGATTCGGGGCTCATTTGGAATAGCAAACGATATGTTCGACTTACGAAAATGCGCCATCGCTTTCGAATAATTTTTCTATAAAAACGAATGTTCACACAACTAATTTCTCATGTATAACATGAAAATTAAATCAAATTGTCGGTTGTGCCAGTACGCATTGTGTCTAATTTCTATGTTTCACGAGATAACTTCTCGTTTTCACGTCAAATGAGCTCGAAAATGTTCGTAAATGAAAAACAAACATAATTCCTCAAAAAATGAGTATTTGGAATATCTCGAGGTGTTACACATAACAAACCAGATGCAAAGCCATATCATAGCCAGATCAAAATAAGTTAGAATGGGATGCAGAAGCATGCATATCATAGCAAAATCAGACATAGTCCTGTCATCTTTTCGTCTTTTTAGGTAGAATGTGTGGGTTTGGGAACTTCATCTTGCATCCTTTTCTTCGCTTCTCTTAGCCTTTGAGTATCATCACCGTTTCCAGAAAACATTGGTCGGAACTCAAGGCCATAAACAATGAGGCCAGACATAGCTCCTTCATGACTTGTAAATTTCATATGCATAGAAAGAGATTCATCCTTGAATTCGTGAGCTGAGTTAAATTTCCAAAGTTGAATCTCCATCCATCCATCTTTCCTCTGTTTTGGAACACGAGTAATGTCATTTGTATTCAATGGGCTTGGGGTTATAAAATAAAAAATTCAGCCTCGTTGTTTTCTTTATGGAGTACATCTTTTACTTTCACTGGACAATGCAGCCCTTGGCATTTTCTGAAAGCTTGAACACAAGGTAACACGCATATTCCGTAACTGATGACAACATTTGAATTTTGATTGTGCATTTGAGATGAAATACTTGTTGTGGTAAAAGCTCAAACACCTCTTGAAATCTGCAGGTATGATATATTATATGATTACATACTTCTCAAGAACAGGAAACAAATTCCAAGAAGTGAAACTTTAATCAACATCTATTCACGAATTTTAACTATTTAACCAGAAAGCAACTAATAATTGGTCATTGAATAATCAAATCTAGTTATTAGTCACTGTAACAAATTAGTTATATAACAATATAAAAGGAAGCAAACCTCGATTGGGCTGGTGGTTTTGAAGTAAAAATATCCACATTATAAAATTTGTATAAAGTTGCCTTTGCCGAAAGCACAAGAAGTTTCTTTCCCTTGACTTCGCCCAACCAGAACAAGTCATCATAGTTTCTGCATATCTTGAATATTTCTTCAAAGTTAGTTGGCAATTGTTGCGCTTGACCCACATTAAAGTCTGATTTCGAGACTTGTTGGACTTCCTTCAATTTTCCGATCTCTTCGTGTTTCATCTGTATACAATTATCACTTATGTTAGATATGCAACTTATAACATGATTCTTTTTGTTATCGTGCATTCATATATCCCCTATATATACACAACTTAAACAAAAGAACCTATGATGGAACCAATGGATATTTTCAAACTTACTTCGTCAATGGCTCGAAATTCAATGCCTTCAAAATAAACGGCAGCATCTCCACAATAGTACGATGAAAAGCTCTCAAGTAGAAACTCAAAAACGAAATCTTCGTTCTGATTCAAGAAACGGTACAACTCAATCATCATCCACTGATCATCTCTCCATGTTGCGAAATATGCATGTAGATTTTCGTGTCCCTTTCTATAATTTAGGTTAACATACATAGGTTTACTTGAAAAGTTTCTTGAGTCACAAAATTTGAAGACTAAATAAACCCCATAGAGAACATCTAGAGATAAAAATTGAGCTCTTGTCTTGATTTCGATGTTCAAGTCAGAAATATCTAACATCTCCACCACTGTCCCAAACCTGTACATATTACAAATATTCAAGTCTCAATCAGTTATATCCTTTATTCCCATACACTTCTACTTTTGAATTTCGTAATTTATTTGAATGAGAGTTTAAATTCTATGTTAAAGTTGTGTATGAGACAAATCTCTGATTTAAATAAAGGTAAGAATATAATTCTAAAAACATACCAGACAAATCTCTATTTAAATAAACCCAATATAGGGGCATACTTCAACTAACTTATTAAAAGGTTTATAAAATTAGAGATCCCAATCATATAGTGAGTATTAAAAAAACATGGCCTTGTACAACATCAGTTCTCATAGTTGATATGTATGTATGCTTATGACTTAATACTAACAAAGTTAGAGATAACCTTGATTCTGAAAGAGATTTCCACTCATGCGGACAACTATCCATGTAAGAAAACATTGTCGCTGAAATCATTTCATTTCTTTCTCTATCACCATCGAATGACAACAACTGTTATACAAAAAAAAAAAAAAGAAAATATATATAGACTCAATGTTATGGAGTGTAATATAAATGCATGTGTGATTATGAACTAACCTTCAAAAGGTAAAAGATGCATAAAACACCAGAAATACAACATAACCGAGATATGAGAATGAACTGATTACCACTTTGTCTTGTTGAAGGAGGATTCCCTTCGAAAAAATGTTGTAAAGATCCTCTTTCTTGATAGTAGAATAGATTTCAGGGCACTTTGACATCTGGATTATTTCTTTATAGTCTTTAGGCAATTTGGGCTCCCATTTCTCATAATCCTCCTGTATGTACATTAATCAATTAATAGACTCATGTTTCATTAAACAGTTAAACGCCATAGTTTAGATGTATATGAATAAAAGGTTAGCCAATTTTGTCAAAATATAGAAACTTACTTGAAATTCCAATGATTTCTTGAGTTGTATGACCACTTCATTAGCTGTTGGCCGTCTTTCTCTCCTGTGATGTAAGCATTGAAGGGCAATCCTTGTAAAGGTAATATATGATTGTGGCACGATTTGTTCTTTGATACCATCGAACACTAACTTATCAAGTTTTTCTGCATGATAGTGGTGTTTAGCCAAAAGGGTAAATAAAGATACTGTCATCTAGTTTTACAGAAGATAGTTTCCACACAATATGTCAAATAAGACCGCCCCTAATGAGAATATGTCAGACTCTTTGGTTAAGAAGCCTGTTTTTGAGTATAGTGGGTCACAATAGCCAATTGTGCCTGTAACATTGTCGATGAGATAGTCTACATTCTGATTTGTTGGACATACTAAGGAAAGCCCAAAACCGGTAACTTTTGCTTTCCAGTCATCACTTAGTAGAATGTTGCTGCTGCTGATATCCCTATGTATTACCATTTCTGGACTTGAAACAGTTCCATGAAGAAACTCCAACCCTGTTGCAATATCAATGGATATTTTAAGCCGCATCACCCACGTAAGACAATTATCGCTCAGGTACTTATCAAGACTACCTCTGGATGCATACTCATATACAATAATTTTTCATCCTCTTCATCACAGTAGCCTACAAGACCAATGACATTTAAATGTTTATACTCCATAAGGATGTCCAACTCTGCCATAAATTTAGCTGTTGCCAACTCTGTCAAGACTTCAGCATCTCCTTGACTTGAATTCTTATCCAACCGCTTTACAGCAATGATGTTTACTCCATGAGTACTGTGAGTAGCTCCTTGTATACATTCCCAGAATCTCTCTGTCCAATGATATTGTCGTGACTGAAGCCTTCGTGGCCAGCTTTATGTCTTCAAGTGGCAGTTTGAGGATGTCTTTGTGGTTCTCCTGAGAATTATTGGACAGTCAGTCGATTTGTTACGTTAAAAACATAATGAAATTACTTTCCATCTAAAATTCTTTCAAATTTTATATTGCATTATAGGTTCTTAGTCTCCAAGTTCATGTCAACGTTATGGTTGTAAATCAAGGTTGATTGTTGCAATGTCCAAATTGAAGAAAAAACATATATACATGGAAGATAAGAGTCAGGAGGTTTACCGCGAATCAGTAGCCCGTCATAAAGGTCAATTACTAAGTTAAATAAAGTTTAAGTTCAAAACAAATAAATCGCAAAACTTAAGTAGAATGAAAAAACTTAAACGATAAGGTCGTACATTGAGTAAAAGTTTTAGAAAATGTTGTTTACAGAATGTATAATGTATGAAATTTCACATATTACTATCAAGAATATGAACAAATTAAAAATTTGTCTATTATAATATTGACCTACCTGAGAGTCTAATGCTTTTTTGAGTTTGTTGATGACAACTTCTACTGATGGACGTTGCGCTTGAGTTTCTGCCACACATCGAAATGCGATTTCTAAAAATATGTCCAATGACTCTTTATTGGGTCCTTTACTTAAAGAAAAGGCATGTTCATCGGCCTCCTCCTTTAACTTGTGATCAACAATTTCCATTATTGTTCCCTTTTCAAAATGATCTCTTGCAATGGGTGCAATTCCCTTCTCATTCACCTTGGTGTATACAGAATCATAGGCCAATGTCCCGGTCAAGATCTCAAGCAACACTACTCCAAACGAGTAAATGTCTGATTTCTTATTTAGTTTACCATACTTCTGATATTCTGGATCCAAATACACATATGTTCCTGCAATCATATTGGTATAGATAGTACTGGCCGCTTGATCTGCTGGGTGGAATTTGGAAAGCCCAAAATCCGCAATCTTTGCCTTCCAATCATCTCCCAATAGAATATTATCGCTCTTGATGTCTCGGTGTATCATCTTTTGCTTGCCATGATCTATGTTGCTATGAATGTAACTCAAACCATGTGCAATATCAAGACATATATTTAGACGTTGCAACCAATTAAGATTAGTCAGTTTATCACCACTTCCCAAATAACTTTCAAGACTTCCTTTCGAAGCATGCTCATAAACTAGGATCATTACATTGTTACCTTCAAAACAAAATCCAAGAAGAGAGATTATGTTATCATGCTTACAGGTAGTAAGAGTTTCAATTTCTGCAATGAACCCTTGTTCTCCTTCTTGATTGTGAATGCGCTTTATAGCTACTATGCTTCGTTTTCTGGGTAAATCGCATTTATTCACACCTTCGATCGACGAGGAATTACTGTTATCAAAATGTTCTAGAACTGCTTGGTACACTTTACCGAATCCGCCTGACCCGATGCAATATGCGTCGTCAAAATTCTTGGTAGCCTCATTTATAAGATCTAGTCCAATCTTCAAGTGTTCAAAGTTCTTCTCCTATAACTCATTAATGCTAGTAAGTATTGGAGTGAAATTAAAAATATATATATAATTGATTAACATTTAGAAAATATGAAAACGTTTAAGAGCAACCGTTGATTTGTTTCAAGCAACAAAAAATAAAAATGATTTTCATCCCTAAAATTTATGTCAAAATTGAAAATGAAGATTACGAGAGAGTAAATATGGCAAGCTTTAAAATGATAGGGGGAAGTGAAATTGGATATTAAGTCAAACAGTACCCCATTGGTTTACTTTTGTTCTCAATCATTCTCAGATGAAAAATTATTTCTTTCTTTTCAATTTATTATTCGTCCATCTTGAAGGTTTTTATCTTATGTTGCTACCATTTTTCCTTTTTGGGTGCCTTTTGTAAAATGTTTTGCCGTTAAATATAATAAAAATAGAAAAGATAAAGTGTCTCATAGTAGGTGCTTTTGGGTATTTCCCCTTAAACACTTGATCCATATTTACCTTTATTCTTTTGTAAACGGTAGACACTAATATGATTGCCTATTATTACACAAAAATGATTATGGTATAATAAATAAATTAAATATTTTGTATTTTGAATACATGTTTTCAATTACATAAAGAAAAAGAATAAAAAAAAAAAAAAAAGAACACGCTTATTTCATCATTACTTTTTTAAGAGTAAAGATCCTCTCTATGCATTTAGAAAGAACCCACTATTAGAATTTTATACAACAAATTATTTCATACCTTCATATTCACCACATTCATACAAAAAATTTAGTTTTGTATAATATTTTAAAATTTTAATTTATTATTATAATCTATGAATTATAAAATACAATGTTAAGAAACATAATAATGTAAAATCAAAATCACATGCGCAAAGTTTTTTACATTATTACTGTATTACTCATCTTTTTGTACTAAAAAATGGTATAACAAGGATACAGTGGTTATACTTTAAGCTAGAAAACAACAGTTAATAATATAAGTAACTTGTTTATTAATTAGGATCTCATAAGTAACTTGCTTATTAGTTAGGATAATTAGTAATCGCTTCAAATTAAAAGTTTAAGAAAATTAATTACCTTCAAGCGATTGAATGATGTACGATCAACTGGATTTTCACGTTTCCACTGATGTTCCAAAGCTTTCTCAAGTCTTTTGACAACCTGATCTATATGCGGACGCTTCGCCCGTTCCTGTTGTAAGCAGTAATATGCGGTCTCTAACAAGATTGTGAATGCTTCTAGGTCCACCTGTCTTCGTGCATACGGATCGATCCATTCATCTAAACGAGATTTGAGTTGACTTACGAACTCCTTTCCCAATTCTTCATGTAAAAGAATTGCACTCTTTCCGGAAAAGACTTCCAATAACACAATACCGAATGAATGTACATCTGACTTGTGGGTCACACCTCCAGTGTTTTTATATTTTGGGTCCAGATATATATTCTTAACAATATCACGAGTAAGAACAAGACGGCGTCTTCGAGCTATTGTATTTCTCAACGAAAGATTAAAACCACATAACTTGGGTTCCCATTTGTCATTAAGTGAAATATTCGAGCTCGTGATGTTGCAATGTATGACACTAAAATCGCGTCCAACATCATAATGGATGTAACTCAATACCTTTGCAACACCAACACATATGTTCAACTTTTGCATCCGGGTCCGGTCACTTAGATGTTTTTCGAGACTTCCGTTGGCCTCCCTCTTGCATACGATGATCTTCATGTCCTCCTGTTCATAGAACCCAATAACAGACACTAGATTCTTATGTTTAAGACTCGAAAGCATCGAAAGCTCCATCCAGAACATTTTGCTCTCGTCTATCTCAGAATCAGTTTGGTAAATCTTTCCAAAGATATCGATGAACTGTTCGAAACGACCTTTGAAAATCATTTCATCTTTGTTGATGATATTCTCTGCATCAAATCTGTTGGTTGCTGATAATATATCTTGCCAGCTGAGTTTTAAGTGAGAAAGATCTTTGAGGAAAGACTTGGTGTTTTTGCTGACATTGAATTCAACGTGTGTGGATATGGAGGTCACCGGTCCCTATATGTACCAAACAAGACAACATTACCAAGTGTGCAGATTAACAGGGTGAAACTCACTTCAGTTAGGTTAATTGATCAATTAAAACATTACTTAAAGAGACAATATGGTGAGAAGCTAAGTACGTATAATTCGAGATCTTGTGTATCACTCTCAAGAATAATTTTATAAATGAGTCATTTCAATGACCTTTAATTTTTGGCAAAAATGCATATATATCCCTCCCAAAATGAATAATTGCATATATATCCTTTGTACAAGTTTTTTATGCACGTAGTACAATTGTTTTTATGCATGTTTTGGATGTACATGCAATTTTATATTTTCGGAGGATATATATGCAAAAGCCAACTTAAGTTAGGGTCATTTTCAATCAAGAAATCCAACATTTTTTCATAAAAAGTAGCCAACTTATATATATATAAGATTTTATCTTATTTTACAACTTTAAGTTTGATTTCATTAACCCTCCTATATATATATATATATATATATATATATATATATATATATATATATATATATATTTACTCCCTATAAAAATATATATATATATATATATATATATATATATATATATATATATATATATATATATATATATATATATATATATATATATATATGTATATATATATATAATCTAGATCAAATAAGATCAAACTTAAAGTAGTTAAAATAAGACCGAACTAAAATTTGACAAAAGATACTCCTTACAATACAATTAATTTTTTATTTACTACAACTAAAATTGTTAAAGTTTGAAGATTTCTTTTAAAATTCTGAAACCTAGGTGATACACTTTGATTAGAAGTTTAATGTGTATCGGTTTTGTATGTGTATCGGGTTTTGAATATTTATTAGTGCAATGTGTATCGTGTATCACTAATCCAAACTCATGTATCATTTGGTTATTAGTTACTAAAATGTTAATTTGTATTAAAATATTTTTTTGTGTATGATTACTAAAATTGTTATTTATAAATGTTTTAGCGGTTTTTAGATTTGATCTTATTTTTACAACTTTAAGTTTGATCTCACATTAACCCAAATATATATATATATATATATATATATATATATATATATATATATATATATATATATATATATATATATATATATATATATAGAATCTAGATCAAATAAGATCATACTTAAAGTTGTTAAATGAGATTAAACTAAAATTTGACAAGAGATACTCTCCTTACAATAAAAATAATTTTTTTATTTACTACAACTAAAATTGTTAAAGTTTCAATAGATTTCTTTTTAAAATTTACGAAACCTAGGTGATACACTTTGATTAAAAGTTTAATGTGTATCAGGTTTTTGTATGTGTATCAGGTTTTGGAATATTTATTAGTGTAATGTGTATCAGGTGTATCACTAATCCAAACTCATGTATCATTTGGTTATTTGTCGTTAAAATGTTAATTTGTATTAAAATATATTTTTTTTTTGTATTATTGCTAAAATTGTTATTTATAAATGTTTTAGTTGTTTTTTAGATTTGATCTTATTTTTACAACTTTAAGCTTGATCTTACATTAACCATCCCTATATATATATATATATATATATATATATATATATATATATATATATATATATATATATATATATATATATATATATATATATTAGCTACAATTTATTGTAGCTAATTCTAATTTTAAGCTAAAAAATGTGGGTCCTGATTCTTTTGTGGGTCCCTGATTTTTCTTGGGTCCCCTGATTTATTGTATGTGTATTTATTGTGAGAGTTGTAGCTAATTGGTTACAAAAATTGTAGCTAAGCTATCCCTATATATATATATATATATATATATATATATATATATATATATATATATATATATATATATATATATATATATATATATATATATATATATATATATATATATATATATATATATATATATATATATATATATGTATATATATATATATATATATATATATATATATATATATATATATATATATATATATATATATATATATATATATATATATATATATATATATATATATATATGTATATATATATATGTATATATATATATATATATATATATATATGTATATATATATGTATATATATATATGTATATATATATGTATATATATATATATATATATATATATATGTATATATATATATATATATATATATATATATATATATATATATATATATAGTGTAGGGTTATTTTCGGAACGAAAAAGGTTAGAAGCTGCGGAACCGATCTCAACCATTAAATACATGATCAATGGCTAAAATGATTTGTGGCATTTTTGTAAATTGAGCAACTATTAAGGAATGTTTAATAAATGAAGAAAGGGTAAAGAGGGTTTTCATATAATTATTTTGAGGTAACTGTCCCACAATATTTGGGGATATGGATGGATTATCTCTATTAAATAACCTAATTCTATTTTATTATAATAATCAAATTGATGTGTTCCTCACTTGCCGTCATTTTTTCCCAGATCCATCGCATGCTTACTTTAAATATTCAATGGATCAAGGTATAATTTATTATAACAATATCTTCTATTTGTTTATGTGTTGATCCTCTCCATATTGATTTTATATGAGTACATGGGTTATATTCAGTTATGTTAATTTGATACACTCCATAAAATCACGAACTTTACAAAAATGGGTACACAAAGAGTTATATTCGGTTGTGTTTTCAATAAGTATCAAAGGGCTTAATGAGTCAAGGCTCGTTGTCAATTAAAAAGATAACATCCATTTGTTTAACTATTTAATCAATGATTATGCTTGAAAAGATATCAAATCAACAAGGTTCGTTTGGTAGTGCCCTTCCTAAATTTGGTGGTTACTCAATTTATGGGTAAGTTCAAGAAACAACAAATTTGTTAAAAGATGCAACCGAAAGATTGAAAGAAATTGTGAGTTTACGTTTTTTGTTGTATTTTTCCGGATCTTGATATTTTGTTTCACTTCTATTAAAAGTTTTAATTTTGAAAGGTTCTGATTATTTGTTGCTCGTAGGTTCTGATTATTTGTTGCTCGTAGGAAAGCGATATCAAAGGTTACTGATTATTTGAAAGGTTGCAGATCTCATGTCTTGTAAATAAAAGTGTGCATGCGTATGTGAAGAATATAGTGGCAATCTGTATGGTTTTTTCATATGTATGACCAATACAAGAAACAAATATGTAAGTGTGCATATGTATTTTAAAAGTAAATTAGATCTAAAAAATACAAAGTTATAAACTGGTGTTCGTAATATATATATGTTTGATGTGGAACCTAAAGACAAAACATTGATGTTGCCACTTGATAGTATATAGGCGGTTACAATTTATAATGATAAATTGATTGATTTAGCAAATTTTGTTCTGATATTGTAGATATAGTAACTTAGTACTCCGTATGATTCTTGGTTTGAGAGTGATGTGTTGGTACACTAAATTAGCAAATTTTGCATATGTGTTATTGAGAGCGCATATGTGTTTTTACAGTTTGTGGTGAATTTGATGTCTTCCGTGCATATGTGTTTTTATAGTTTTCGGAGTTTTAACTGTATTGAAAGTGCACTTGTGTCATTTATATGATAAGACAATGATTGTGCATTTGTATTATGTTAGTTGTTATAATTGAAAAATTAGATCTCTAGTTGTTTAGATTTTCATATATGTTTGCTAGTTGTTTATGATATAAATAACAATTTTTATGTTTTCGTGTATTAAATATGTTTTATAAAGATGAGGATAATGACCAATATAGGAAGTGCACACGTGTCTTGACAAACATATACCTTCTAAAGATAATTTGATTGTGATAAAGATGTAAAGACACATGTGCACATTGACGAATCGAATACATGTACATACAAAGATCACGAGAGTCTCTTATTGCGTTAATTATTATTAGTGCACACATGTATAATCGATATATTGTACTTGCATCTTTTTAGACATATGTATAATGTTTATATTCTTGAATTTCGGTTTTGAATATTAAAGAATTGTACGCTAAAACATATGTGCAATTATCTTCTTAAGTGAAACACATACGCACCATACTTTTAAAAACATAAATGTTGAAAAAAACTATTCAAAAATTTAAGGGTTTAAGCAATTGAACACTACATTACGAAGAAAACACATATTTAAAAAAACACATGCGCACCTTGACTTATATGAGAAAAACACATATGCATCTTACTTTTTGAAATCATGAAGAAAAAATATATTTTCAAAAAAAAAAAAAAAAAAAAAAAAAAAAAAATCCTAAAATTTAGGAACTAAAAACGTTTTTATTAAAAATCAATAAGAAAATAAAAATGTACTTTTACTATTATGCCCTTTTGAATTAAATAATAAAATTAAATATCCAAAAAATCGATTGGTTGATCTTTGGTTCGCAGTTCTCGACCTTTTCTTGGTTCGAAAAGAACCCTTCCTATATATATATATATATATATATATATATATATATATATATATAGTGAGGATCATGTGCGGATTTTTAATTAAATGCGGATTGATCTGGACCGCCCATTTGAGATCGACGCCGAAAAAGTCAAGATCTGCGCTATCTTCACGGTAGCAATTAACCATGTAAACGATTTTTAATTTTTTCCTTTTGATGATCCTTACTATTGTTATCTTCTTTCATTTTTAATTTTTGATTTTTACGAGCAATTTTTGTTTTTGATTATGAGTTCTACCATGATATTAACGATATTATGAGTTCTCTTGTGATATTAACAATTTTACTTAATATCACTGCCTTTTTATTACAATATTAAGAAAACTTACGGTGATATTAAAAATTAACTTTGATATTAAGAAAATATGTAAAAAGTAAGCGTGATATTAACAATTTTACTTAAAAAGTTACTTTGATATTAGAAAAAACTTAATATCAACGCTGGTTTAGAAACTCGCTAGCCTTGGTGAAACTACGCTAGCCTTAGTGAAACTACCGCTAGCCTTAGTTAGTAGTGATATTAAGAAAGCTTGATAATTACGGTGATATTAACAAAATTCATAATATCATTGTACCTTTTAACCATGAAAATGATTTTTTTAAAATTTTTTTCGTGATTCTTAATAAATTGTTGTCCTCTTTCTTTTTTAATTTTTTCGATTTTTTGAATTATTTTTTTGAGTGTTCTTGTGATATTATCCGCTATCCCTACTTAAAATGTAATCCGCCCGATCCCTTTCTATATATATATATATATATCTATACTACTTATAAAGCATGCATATCCCCACCAAAACCCAACCCTCTATTTTAAGATTGACCATCCAAACCTACATCCAAGCCTAAATTTACACACCAAACCAATATCAAGCCAAAATTTACACATACCAAACCAACACCCTACTAAAAATTCTAAACTACATACACAAACATACAACGGTTCATTTACTTCCACCTACTACCTCACCTCGAAAAAAAAACATACATGATGTCTCTAAAAACTCTCATTTCTTCAACTAACAAAAACTCATTCTACCATAACTCCTTCCACCACCGAATTCCTCCTCCACCAAAACCCACCTGGCAAACCCTACACCATGAAGCCCCACCAGCTGTAACCCTCCACCGCTTGCTGCAGCCTCGATCGAAGCCCACGAGGCACCAAGACCCGACTACCGTTTGAGTTTTTATGTTTTGAGATCTTTTAAAGGTTTTTATAGATCTATAACTATTTATTAAGTTTTTAAGTTTTTTTTTATAGATTCATACATTATATTTGTAGATCTATAAGTTTTTACATGGATCTACATATTTTAACATTTTTGTTTCTTTTTACTCTGACTACCTCACGGAAAAAAAGCGTGTGCCGGAAAAGATCTTGTCGTTGGAAAAAACTACATGGCTGGAAATAGTAGCTATTATCAAAATAGTATGTTTTGAGGTATTTCTTGTTTTGAGTTATTTTTTATTTTATTTTTTTCATAGATCTATATATAATAACCAAGTTTTCAAGGTTCTCTTTTAAAGATATGTTGATTATATTTGTAAATCGAGTTTTATAACATTTTCATAATATTTTATTTGACGCCGCTTGCATGACTTACGCCATGTTGCTTCCGTTGTCACCTGGAAATAGCGATTGCCGCCACAGGCCGATGATGTCATTTGGAAAATGTGTACTCTCTTTCGAAGTGTGTTAATATATTTGTTATAAAGTTTGTTGTGTGAACTTTGTTATAAGGTTTGTTAAAAGTTGGTTATAAATTTGTGTAAATTTGGTTATAAAGATCGTAGTATTTTGTTGTAAATCTTGTAGTTATTTTTAATAGATCTATCTATTTTGGAGTTTTTTTTTTTTTTAATCCATATATTCTTCATTCTTCAAGTTTTGATTTTTTTCTTTTTTTGTGAAGTTGTTTTAGATCCTTTGTTTCCCTGCTTCTTTCCCAAGTCCGCCTTTGGAGCACCTATTTTCCTTGGATCCCTTTGTTTTTGTGGAAATCGAGATCTTTATTCTTAGGAAATGTGGTAGCATCTATTTTGATGCATTTTTTTAATTCAATTTGTTTGTATCTATTTTTATTCATGTAGAATTTTGTTTGTTTTATTAGTCGATTTCTTGAAAAAATATATGAAAAAGATAGATTTTCATGTAAATTTGATGGGCTCGAGGCGAGTTCAATGGTAATCTTTGACTATTCATAGCTTTTGTCAAAAGTATCAAAAACCAATTTCAAGACATCATTGGAGTTGAAATGTTGCTTTATATGATTTCTTTTTGTTGTTACACCTTTATATAATCATTAAATATACCTAACAATCCAAAACTACAACTATTATGAGGACTTGATAAATGACGATCGATAACATAAGTTTATGTAAATATATGTTTTTTGAGTTTGTTGTTTTGTAAATCTGTTGCAATTTAGATTTTAATTTGTTTTGTGGTTTTGTCGCGGTAGAGATGCCGAAATTTGAACATAATATATAATCCTGTTTTGGTGGTCTTGTGTGCATGGGTTTTTCTTTGGTCCTTTTTCTTAGGTTATGTTACGGAAGTTGTCAAAGTGCATGAAAGTAATGAAGCATATATTTTTGGGAATTGGTTTGTTGGTATCTTGTGACTTTGCTTTATTTGAAATAGGTACTTTGTTCAAAAGTCAATTTCTCAAAGAGTGTCATAGACTACCAATATAAAATGATGTAAAGTTTCTTTGTTAGCATGATAGCAAAATTGAGCTAAAACAAAAGTTGGTTTCTAACCTTGAAATATAACTATTTTTCCCTACATAAATAGACTCTTTTAAAGAATACATAACTAGACTCTAATTAAATCTTTTCTTGGAAAAGGACACATGCATTTCTTCTAAACAAAAATTACATATTCATACAAAGAAAAGGACAAAGCATTAAATTTTTTTATTTTAAAGATAAAATGATAAAAAGGGGCACGTAGGTACATAAGTGAAACAAGATATGATAAAATGATATTTTTTTTATCTATAGTACATATAATAGAAAAACGGTCAAAGTTGAAAAGTGAAAAGTTGAATTGTTGAAACTGGTCAAAGGAGAGAGAAATGCATAATGTAATTAATACTCTCATTAAAACACCCCATTACTTAAAAGTACAATAATTTATTTACATTGTACAACCAATTAAAAGCACATCTACCAAATTAAAAACAACCAATTAAAACACCCTTACTAAAAAGTACAATAAAATTTTCATAACGTACAATTTAAAGAAGCTACAACATAATCCAAAATATAAAACAATTAAACAAACTAATTAATGATATTTTTAAAACACCCTAAAATGAAAATTACATATTATTATACACATTATACAAATTAATAAAAGACACAAAACTTCTTACAAGCTACTCCGTAACAAATTGATGTTACATATAGTTTTGAAAACCGGACGGACCGGACCAACGTGTTCAGCGGGCACGGTGTCGCCACCGGTTTCGGCTAACCAAATAAAGCCATTCGAAACGAACGAGAGGACACATTAAAACCGATACAAAGCGGTAAATCGGTCTCATCGAGATCTTTTCGTTTATTTTGAGCGTTAAGCGAAACACTTACCACAATATCGCATATCGTTAATTGTCTGCCGCTAGAAACCGATGCAGCTGAGCACGGATACTCGTCTATATATATATATATATATATATATATATATATATATAGACAAGCGTTCAAATAGAAGTCTATTTTTGTGAGAACACGAGAAGAGATGCGGACCGTGGGATCAAGTAAATCTCATCTTAATATCAATTTAGGCGGAATGGCATTTTTGTAATTTTTGACCAAAAATTAGAGGGTCTAGGTATTATTCTCATTTGCTTACACCCACCAAAAAATTATCCTTTTTTCTCTGGAGAAACCAAACACTCTTAAACACACAAACCTACTACACATGTTCTTCATCTCCACGGTTTTAATCACATCTGCTTCATCTACGGTTATTAGCCGTCATCTCTATCATCTCTTTGCCATAATAATCTCCGGTGTTGACTGCGACGTTGTTGCCGCGTTGACTTTTAATTGATTGTTTTCCGATTCAATTGGGTATATATTTCAACTTTCAACAATTTTCTTTAGATAATTCGTTTATTAATCATTTGAAACAATGTTATGTGGAATTGAATGCTAATATTGGTAATTATTTTCAACTAATGAATGTTTTCTTGGTTGTAGTTATAAAATTTTGTTTAAACTTCTTATCTATTCGTCACATGTCAAAATGTTATATGATGCTTTGTGTAATTGATTGATTGATTGTATCGTAGACTAAGTGTTTGGCAAAATGCATAACTATGTTGTGGATTGCATATGTAGACCAAGTGTTCGACGAAATGCCTTACTTAGTAATGTGTATTTTGGCTAAACTTTTCATGGATATATGTGTAGACCAAGTGTTCAATGAAATGCCTTACTTAGTTATGTGTATTTTGGTTGAAATTTTCATCGATATATATAGACCATTGTTTGTGAAATGCCTTACTTAATTATGTGTAATTTTGGCTAAAATTTCATGGATATATGTATAGAACAAGTTTTCGACCACTAGTATCATTTCATTTCATTTCACAAATTCTTTCTTTTTAGTCGTCTGGTTCATATTTTGCCTTTTTTTAATTGAAATTTAATGTCTATATAGTTTTGAACTTAATGTATGGCGTTGATTTATATGTCTTTGTAACTTTTCGCATGTGAAGATTTTCATGTTAAGTTTTTATGTAGTTCAACGATCGAGATATGTTTCCTTTAGAGGAGATTATTTAGAGAATAGTGTACTCTAATGTTGATTTAAGCGATTTTAAGTTTAGAAACAATATCTTCACTTGTGAAGAAAGTCATCTAGGAATGAGTTAGTTTGCGTAAAAGATAGATTATGAGAATAACGTGCTCTAGTGTTGATTTAGGCGATTATTTAAGTTTAGAAACAATATCTTCACTTGTGAAGAAAATCATCTAGGAATGAGTTAATTTGTGTAAAAGATAGATTATGAGAATAGTGTACTCTAGTGTTGATTTAGAGGTGATTATTTAAGTTTAGAAACAATATCTTCACTTGTGAAGAAAATCATCTAGGAATGAGTTAATTTGCGTAAAAGATAGATTATGAGAATAGTGTACTCTAGTGTTGATTTAGGCGATTATTTAAGTTTAGAAACAATATCTTCACTTGTGAAGAAAATCATCTAGGAATGAGTTAGTTTCGTAAAAGATAGATTATGAGAATAGTGTACTCTAGTGTTGATTTAGGCGATTATTTAAGTTTAGAAACAATATCTTCACTTGTGAAGAAAATCATTTCCTACGCGTTATAATAGTAAATTTGATTTAGCTAACACTCCTACACGCTTTAAAATCTTGTTGCCAAACATATGTAAATTTGATAAAAGCTCATAGGCCCTTTTATTTACTTATGAGGCGTATCAAGAACGTTGAGTTTGTGACTTATTTAAGGTCATTCACTCAACTTTATCACTCATAAGCCGAATTTATGAACTTTCCAAAGTTACATAAGTTCATAAGCCTTGTAAATAAACTACAACAAACATCCGCTTACTGAAAATATCATATGTTTTGTTGTACTTAAAATGAGCTTAATTTAGGTTCGAAATATGCCGTCATTTTACTTGAGACTGAAAAAAATGACTTGATGCGAACTTTTGCTACATGTACGATCGTTGAGACTTGATGTTAAAGTGTAGAGCCGTCGTGATTACCTTGTTTCAGTCTTTAGGGGATGCCTTTGCTAATTCAGTTTGGGAGGAATTGTTGCAGTCAAAAGGTGCCTATAAGACGAAACTTTTTCCAACAGGGTAAAAAGTCTACTTGTTATGATATCAATCTTCCTTTTATTAAGCTATGCATGTTTCACTTCTGACTTTTGTTTGAATTCTAGGATTCTTATATGTTTCACTTGCCTTGCAGGTTGAGCATATACTGAATGACCGATTACTGCAATTTGTCAATATAGATTTACATTACATCAAGGTAAATTATTGCTATACATCTGTTTGTACTTGTAATGGGATATTTGAGTGCCTTAGAGGTTATATATCATCTTTGAACTTCATCTCAAGTCAAATAGTTCCTCCTTGTATATCTATTGATAGTTATTTGTATTACATAGAATCATTAGGCATCGTGGATCTATTAGTCACTCTCAACTTCATACTGTTTTGCTCTTTAAGGATCAGTTACATTATTAAATTTGAAGTGCCTCAGTGGACTATTACTCTTTAATTTGTATGTTAGTAAGCTCTGCTCATGTTTTACAAGCAGTAGTTTCTTGTTACAGGAAGGCGCGGAAGCGGTTTGACAAGGCCAGTCTTCTATATGACCAGGTCGGTTTTTAATGTGTTCTGGTGCATACATTGTTGCGTACAAAAGTAAATCAGTTTCAAAATAAGAAATGATATCATGGTGATATGCATGTCTAGTTGTTTGATATCTACTGAGGTGTAGGTCACATACATTGTCTCATTTATAATATTTTCCTTGATCACAATTCATATTACAGGCTCGAGAAAAGTTCATGTCCTTGAGAAAAGGCACCAAAAGTGATGTAGCTACGGTACTGAAGGAGGTATTGGCAACCTTTTTCTTGCTTGTGAAAATAGTCTCTCCAACCTTTTAGTGGTGAATCCTAATGTAATATTTTAATGCAAATTTTCAGGACCTTCATAATGCAAGGGCTACATTTGAGCAAGCTCGATTCAATCTGGTTAGAATGTTTACGATCACAGAATCATGCATAGTCTGCTAGCTATACAATATATTGATATACTTGAGACTCATCCACACAGGTTTACCGCACTTTCCAATGTTGAAGCAAAAAAGAGATTTGAAAAAATATGGAAGCAGTTAGTGGTACGATGGACGCTCATCTTCGTTACTTTAAACAGTTAAAATCTTATTGTTTGTGTCATGCTTCATTGTGTATATGTGTCTGAGCTTTCTAAATCCTTTGTTTGCGTGTACCTGTAGGGATATGAGCTTCTGCATCAGATGGAGCCATATATAAGGTCTGTTTTTATATGTGTCTTGAGTTACGCAAGAACTAAGAAACAGTTACAACAAAAACATTTTCTATGATTCGGCCAAAAACATCACCAAAGTCTCTCATCAATGGCCCAGATCCAGTTAAAGCTGCTGCAGTAGCTGCTGGGGCTCGCATTGTTACACAATCGGCTGCTGCAGCAGCTATGCTGAACCAACAACACTTGAAATCAGCCAAGCACATTAAAAAAGGTGTTACCAACTTTCGTGAGCTCCATCAACCAAATGTCTCATGGCCTCTAGATCATAATTCAAATATAGGAGTGGGACCCGTGACACCGTCAAATGCACCCAGCGCTGCCACCCAAGAAACAAAAGGTACATCCATTTCCAGCTCATTAAACTTGCCAAAAAAAGTTCAGCAAGATGAAGCTGCTGCTATATCAGCTAAAGTTAAGACTGTTCAAGATACATCAGAAAAACAAGTTAAAGAAGATGTGGCTTTGCTTAATGTTCAATCTGAGATCAAGAAATCTGTTGAGAATGAAAGCGCAAAACAGGACCAATAAGAACTTTGTTTCTTGTTGTTTGTTTGATATGGTGTGCATTTTTGGTAGGATATGTAACTTTATATCTTGATGTATGTTCAGTGTGGTATACAGTTTTGTTAGGAATGGTCAGGTAGCTTACGTTCAAGTTTATGAAAGCAATAGCTAGATGTTTATTTTATCCATGGTACTTTCTCTCTATTTTCTGCACCCGGTTCTTGTCTTCTGGTCTACAATGCCAAATTGGTTTGCGGTTTAGATTCAGCAAAATAGCCTATTTATGCCCTTCAATTTTTTGATTGATGTGCATTTCCTGTGCAAAAATTGCCTGTAAATTTGGTGGTTGGATTTTGGTGGTGAAAGATGGTGAACGAAGGTGATGGTGGTGGTTGCCTAAGATTTGTGTGTATGTGTGTGTGTAAAAACGTCACGATGATCCACTCCGTCCACCAGTTATTTACATGTCCCGGTCACGTAGACAAAACGAACTGAGTAGACGATGCTATGAGAACTTTCACTTAAAAAAACTATTTTGCTGCCTTGACTAAAATTGGACATAGCTTTAATTTATATTTTTGTGTCATTTGCTCACTACTATTGAGGTTAATTGAGAACATCTCACAAATCAATCCAATATCGGATAAAGTAATCTTTGATTGCCATGAGACTCTTTCGGTGAATTAGGGTGTTGATGAAACTCTTATTTATAAATGGAGTTTAATTCCAAGTGAAAACTCATAAGAACAGTCACTATGTTATTTAGCTAAAGATCTTAAATTGCATGTATGTTAAGTTAAATATGTGTGTAGCTGGTTAATATGCATTTGAGGATTGGCTTTTATGATAGAAGTCATATTTGTCAATTCAATCATGATGTTTTTTACACAACGAATGAGCCTGCTTATCGGGGTCTAAGTTCTAAATTGCCTCTGTACAATGCGTAGATGTCAGTCATGCCTACTTGCTGTAAATATAATCGATTTGCTGCAATGAAGAGTGGGAGAATTATGCTCTTAAATGCAACTAACTTTTTGATACTCATTTGCTGATTTATCACAAGAAGGGTGCTGATAGGTTAGAGTTAGACGGCAGTGATGTTTTCACAATTTTCAGTGGTTGAGAAGTCAAAACCATCAAGATAGAACAAAACTTTGCAAAGGGTCCTCCAAAAGCTAATGCCAACATCTGATGTACAGATGTTTCTTTGGGTAAAGGGCATTCCACCCAGTAAAATACTGATGTACATATGTTGGAATCCCAGCAACAGAATTTCTGGTTTTATTAAATGTGGCACTATCAACATCTTATAAGATTGAGAGATTGGCATAGTCCATAAAGAGTATGATGTTTGTTGGTTCAGACAGGCCGTTGTTTATCATGATCAGAATCTGATGATTCTGATTTGTCAATAAGATGCTTAGAACCTCATGCTGCTGGTTTTTGGTTGCAATCGTGAAGGTTTCTCACCTGTGTTGGTGTCAGTTAGCGCAAAGAAAGCTACAATCGACAAATACTCAGATACGATTGTACAAGTTTCTTACATATGTCCTTGCTGTATAAGTTTCCTACTTTATTATCAAACAACTACATTTGCAAGCAACACATAAGCAAAAGTTATTTTCAACACAGCAAAGACTTTACAACATAAAACGAGTTACGATTGCATTAAGTTTATAATCTAATTTACAAGAATAATTATCATTTCTTTTATAATTTTTTTCGTAAGTTCTTTTTTCACCCTCACTTCCAATCAATATTTACATGATACAAAGTATTTACATCATAGAACAGATCACCCAACAAATCTTGATTCTCTTCAATCTTGATTCTTATCCAGATCAATGCTAAGTTTAGGACAAAACGATTCAGTCTTCATTTTTGCCCATTTCTTTTAAGCTTCAGTTTTCTTGATACATCGATCTATTTCTTGTTGTCGTCACAAATCAAGTATCACTATAAATCCGAAACAATAAGTAGTAACCACCACCACAATGATTAAACCAATTAGTTTACATATAGATACATATTTACAGTTAATCGGCTAATAAGATAGAGGCTCAGTTGTGCTGTAAAGATGACAGCCATTGCTCCATGTAGACTTCATTATCTGCAAAACATATAGTCCGGATCGCTCGTAAGACAGAGATATAAAACTGGAAGCAAAAAAAATACCACCCAGAATATCGATGTCATTAAAACTGCCAAATTTAGAAACATTTTGAAAATTAGATAAAAAGACCCATACGATTATTCAAAAAGTTATAACTAGAACTAAAATACATGTACATCAAGAACATAACAGGAAAAGGATCTAGTGAAGCTGCAGAATAATCTCCAAAATTAATTTCGTGATGCATACAAGGTAGTTTATGTTTACTCTGCTTGTGATACAAATTCCTTATTAAGTTATCATCTTATTTGCCAATTTTGCCCTTACCGACTCTCAAGAAAGTACTTGAGTACCCTTGGAATCGAGTCATGAAGCATATGACGTTTCCTAGTGCCAGAATTTTCCACGTCTCAACTACCGTTACACCGCCATAAGTCCCACCCTTTCTTATCTCGATTTATATTATTTCTTATTAAAGATTTCTTACTAAGTTAAATCCTCACAACAAGATACTCACAACTAATTTTCAGAGGAAGGCTTGTTCCTACTCGTCTTAAACGTTATTGATATGTGTTTCCATTTCCTTGTTTCTTCAAAAAGGTAAGAGGTCAAATCAAAAAATTTGATGACGTTTACTTCATTGTGATGTATTTTTGACTAAGAGCAGGCAAAAGCTTCCAACTAGATATGTACATATATTAGGCTCATTTGCATCTTCATTGTTACTTATTTTATGCAGCTTGATATAAAGCTATTGCCTAGTGGTTCCTTATTTCATTTCTATATACCATACTTTTCAGTTTGAGGCTCTCTAGTAGTAAAAACCTACAGAATGGTTTTAGTACACATCACGTGATACATAATTTAGGTTAAACAAGATTTTAAGGGAGGGGAATTTAGACATTCAACTTAAAGTCTAACACTTTGAGCCATATGTTAAGTCAGGCATCGCAAATTTTATGGGACGGGAAAGGAGCGAGGTTACATAATATGGTAATCGGTTCAAAAAAGAATTGCAGCCATCTATAAGTAGCAACAATCAGTTTTTACTTTTTAGTGTTTAGAAATATAATGCATCGGTTTCATATCCGCTGGGCCAAAACTAAGGATCTAAGGACAGAATGTGTCCGTTTCTAACTAAAGATCTTTCGTTCTTACACAAGATGTCCTTTTTTGTCATTTTATTTAATAATAATTCTTCTCGCATGATTATGATTAGTTAAGTATTGTGGAGGGTGGTCAAAAGTGCACGAGGCCTGATTGTCATAAGGAGCATGCTAATAGACAACCATATTCCCCAATCGGAGCCATAGTGAGGACTTCCACATAACTCTCACAACAGTAGTGTTGTTGTGGCGGTCTCCGTGAATAATATAAAGATTGGTCAAAACCAGTTGAGTTTTAATTGTCATAAAGACCCACCTCATAGACAAGCATGTTCCATGTTTGACATTCAAAACCATGGTGACTTGGTGAGGACTAACTCCACAAAACTCACACGAGTATGCTTCCATCTGGTATTATCAGATTTGTCAAACACTCAAACTTAATTGTCATAAAAACAACAAAAGAACATGTAAACACTATCTTATAAGCCCATTGTGTTACATCTAACAATTTAATAAAGATTATTGAATTATCATATAATCAGCTTCAAACCACATATCCAAACAGCCCCTAAGTTTTATACCAGATTCATGAATATTAAGTAGCAATATAAGAAGCAATACCAGCAGAATATATGTCTGGGACTTGACCAATAGTATCTAAGAATTTTACATTTAAACCTTTCTTTTTATCAACAGTATCCCCACTTCCACGACCATAACAAGGCACCAACACAGCAAAACTATCATTTGAAGAATCGTCATCATCGCTGCAAAAGCCAGCACCGTGGGGTTCCATCCATCCAATTGACCAATCAGAATCATCAGATTCTGATCCTGATAAACAACCTCCATCTGATGGAACCAACACAACATTGTATTCTTTATCCATTTCACGTTCTTTTCGGCTATGCCACTTTTTTTGACCCTTTTAGACGTTGAAGGTGCCACATTTACGAATTTCAAAACCTCAAATTCTAACTTATTAACATCCGATGAAGACTTTTTAGAGGAACCTTTAAGTTTTGTATCTTGATGCTTTCCGCTCCATGCCCACCATGACAACTGTGAAAACACCACCGCCATTTCACCTATCAACACCCTTGAACAAGAAAATGACAATAGATTAAGATGAACCTTGTAATATGCAAATAAATAAATAAATAAATAAATTAAAAAAAAAAAAAAAAAAAAAAAAAAAAAAACTTAACTTTAAACCCATAATAGATTTATAATCAAACTAGTAGGATACCCGTGCCATGCAGTGAACCCATATTTTCACATGTGAAAGCTACGAGACGTATATTTTCACATGTAAAGAAGTTGTTCACACATCAGACATATATTTTCACATGTGACCAATTTCTTAAAAAGCTACGAGACGTATATTTTCACATGTAAAGGAGTTGTTCACACATCAGACGTATATTTTCACATTTGATGAAGTTCTTAAAAAGCTACGAGACGTATATTTTCACATGTGATGAATTTCTTAAAAAGCTACGAGACGTATATTTTCACATGTGATGAATTTCTTAAAAAGCAACGAGACGTATATTTTCACATATGATGAAATTGTTCACACGTCTTAAAAAGCTATGAGACGTATATTTTCACATGTGAAGAAGTTGTTCACACATCTTAAAAAGCTACGACTTATATTTTCACATGTGACGAAATTGTTCACACATCTTAAAAAGCAACGAGAAGTATATTTTCACATATGAAGAAGTTGTTCACACATCTTAAAAAGCTACAAGACCTATATTTTCACATGTGACGAAGTATTTAAAAAGCTACGAGACGTATATTTTCACATGTGTCGATATTCTTAAAAAGCTACGAGACATATATTTTCACATGTGACGAAGTTGTTCACGCACCTTAAAAAGCTACAAGACGTATATCTTCACATGTGACCAGGTTCTTCACAAATCTTATAATACTTGTAGTTGTAAATGTACTTATTGAAGTCGTTCACCTATACCTTTTTCGAGTAAAAACTAAATTTTTAGATAAGAAGCATAACTGTAAGTACTATCAAGACTACTAAAACAATGAATCAACAAATAAAATTCACACTTGCGATATTGGTTCAAGCATTTCATCAAACAGTTGATATGCATTATAAACTTGAATCAATTTGTTGCAATGATAGTGATAAAATTATTAAATGAAAAACTATTACAAGCAATATTCAAACTGAACAACATGTGAATGATGATGAAAGTGTAAGAATTGAACCTTTTAAAGAGAAACATTTAACCTAATAACCTCCAATGGCGGTTTATGACAATCATAAGCTCAAGGAGATGATCGATATTAGTGACAGAAAGGTGCTGCTATGGCGGCGATTGGTACTCCAATGGCGGTTTGTCTTGTTGTGGTCGGTGGAGATTGGAATTGATGGTGGTTCAGTGAGAGTGCTATAATTGTGGCGGTGTAGTAGTGGTTTGAACAGCGGTGGTTTGAACGGCGTTATCCGGCGGTGTAGTGGTGGTTATGATCAGAGAATGGTAGTTGGATTGGAGAGATCGTATTGTTTTTCACCTTAGGTGTGTGAGATATGTGTTTTTTTTCTTTATATACTAGTTGTGATGGGTTTTATTTATTTATTTTTTTTGTTTAGTATATGGGTTAATCTTAGCCATTAGATCTAAAAAGAGGATTAGATGGAGGGCCATGATCTCTTCTCGCGTTCTCACAAAAATTAGACTTCACAGAAACACCCATATATATATATATATATATATATATACACACACACACACACTAGTATATATCTTTTTGCCAAATTCGGTGTTTGTGTTAAGTATTTAACGATCATCCGTTAAGTTTTACATTTTAAGTTCACTACCATCAGCACCACCTTCAATCACAATCGCCACCACCAACCCTGCCGACCACCACCACTACCAAGCACCGCTTCTACCACCAACCCTCCCCACCATCGATACATACCACCAACCTCACCCACCATCACTACCAACCACCATCGCCACCACCAACCCACCCACCCATTAGTACCACCACCACCACCACTACCTACCCTAACTATTATTGTTTTACCCAAACGACACTCACCATCGCCACCTAATATCTTTGTCACTACTACCGCCATACCACCCACCGTCGTCGGTGGTTGGTGGTGGTAGGGTTAATCTTGATAAGAGGGTTGGCGCTTTTTGGTAGTGGTGGTTGAGGTTGGTAGTGGAGGAGGTGCTTTGTAGTTGTGGTGGTAGGTAGGGTTAGTGGTGGTAACGGTGATTGGTGGTGGTAGTGGAGGCGACCTTAAAATGTAAAACTTAACGGATGATCGTTAAATATTTAACGAAAACACTAAATTGATAAAAATAAATAAATAAATAAATAATAGTTACATTTTTATGCCAAAAAAAAAATGGGATAACTTAATCGGAAGTGACCCCTAACTTTAGTACATTTTTTTGCCATTTGCCCTTAATTTTATTTTAAAGTCATGGTGTTGTACATATTTCAGAGAACCAATTATCTATATACTACATAATTGGTGTATCCTATTTCTTGAATTTTTGAAAGCTTAAAATTAAAAAACACACGGTTTGAATTAAATTGAAACACGAATTGAAAGACACAATTTGCAATATAGGAATGTATTTATAATCTAAAAGTTGACATTGAGAGAAAAGTTTAAACGTGGATTATTTATGTCTTGTATGGTTTATTTTTCGATGATATAATATAGGAATTTGCAACTTTAATGAAAAAAACTTGAGTGTTTTGGCATGCCACGTTTCATTACTGGATGGTAAAGTGATCATTTTAGCTCACTTTGCAACTTTAATGAAAAAAACATGAGTGTTTTGGCATGGCAAAACTGATGATTTTGTAAAAAAAAGGCAATGATGATTATTTATTTATTTATTATTTTTTTTATTATATATTTTTTTTAAACTTAAAGAGTTTTGGCATGGCAAAACTGAATTTGCAGCCAACATGAGCTAAAAAGCTAATAATCTAAGCCTATTCGATAAGGTCAAATGGTGAACTAGACATAGTTGTGAAGTTGTTGCTTGTTGTCGTGGACCGTGACACTTGTGGTCCTGTTTTAGTTCTTGCTAGTTGTTGTTTGTTGTGGTTTTTGGAGATATTGCTAGTTGTGTTGTTGCTTTCTTGCTAGTTGATGGGTAATGTTGTTGCTTATAAGGTAGAATGTCTGCACTTGTTTACTTTCTTGTGAAATTTTGCAGAAAGGGAATCGTACCTCTTGCACAATGAAAACGTGTTTTGTGCTTGGTTAGAGTTGTGCAGTTTTTAGACCTGTTGTGACTTGTGCAGTTTTGAGACATGTTGTGCAGTTTTGAGACATGGGGTGCTTGGCTAGACTGCTGTTGTGAACTTTTGTGCTTGGTTGGAGTTGTGCAGTTTTTAGACCTGTTGTGACTTGTACAGTTTTGAGACATGTTGTGCAGTTTTGGGACATGGGGTGCTTGGCTAGACTGCTGTTGTGAACTTGTGCACTTGTGCAGTTTTGAGACCTGAGACTGTTGTTGTGAACTTGCGCACTTGTGCAGTTTGAGACATGTTGTGACTTGTGAGACCTGTTGTGACTTGTGAGGCGATGATGATAACCGAAACCGAATGGACGGCAAAGTGAGGTTTATCTCACTTTGCAACCTTCGAATTTGAGCCTTTTTCAAAAAATTTATGAGGGATGATGATTTTTGAGCCTTATAATTTTCCGAGGCGATGATGAAAACCGAATGGACGGTAAAGTGAGATAAAATCTCACTTTGCAACCTTCGAATATGAGCCTCAAAAATTTTCCTACTACGTCTTTTTTAAAGTTTTAAAACTGAATTTATAGCATAAAAAAAACTTGTAAAAAAAAAAAAAAAAAAAAAAAAAAAAAAAAAAAACAAAAACTTGTTAAAAATAAGTTGTAAAAACTTGTTAAAGAAGCGACCCGCCACCCACCTTATAATATTTTGGCATGAAATCGAAACCAATGATTGGTACCACAAACACCCCAAAATGCGAGCACCTCCTACCATGGGGTGCTTGCATAGGAGGACCCATTATTAACTGTTTTCCTCTCTCCTAACAAATTTCAGTGACTTACAAGTTGTAAGTTACAACAAGTGTTTAAATAAAATAAGATAATTACCTTCTCATGACTGAATGATGTGCCTTGAACTTCGGCCGCAGCCACTGAGTGTTCCTTTAACATCATAAATACAGTAATAAGTAAATTACCACTATTGATTAATATTATTATTATTATTATTAAACACATAGTATATCGTAGTTATTATGATCATATAGAAAGAAAAAGAGGAAAAACCGACTTACAACATGTTCATGTTCCAACTGAAGTTCCAATGATTTCTCAAGTCTTGTGACAATCTCATGGATATTTAGGCGTTGTGATCGTTTTCATTTAAGCGATCATCGCTATTTATGTGAAAACATTAAATGATTGCGGACCCATTTGTTTCCTCGAACCGGATCAATAATTTCATCTAGTATTTTCTTTCTGTAATGGAAAATGGCCACTAAACCCAAATACTTAGGTTGCGTTTAGTTGAGGGAAAACATCATTGTTTTCCACAAAATGTTTTGTGGAAAACAAGAAAAACAAAGATCGCGTTCAAATCAACGTTTTCCAATAAAATATTTTGCAAAACACAAATCCCCTATTTCCTAACTTAACAAGGAAAATTACAAAACAAATTTTAGTTGTTTTCCTTGTTTTCCTTTGTAACCCTCAACCCTCCCTCACTTTCTTCAAAACAGAAAATAGAAACATCAACTAAACGCGTTTTCTATATTTTCAATTGTTTTGTGGAGATTAATTCTCCTTCCAAATTTTTACAAAACAAGGGATAGAAAATAAGAGAATTTGTTCTCCAACTAAACGCACCCTTATTATCTTGATCATTCATTACTGCTTTCCTCTCGAACAATAGTATCCCAAACGAGTACATATCTGACTTGTGGTTCACAGTCTTAGTCTCCAAATATGTTGGGTCTTCATACCCTTTCATAGTCCGAACTGTATAAGTATGAAATGAATGGTGCCTTTGAGATGCTTTAATCTTCATGGAACATTCAAAATCACATAACTTGGGTTCCCAATCATCATTTAATAGAACTTTGGTACTACATATGTACCGGCGTATCACGCTAAAATCACGTGGCTCGTCATAATGAATGTAGCTCAATGCATGTGCAAGACCGACACATATCTCCAATCTTCGCACCCATGTCATCAACGGGTCACTTAGATGGTGGTTGAGACTTCCCCTGATATTATACCTGGTAATGATGACCTTCTCACCATTTTCATCACAAAACCCAACTAATGAAACCAGATTTGTATGCTTAAGAGTAGAAAGAATGGAAATCTCCATCCAAAATTGTTGTTCTCCGTCAAACCATTCTTTATTTAACCTCCGAGCAGTGATATCAATCAACTCACCGGACCACGAGAGCCGCCCCTTGTATTCCTTTGCAAATTCACCATTACAGGTGACATTTTCTTGACTGAAGTTGTTGGTGGCAGATAGGATATTTTCAAGGGGGACTTTGAGGTGAGCAAATTCTTTAGATATTATCTGTTAATCAAGTAAAAATGCGAGTGAGCAAAAGGGAGTATAATAATGCCTACAAAGTGTTGGATAAAATTCCTCAACCATGTCTAAGCCATGTTTTATGATTGTGGATAATAATTAACGTGAAGAGTATTCACAAAAAACTATGGCATGTGCTATGCGTAGGTGTGAATTATTTAACATTGCAATATACTTTTTTTAGTCATCTAAAGTTTGAAGTTGTTTCCAAACACATGTTTTGGTAGCTGTTGCAGGATACTTTATTTAGTCATCTAAATTAAGTGTTTTTATCAAACAATCATCTTAAGTTAAGTAGCTTTTTCAAATTGTTGAAGAATGTTCTTAAACATTGCAAGAAAAAGTTAATTAGTTAATTCATTAACCGATTAAAACTCAAGGGGTTGGAATTATAATTAACCCTCAAATATAAAAGATATTTTAGTGGTGTACATAAGATATTTTTCATTCGAATCTTGTAAAAGGGCCCAACAAGTTCAATTAAAATTTGGTTGAACGTAATCTATACTACATATAATATAAAAATGGTCAAATGTTGAAATGTTGAAAATTGAAAAGTCAAATGTGAGAGAAATATTAAAACTTGTTTTACAAATTTAATAGTCATTAATTAAAGGCCCTAAATAAACCTATTTATTCCATAAACAAATACTAATTATTACTAAAAGGTTTATGGATAATTATTAATATTAGTATGACCGGATTCGAACTCGAGACTTCGGGATTGCACACATTACGTATGAGAGTTGATGTTAATAATTAATATATAAAATGTTATTATTAATTATTAGTCACGAAATAAAACATAACGATAGTTAATATTTAACGAGGTTTTGACTAACGGTCGTTAAATGTAAACTACGAGGACTAAAGATGAAATTAGTGGACAAGAAGGATCCGAATCCCTTTGGGATTGGGTGGCGATCGTGGGCTTCTCAAACCAAGGAGGTGGGATTTCTTGGTCACCAAGTTTTAAGAATGTATATATACAAACCCTTGTATTCATTCTTAAACTATTCTTGGATCACCAATAACCTAATTTCTCCTCTCCTCTCTCCCTCTTTGTGTGGCCAGTCGAAACACCCAAACCCCAAGGGTTTTCGATTTTGCTTAAACTCAAAGATACAAGTGTTTGGTTTTATTTGTGATTCAAGGAACTAGCTTTTCACATCAAATCGCTATTAGTACGTGTGTACAAGAACGAAGGACAAGCACGCTTGAGCTTGTGTATTCCTTAGTGGTCGATTCTATTGGGTCGAATTATATAAACCCTAATGTTAGGGTTTTGGGTTTTTGTTCTTGTTCTAATCATCGTTTGATTCTTGAATTGCTAAAAGGTACGTACTTTCTTGTTCGGTTAATTACTTACATATATTATTCCTAATTACTTCCGCTGCATGCTTTGATGATGTTATTTGATTTTATATAATTGTTATGAGTATTAAATCCCAACAATGGCATCACGAGCCGTTAATATGATGTAATTAATTACCGAAACACATAAAAAATTGGATCTTTATGATTATATGCATGCTTTTTATGGTTTCTAGGGTTTTGAATTCGAAACCCTAATTTTATTTTTTATGGGTCGATTACCCTAAATTTATTTAATTAGGTTTTAATTTTGTAAAACTTGTAGAAACCCTAGGATTGCATGCTTATTTTATGTGGTTAATTAATGAATAATTGTTATGTGTCATGTAATATGCGTATCTTGGGTGATAATTGTTATGCGGAATCCATGGTGGAACATGCATGTTTTGCCATGGAGTATTGTAAATTGTTTATTGATTAATTGTTAAGTGATACACACATGTTCTTTTTATTTAATAATTATTGAATTGGGGAAGACCTCAATTATAACTAATAAAAATTCGTTACGTGCTAATTGGTATATTAATAACTTTGGCTTACGCAATCGACTTGTCGATGTATGTGGCTCATCTTCTCGCGAGATGAAAGCACAAGTTAATGTATGCATTTATTTACGCCTAGAATTGTTTATTAGAGTTTATTGAAATAATTATGCATGTGGCTAATTGTTTTTACATATGTTAAATTGTTTAGTTATATGTTTATATTATTTGAGTGTGTTTAATTTTTATTAAAATGCTTTTTGTTTATATAATTGTTTGACATGTTAGTAAGCAAAAGGGTTTTATGAATAGAAAATTAAATGGACTAAATAATGGCTAAACCGATTTGTTATCTAAGTATTATTCTTGAACTTTTAATCGATTGATGCATTGTACTAAATGGTTAGAACGGCTCACCCACTAGAACAAACTAAAAGGGTTAAAGAAGTGCGACAACACACTGCTGAAAGGATGTCTAAGGTTATGCTTGGTAGCTTACAGTCCTCTCGCCCTGTGAGTTCGATTGGAGCTACCTAGTATAACCATTCTATGTACGAAGCATCTTAGTGCAAAGTTGTAAGTTTCTCAACGCATCGATTAAAACTTTGTAGAATTTAATCTTAGCAATTAAAATCTTATGTAAGGTTTTCGAAAATATTTTGTTATAAAGTTGTATGCATGCTTCTTTATACATAAGTTTTGATTACACGTAAAAAAAAATTGTACCCTTTAAATTTAAGTTTATGCCATCTAATGATATGAAACACTTGAAGTTGTAATTTAGTTATGTGAGACCTTGATCTAGATTACAATGACAAGGTGAATTATTTTGTTGTGTGAGACCTAGCTTAATGATTTGCAGTTTCTAAATTAGACAATTTAATTAAGTTAGTTAGTGAGACCTATGACTTAAGGCATAAGATGGGATAAAACATGCTTACATTTTGCATTAATTGTTTTGGCAAAATTGTAAATCCCATAATTTCTAGGAATTGAAAACTTGTTTGTCAATTATTGTTCTTCGACAATTACCTATTCTATACTTTCATCACTAGCGGATCAAGCGATGTGGTGAAACTATGATAATGAGGGTCCTAGATTCAAGGAAAATTCTATGGTTAATATGAATATTGACCAAGGGTATTTTATTTTCTTGAAAGATTTAATTATCGAAAATACTAAAATTGAATTTTGTTAATTCTTTTGATTGTATTAATGCAACATTAAAGCGTAAGCGTAGTTTGGGCTTTGGTAAATTGATCTAGTTACGTTTTCAAACGAATGTTTGATCAAGAAAAATTTACTAAAGACAAACATAAACTCTTTTCCATGGAAGAAGAGTGTGACTCAATCCTATTCCTTTTCATGATTGAGAAAGGTATGTTAGGAACAATAGAATTGTCTAAATTCTAATATAACTCATAGCAACTTTAATAGTTAAGAAAATTGCACACCATGTTTTCCTTAAGAGATTTCATTACCCTCTGTTGGTGATTGAATTCTTATATGACATTTTGGTCAACTAGAAAACATGTTTGACATTATATGAGTTATTAAATTAGAATCTAGACTAATTACCGCAAAATTGGTAAAAGACAAACTAGTATATTTTATCTAGTTGTTTTGATTTGACCTATTAAAGGTGCTACACACCATTGTGGGGATAGTAGACCTATTGAGGAAGAAATTGCATGCTCAATTTTTCAAGTTAATAGTATTGATGGATGATCCATCATCTACAGAGTAGAATACACTCTTTTAGTACCTAAGTAATTGTTACGAATGGTCTTACAAAGGGGTAGTAATGCGTAATATGTACGCTATTTTCTTTGGTTAATGAAACACTTACAATGTTGTCAAATCCGATTGGGAGTATTGTGGTGTATTCTTGAATAAGACATTATTGTAACGTTGTCTAATTCGATGGGAGTTACAAGATTTATTATCTTGGTAGATTTTCTTGAAATAATACATTACGTTCAAAAATGTAGACATTCATATTCTCAAGGATAGTCATGAGCGATTCCTTGATAATTCAAATGGTCCTACATCTACTTGTAATGCTTATATATCTATGACACTATCATATTGTTCACATAAACAAAATGCAAGTCGTGTTGTTTGTGTGCTATATGGTGTTGTTCTATGCACAAGTGGGAGAAGCATTTATTGTGTGCAAAGGAACAACACATACAAATATGATTAATGGATTCTCTTGATCGTATGACAAGAGATTAACATTCTAATAAGATTGTCTTGCTTAAAGAACATGTGTCAAGATTATAACATAGACTACTTTTATGTCTTATGTCATTCAAAATATAGAAACACTTGAAGTTACATTTTAGGTTAAGTGAGATCTTGGCTAGATTGTAATCTCAAGGTAAATCTCCACTTGTCGTGGGATCGGGCGTGGATGTTTTTACAGTTTCTTAAGTTGGACACTTCGTGGAATGACATAAATAGATAATGTAGTATATTAACTTGAAAATAAATTAATTGAGACCATGATGTGGTGTTCATAATTACTTTAAATTATAAATGTTTATGTGTTTCTTTGTAAAGTCACAAACATGAAGTCTTTTCATTATTACAAGACATATAATATAAAATGTCGTTAACTTGTTATGTCTTCTTATTAAGACATAAAGTCATTGGTAAATGACTTATAACGTATAATGAGATTATAACTGTTTATGTTTTCTAGTTGAGACATGGACATGAAGTGACTTGATCAAAAGTACTTGAGTTATAAAGCATGCAATTGGCTTGGAATTTTATTTTACCATTAAGATGATTTAATTGGTAAATAGGTAAGCCAAAAGGAATATGTTTATCTTACATATTGTTAGATTATCTTACAATATTAATTCTAATGAAATCTTGTATGTATATGGAATGTTCGATTAGAAGAATCAAACATTTGTTACATTGTTTGATTCAAGATAACTATATCTTCTTTTCTTCCAAAATTTATCAAGGTTAGAAAATTGAGTATTGATTGGATATACTTAATAAACTCAAACCTAGAAGATTAATAAGACACCATTTTAGTATGGAATGTGATGAATCACATTGAGTCTTATATTGAAGTTTTGAATTGTTAAAACTACTTATGGAGTAGGTTATTAACGAACAAGATTTATGAGCTGTCAATGTGTTTTGTAATATCCCAAAGAAAACAATTTGGTGTTGTTCTACTTGCTTGAAGTATTTGTAGATAGTCTTTAAATTACAAAAGCAAGTGGGAGTTTTGTTTAGATCTTGAAGAGATTAAATTACAATTACAAAACACATAATCTTCTAAAATACACTAGTGAATATCATGATGAGGTCAAATATGATATACCTCAAAATGATGGAATTCTCATTCATAGATTCGCAAGGATTCTCAGATAATTGATTGATGTCCTGAGATATGAGTTGCGGGATCATGGTAAACTCGTTAATCATGATGATGCATTTACATAATATTGAATTGTGGTAAATTATTCATACTATGAATGTTAAGATGCTGTCCAAAGAGATAATCAACTTTGTAAACTTGGTTTATCTTAATAAAGATGAGTTTCTTCAAAGGAAGGAAAACCCTAGCGGTTTAAATTCTTTGTGTAGAAATCATATGGACAAAATTGTACATGTGTTTAATGCATGGCTTGTGACAAGATTATTAATCACACTTAAGCAATTAACTGTGATTGAATATTATTTCCTTGGCACATTAAATATATAATGATTATAATTGTCATACTTATTTTCATTGATATGAAAAATGACAATGGAATATCAAAACTATTTGTTATGTGATTACTTTTGCGAGGATGATAAGTAATACAAAGGAGTTTTATGAATTCACATAATCTTTGGAAATGTACAAAAGGCAATAATCCATTAATGGATATATGCATGCATCTAGGAGATGATTCTTATGTTTAACTATTAAATCCAAGTTTTGGTTTAAAAATTAAAATAAGATAATTTCTAAGTATTCCTGAAAGCTAGTGGGAGTATTATGTTTATTTTCTTTAAAATCTTATATGATGTGGGTAGTAACATTCCATCTAAGATAAAATGTTAAGTTCGGGTTTGGAATGGAACTTCACTTGAAAGATTTAGAAAATAAGACATACAAACTTGGAAAATATGTTTATAAACATGTGCGGTAAATAAATGAGTCTAAAAGAACATGATATATCATTTGTAAAATGGATATGTAGAACATGAATAAAATCTTAGTTTGACACAAGGATTTTTCATGAACATCATGTGATTGTTGTATCATGCTTGAAGGCAAGATGATTTGACAACATTGATATCTAATGAAGTTATTAGAATGAATATTATAATGGAATATGTTTGAATCTAGAATTACATTCCTCAGCCTGGAATTGCTCTCAAACTTCTATAGATGAGCAATACAACAATTGTTGCGTAATTGTCATAGCCAACAAACTTGAAAGTTTGGAAGGCATCAAACATTACACTGTAGATATTGAAGTTTACGAAATTTTAAAGGGCATATTGTTGTTTGTATACAATGATGCTGGTATAATTGAGATGACACTCAATACTAGTCATGGGAGGATTTCATCCTTGTAAATGGCCATGTGAACTAGTTGTGCTCAACCAAGAGCATAGTTGCATTATACAATAAAGAATTAGAATGCTTTAAACTTTAAAATTGTTTGAAAGTTTGATTGTCATAAATTGGTGGTTGAGGATGTCACACACTTTATGAAATATTATGTGGCAATATCAAAATATTTTGAATGCACACATACAAGAACTTCACAAGTTGAATTCTTGAAATAAGTATTCTCAAAATTTTGATAGATCAAAGTTAGTTGAAATTATGCCTTGTCAACAAGTATGATTGTCATTACTTGAGACATAATTCATTAACCTGTATTATCATGCATTGATCTATTTAGTATTTGGATAAGGGATGTTTTGAACAAATATTATTCAAATAAAATAAAATATTGGTTATGTTTATTTTCATTTTCTTAATATTATATCCTATATTTGCATGTTTAATCCGTGAATAACTTATGTTATTCTAAATAGTCCGTTGTCGATTAATGATGTGGGAATGTCATTGAATTAAGACAAATCTGAGTTTTGGTAGAATATACTTTTAAAAGTATATTGATGTGTGTGACATACCAGATTCACATGATATTCAATGAATTGAATATAGGACTCATCCCAACTTTACATGATGATACTTTATGGATCTTTGTCATTAAGTATATCATGAAGTGTTTATCCTCGGACTTGAGATACCGGATAAGCGATATGAATGTAGTGCATTTGTGTAAGATAGTCTAACGCTATCCGTAATCGGTAGTTATAAGGGCTATTTTCGAAGTGTTACAAAGTTCATGAGTTATGTTTGTAGTCAAGAGAATTTGTTCCTTTGAATTTGTTTCAAAGTATAATACTATTTGGGCCCATCGTATGGTTGACAAGATGTTTGTATGGCCATACCCAAGATCTATCTCGGAATACGTTCGGATGATTTGGTAATCTTGTTCAATCGAAATACAACGAGAAACAGAATATTAACTTATGAAATGACTTGATCCATATTCATAGTTAATTTAGTATTAGTAACAAAAGGATAAGTAAAATGATGAATCATTAAATGGTTTTCGAGGAGACCATACTCGATTTGATCCGGGGCATTGGCATGTGAAAGCTAGACTAACCAATGTCATTACTATATTAAGTAATATCCAGTGGGAGCTGAAGGTTTATGGATAATTATTAATATTAGTATGACCGGATTCGAACTCGAGACTTCGGGATTGCACACATTACGTATGAGAGTTGATGTTAATAATTAATATATAAAATGTTATTATTAATTATTAGTCACGAAATAAAACATAACGATAGTTAATATTTAACGAGGTTTTGGTCGTTAAATGTAAACTACGAGGACTAAAGATGAAATTAGTGGACAAGAAGGATCCGGAATCCCTTTGGGATTGGGTGGCCGGTCGTGGGCTTCTCAAACCAAGGAGGTGGGATTTCTTGGTCACCAAGTTTTAAGAATGTATATATACAAACCCTTGTATTCATTCTTAAACTATTCTTGGATCACCAATAACCTAATTTCTCCTCTCTCTCTCCTTTTTGTGGCGGTGAAACACCCAAACCTCAAGGGTTTTCGATTTTGCTTAAACTCAAAGATACAAGTGTTTGGTTTTATTTGTGATTCAAGGAACTAGCTTTTCACATCAAATCGCTATTAGTACGTGTGTACAAGAACGAAGGACAAGCACGCTTGAGCTTGTGTATTCCTTGGTGGTCGATTCTATTGGGTCGAATTATATAAACCCTAATGTTAGGGTTTTGGGTTTTTGTTCTTGTTCTAATCATCGTTTGATTCTTGAATTGCTAAAAGGTATGCACTTTCTTGTTCGGTTAATTACTTACATATATTATTCCTAATTACTTCCGCTGCATGCTTTGATGATGTTATTTGATTTTATATAATTGTTATGAGTATTAAATCCCAACAATTACATCAATCATTAAATTTATTATTTTCATTTATTTTTACTTAATTAGCACTCTCTCTTACAGCCCATATTTTGTACAATGAAAGTAAGGACCCGTTTATGTTTCTTTTAAATTATTGCAATACATAAATATGGGTGTTAACGAGTTACTCCGTACTAAGGATTCGTTAATTAATATTAAAGGGATAATTCCTATATTAAAAGAGAATGAAAAGGTACGAGAGAGAGAGAGTAAATATTTTATTTAGGGGTCGTTTAGTTGGTAAAAAAAATTCCAGTTTTTCAGGAAATTTTTCATATGAAAGGGAAAAATGAAAATCTGTTTAGTTACATTTTTTTCCAACAATTTTCAAAAAATATGTAATTCTCATTTAATTTTTTGCAATTCGAAAAATTGAAAATCAGTTTGTTTACATTTTTTTCAGCTATAAAGACATCTGAAACAAACTTTTAAAAAATAGAAATTAGAAATTTCGGACAGTGATTTATTCAGTTTAAAAAGTTAAATCTATGCATTTAATTTTTGCAATTCGAAGACTTGGCATAATTGGATTATAAATTGAGAGTAGTAGAATCGATGGTACAATCTTGAGCTATTAAATGTTATCTTTTATCGTATACAACGCAATAGCGAATCTTTTTTTTTTTTTTGGACTACATGTGATTTATAGAGATACACTTTACATGATATAGTAGTTTCTTTCTTATTGTGTCACCTACCTACAACAATAGTAAAAGTAAATATTGGCTAAGACATATAGAGAAAATGAATCAAAAACCTATATATATACCAAAAGATGTTGTTGGGCTCGAGACAAGCAATAGTCAAATCAAAGAATCTTTTGATTAAATGAGTAAATGATATGCACTACTACAAAACAGGGCAAATGCTACGGAATTTTGTAACGGAAATTTTCCGTAGCAAATATGCAACGGGTTTGCAACATATTTGCAACGGATTAGCAAGGGCACAGAAACCCGTAGCAAATCCGTTGCAAAAATTAACGTAATTTCTTTTATACTTATTTTTAAATATTCCGTTGCTAATCCGTCATGTTTATTTGAAATTTGTAATGGATTTGCAACGATGTATTAAATAAAAAATAAAAAAGAAACTATTATTAGCTTCCGTTGCAAAATCGTTGCAAAATTATAAATAATTGTTAGGATTTGCAACGGAATAATAATAATACTTTAAATTCACTTTATTTTTAATAATCCGTTGCAAATCCATTGCAAAATCCTTAAGGACTTAAACCAAAATTTTCAAAGTAAATATAAAAGAAAATAATATTTGTTTCCGTTGCAAAATCGTTGCAATTTTTTTGTATAATTGTTATTGTTTTGCAACGAAACATGATCTTAATTTAATTTCTATTTATTTTTAATATTTTATTCCAATCTGCTTGCAATTTACAAAATAATTGCTACGGATTTGCAACGGTAACCGATAAAATTTTGTTTTCTACTTGTTTCAATATTTCGTTGGTATTTCCGTTGTAAATTTTGAAACAATTGCTATGGTTATGTAACATATACTATTATTAGTTTCTTTTAGTGGTGACAATTTTTGACCCAACACGAAACCCGATATGAGACTGACATGAAAATTAACAGGTTCGGGTTGAGTCTAAATAGGTTTCGGGCCGTGTTCAGATCGACCCATCTAACCCGTTTATTAAACAGGTCTGGTGCGGGTTAGGTGTATGTTAAACGGGTCGACCTGCCAACCCGTTTATTTTTTTTTCAAAAATTAAAATATTATATATACATGTATACTTTGTTATACATGTTAAACTGAGTAATGTGCCAACTTGTATAGATAAACGGGTTAAATGAGTCAACCCGAAACCCTTTTAACCTATTCAAGCCATGTAACCTATTTAATCCACCAACCTATATAAATATATGGGTTAAATAGGTCTTGTTCGGGTTATGTGTAAACATGTTAGGATTGACAAGTGTGACCCATAGTATTGTATTAAGTTGCAGTTAGTTGTATTGGTTTTTTATGTGTTGCAATGAGTTTGTATTATGTATTATTTGCTTGTTAAGTTATATGTTGTTCTAAGAAGCTATATTATTGGTAGCGTATTGGGTTGTATCGAGTCCGCATCGGTTGAATATGGGTTGTACTATGTTACTTGACGTAATGTGATTCGGATTGGTTATATTTAGTCTTGTTAGGAATTGGAAATTCCATGTTAAAGTGTCGGTCACTCCAATTATGGTCTAGCATATGTTAGCTCGTAGACGTGTCGTTATTTACGTTATCTATTAGTTAATTAGTTAGTTTGTAGCGTAGTTTAGTTTAGTGTAACACCGTGGAGGAAGGACGGGTCTTTGCCCACTGTATACCTGATCCACAGGCCGTCAGGAGGTCGTGTAGTCTGTAAGTATAAATACCCCTTCCATCCATGGAAGGGGTGGTGCTTTTCTCATAATCTAACCTTTCATTTGTTAGTTTCTCTCTCTAGAAAACACCCATCTCTTATTTTTTTCTCTCTAAATGGCTAACATGTATTTCCATCATCCAAGACCACCCGAATCATCTAAACAACATAATATTTGCCAGAGCCGGAGGGATCTACCCAAAGACACTACCAATAGTTAGAATTAGAAGTCCTTAGGTATGATTATAAAAAGGAGAAAATGATAATCGAAGAAAGAATGAGTTGAAGAATTAAAAAGAAAAGCAAAGAAAATGGTGAAAAGAAATAGCCCTCCAGATTATTCAACTTATGGCGATAACGGGTTCAATTCATATACTCTTGGTTGTCACATGATGACACCGGTATTGAAGATCAAAGTCATCATGGACCCGATGGCGCATGCACTAAACCTTCTTAGCGACTCAAGTTTCTCTCAGCGAAGCTTGTTTCATTCTCACAGGAACCCTACGTAAACTATCGGCTTTCTCTTAGAGATTCTTGGTATTGAAGAAGGAGACCCTCTCCTAGTCTCCGCCTCGGAAAACCAAAGCGCACTATTGAGTCTATAGCCACGAGATTCATCAAAAGATCTCTTAGGTACACTTGACATTTTTAAACGGCGTTCAACAATAAGAACGCAAGTGATACTTTATCGTGTCCTTCACGGATCTTAGCAATCTGTCGAGAACATTTATGAGAGGTTCACATGTGATCCTAAGTGATTGAATGTAAACTCTGTCATGGTCAACATCAAACAGCCTTGACAAAGCAGTCACTTCGGTAACTCCCGTGGATTACGCTTAGTGTGTCTCAAACGGTCTACGATCGTGAGGTGATGCTTGGTGTACCTCGGCGACTCATCTGAACTGTAGATGTACTTGGTACATCGTGTTATCTCACTTGTGGGACTCCGGTTCAGAACTACCTTTGTGAGAATTAGAGTTGTGTTTTCACACTATCTTGTTAACACTCTCAAGTTCGAAATTGTAAGTGCGGAATCCGCTTATTACTAACCTTTCTTATGTTTTCTTATGGAAGCTCGGAGCGGATGATCGTCTGATTTTTCACATGCTCATACCAACAACGTCACTAATGGAAGTTCTCTCAAAGGGCAACACAAAGTCGAATGATTCTTCGTCAAGTCAAAGAATCTACAAAGTTTAAAGACTAAGAGAACTTCATCGATCTGAAATCCAACGTTAAAGGCGTGTGAGCATGTTGAAGAAAGACGTGGAGACCTTTGGAGTAATGAAGCGGACACGATGCAAACAACAACAACATACTATCACTACCATCACAAAGAACAAAGATCAAAGAACAAAGTAAATGATGACGTCAAAGCGAGAATACTTCAAAGGAAACAATTTCTCTACTTTGGGAAGATTGTTCGAATCAAGACACTTCTTCTCACAAGAAAGAAGAATGTCAGAAGACGTCAAAGCTACTATTACATCAGCACCTACAACGTTTATCACTCTTTCATTCATCACCAACACTTAGGGGGAGATTGTTGGAATCACTCCTAACCATTAATTCAAGTTTTAGTGATTCATATGTAATAGTTAGCTTAATATGGCCTTTATGTTTGTTATTAAGCTAAGGCTTATGTAGAAGGCCCATAAGCCTTGGCCCAAGCCCATAAGAAGGGAAGGAGTCTAGAAGTGTTGCCCTAGATCCTTGCCTTATAAATACTCTTGTATAACCCTCACTTGAGGGTTGGTTGTTAAATTCACTCATTTACACTTTACGTATAACCTTTCTTAAGTATCATGTTGTCGGTTATATCCCAGCAGCAGGGTAAAGATAATCAATATTCAGCTGAAACAAGTAACAAGTCAGCAGAAACACAATACCACTTGGTGGTTACCGGATATCACTTGGAATCGTGTGATCACTTTCCAAAGTAAACTATTCGACCCTAATGCATGGGTATCACGAATATCTACTTGGGATAAGACCAAATGCAGTTAGAGAATTAGGCACAATTCTATAACCCCTTCGCTAATCAGTGTTTATGTTTTCTGTGTATATCCATGCATAATCAGATCTCCTATTTATAGGAGTTTACTCTAAGCTAATCAAATGGAATTATGAGTATTAATCGGCCCATTAATAGCCTCATAATTATCCCCATTATAGCCGTTAGTGGTTACATGACCAATTAAGCGTGGTCATTAAGCGGTTGAAGCGCCACTTGAATAGGTCAAAACCGTTACAAGCGGTACTTTCATCAAGACTTTCAAAGTGCAATCGGTGGATACTGCTTGATGGAATCCACAAGCTTGATGGAAACACGCTTATCGATGGAAACACCGCCTATCGATGGAAACCACAAGCAATACCAATACAAACCACTACAAGAGTCAGGGTGTTCATGGACCTTATGAGTGTACACTCCGTACCTCCTAACCCATTACAAGGTATGAACTAATCCCACAAGTGCACTAAATTTTCCAACATATCATACGTGTGTGTGTGTTATTGTTCATCCGATCACTTCTCCTCTATTTCTTATATTGATGCTTGTGTTACAATATGGGAACCTAACAACAACTATTCGGTTCGAGCTAGCTAAACCGACCCGATCAGAACCGAACCGACGTTATTCGGTTCGATATGTTTTACTCAGTTTGGTTATCGGTTTACGTTTTACCTTTAATCGGCTTTCGGGTCGGGCCATGTTTGGTCGGTTCCGGTCAGGTTTGACCCGTTGCTCAACCCTAACACAACATGATATAACCCGACACAAATCAACTCGAACCCGATAACCAAAAATCTTTAGATGAAAAAAATATGTATCTTCACTTCCCGCTTCTTTTTTACCTCCCATTTTCATTTTCCCTCTTGCATTTAGGCCTAAGTCGTAGTTTTGCATTTAGCGCCTAAATGCCACTTTCATTTCCCGCTTAGCTTTTGTCCACACTATCCTAAGAATAATAGATCTGGATCTCTTTGCTCAAAAATAAAAATAGATCTGGATCTCACACAAACACTTTCCATCCAACCTCACCTCTCATCTCTCACAACCTCTCAACGCCACCACCAATATTCTAACAACTACCACACGAAGCAACTACCAAGACCACCGTAAGCATCTTCTCCAACACGAAACAAAGATACCACTTAACCCCTTACTGGGTAAATTTCTTATCTATTTGTTCTTATGTGTATAATTTGTATATATTTATCTAAAAATATATTCGAATATAAGTATTTTTTTATTTATTTTAAGATATTCTGATTTGTGATGAAAATATATGTGGCTGACTTTGATTTTGTATAAATGATTGTATGACTGGTTTTTGATGTTTTTAGTTATAATTTTGAAGTATTCTAATTTAGGGTTAGTATGAGTTTCACCTACATGTGGCTGAAATTGACTATGCATAGATGATTTTGGTGTTTTTGGATCTGTTTTTGAATATAAGTGTTAGTTTTTAGTAAGCTTTTATATTGAACTAAATTCTATGTGTTATGTTTAAGTGTAAATGCTTAATTGGAGTTTGTTTAAGCTTACATAACTCTAATCTGAAGTATTTTTATATAAAGGTGTATACAAAATTTGTGTAATTTAAAATGCTTGTTTATATTGTTAATTGTAGGTGTCTACTTTATTCTAATCGAATTTTGTTCAAAATGTGGAGTTATTTGTGGACTTTGCCTACTCTCATTAGCCTTACAAATCGCGGGAAGTGGTTTTAAATCACTTGCAATAAAGGGTTCATGCCACATATATAAAGTTAGGATCTATTATATATTACTAGTTAGTATCTATTATATATTCTTGAATTAGTTAGTCATGTATTATCTCATTATTTCTCTTGTTCTTATATTGTTTTTCTTATTTTAAGGTGATCATTTCAAATGTGCTAATGTATCAATTTTTGTTGTAGATTATCATGTCAAGTGGACGGAGACGAAGTGGTAGTAGACCTTCACTTGGTGATGTCGGTGGCATTGGTGGGGCTGGACAAATTTTGTTAGATAATCATCACTTTGGTGATGATAATGACGAGGTCGAATATCCCAATCCATTACCCGAACCGACAAATCATCCAATGATTATGTTGGAAAATTTAGTGCACTTGTGGGATGGTTCACACCTTGTAATGGGTTAGGAGGTGCAGCGGCTTGTACTATATGATATATCAACATGTAAATATTAAAAATATCTTCAATGCAACATGTACACCCATAAGGTCCATGAACACCACGACTCTAATAGTGGTATGTATTGGTAGTGCTTGGTGAAAGTCTTGTTGTGGTTAACTGCGATTATCGGTGTTTCCCAGCGATGCCAGCGAGGATCGATGTTTCCACGAAGTGGTATCTCACCGAAGTTGTGTTTACTTGAAGCGATGGCGTTTCCAGAAGCGGTGTAACCACCGAAAGCACTATGAAATCTTGATATAAGTCTTGATAAATGCGATTACAAGCGCATCATTATGACCACGTTTAATTGGTCATGTAACCACTAACGGCTATAATGGGGATGATTATGAGGCTATTAATGGGCGATTAATACTCATAATTCCATTGGAGCGGTCAAGAGTAACCTCCTATAAATAGGAGATCCGAACATGCATGAAGTATACATAGAAAACACATAACACTTATAAGCGCAAGGGTTAAAGAATTGTGCCTAATTCTCTAGCGCATTTGGTCTTATCCCAGTAGATATTCGTGATACCCGGGCATTAGGGTCGAATAGTTTACTTTGGAAAGTGATTACACGATTCAAGTGATATCCGGTAACCACCAAGTGGTATCTCATTCTACGACCTTAGTTTTGTTTCTCTTGAGCAGTTGAGCATTTCTGAAGTTGATTATCTCACCCGCTTTGGGACGAATAACAACCAACAATCAAAGTAAACTATTTTGTGATAATCAATGGCAGCTCTTGCAATGAAACACATGGCTTCAAACTTTGCTAAAATTTGGACAAGTTTGAAGGGTGGACTTTAGGAGGTGGCGAAGAAGATGCACTTCTTCTTTGTCAAGCATGAGTGTGGTCTATGTCGACTACTCCAATTCACGATGATGGTGATGATGCTCTTGTGGAGCGGATCGGGAGGAGGAGCAAGTGGGAGAATGATGACTACATATCAGAGGTCTTATTCGAATGGTATGTCGATTCTTTGTTTGATATTTATCGAACTTTGAATCTTCCAAAGAAGCGTGGGATTCCTTGGATGCCAAATATATGGTGAGGATGCATCAAGTAAGAAGTTCCTTGTTAGTAATTTCACAAATTACAAAATGGTGATTCAAGACCGGTTATGGAACAATACAATGAACTTCTTGGAATACTTGGAAGGTTTACACAACACCAAATGAACATGGATGAGGCTATCAAAGTCTCTTGTGTCATTGACAAACTCCTCCTTCATGGAAAGATTTCAAGCATACCTTGAAACATATGAAGGAGGAGTTAACTCTTGTTGAGTTGGGCGGTCATCGCACATTGAGGAATCTCTCAAGGTGCGGGATAATGACAAGCCAAAGAGTAGCAATCTTCTTTGGACCATCATTGTCAATATGGTGGAGCATAACAACTCCACGGTACAATGACAACAAAGGCAAACGAAATTTCATGATAACACAAGGCGGATCCTAACAAGAAGGCAACACCTACTTGTTGGAAATGTGGCAAGGCCGGTCACATTAAAAGGGACTGCAAGGGTGTTAAAGTTGGTGGTAAAGCCAATGGATCGAGCACTAATGGTTCGGGGTGGTGGTGGTTCACCAACTCCTGAAAGGTCGAATATGTTTAATAAGTCTTTTCGATTTATTATGTTACATATGTATCTGAATCTTTTATGTGCGGGATGATGATGTTGCGTGGTGGGTTGACTCGGTGCAACAGTTCATGTGTGTAAAGATAGAAGCGGTTCAAGACTTATGAGTCAACGAATGATGGTTCTATTCTTCACATGGGAAATGAGTCAACGACCTTGGTGCATGGTCGTGGTTGTGTAGATCTTAGGTTTAGTTCGGAAAGATTGTAACTTTGTTTAATGTTATTCATGTTCACGATATCGGGAAGAACTTGGTTTCAAGTAGTGTTTTGAATAATCATGGATATAAACAAGTTATTGAATCGATAAATTTGTTCTTTCTAAATGTGGTGTTTTTATTGGTTTTGGTTATTTATGTAATCAAATGTTCGGGCTTAATATTACCACGACGGTGTTATTTCGACTTTTGTGACCACATATGATCGAGTGATTCTAACCTTTGGCATGCTAGACTTGGTCATGTTCACTATAAAAGAATGCAAGATATGTCTAGGGATGGTTTAATCCACGCTTTTGACATGGACGAAAAGTGTAAAACTTGCATGTTGACCAAGATAACCAAGAAACCCTTCGGGGTGTTAGTCGTGAGACTAAGATCTTGGAGCTTATTCACGATGACTGTGTGATTTGCATGCCACTCCTTCTTTGGGGAATAAGAAGTACTGTGACATTTATTGATGATGCTTCTAGATTTTGTTATGTCTATTTATTACATACCAAGGATGAAGCATTAGATAAATTCAAAGTGTTTAAAGCGAAGTTGAATTACAACTTGGGTCTTCAATCAAAAGATTAAGGGCGATAGGGAGGTGAGTACATGGATACTCGGTACTTTCGATCTGTTGGAATAATCCATGAAACGATCGCCCTTATACTCCTCGGCAAAATGGTATTTACGAAAGGAAAAGCAGTCTTGAAGGAGATGGTTAATTCCATGTTGTCCTATTCGGGATGAGTCAAGGGTTACGGGGTGAAGCTATGTTAACGACTTGCTATTTGCTAAATAGAGTTCCCAACAAAAGGAACAAGGTTACCCTTATGAACTCGGACTAAAAAGAAACCCAACTGAATTATCTCAAGGTTTGGGGTTGTAGAAATGTTGTAAGACTCACGATCCAAAGCAAAGACTTTGGGTGAAAGAGGCATTGATTGCATCTTTGTTGGATATCTTGAGCATTCCAAGGCTTTTAGGTTCTATGTTATTGAACCTAATGAACATGTTTCGATTAACACAATAATTGAATCAAGGGATGCGATTTTGATGAGAATAGATTCTCATCGGTCCCTAGACCAAGTCATAGGATTCCTAATGGAACTCATGACCTTTGGTGTATCGAGGTCCACGATGATGAACCATCGGTGGTCCCCGATGAGGTTGTGGTTCAACAACTCGAACACGTGCTCGGGAAGAGCAAAAGGTCGGGACTCCAAAGTCATTTGGACACGAGTTTCAACTATACTTAGTTGAAGGTACCGAGGATGAGGTCTCGGACCAATACTCCTATTGCTTCATTGTTGAGGATGATCCCAAGACATTTGAAGAAGCAATGAAGTCCCGGATATTGCTTTACGGAAAGAAGCAATCAATGATGAGATGGATTCCATCATGGGCAACAACACTTGGGTGTTGGTTGATCTACCTCACGGTTGCAAACCTTTGGGTTGCAAATGGATTTTCAAAAGGAAAATGAAGGTAGATGGAACTATTGAAAAGTTCAAGGCTAGACTAGTCATTCGGGGCTTTAAACAAAAGTCGGGAATAGACTATTTTGATACTTATGCCCTTGTGGCTCGTATCGATACCATAAGGCTAGCGATTGCTATGGCATCTATTCACAATCGGTTATTCATCGGATGGATGTGAAAGCGACTTTCTTGAATGGTGAATTGGAAGAGGAAGTTTATATGAACCAACCTCGGGGCTTCATCATGCACGGCAATGAAAACAAGGTGTATGGCGATTAAGTCTCTTTATGGACTTAAGCGGGCACCTAACAATGGCATCAAAAGTTTGATGAAGTGGTTTTGTCTAGTGGTTATGTTCTTAACCAAGGCGACAAATGTGTATATAGCAAATTTGATGAATACGGTAAAGGAGTCATCATTTGTCTATATGTTGATGACATGTTGATCTTTGGCATGACCAAAATCGGGTTGACGACAAAGGAATTTTTGTCATCAAGGTTCTCCATGAAAGACATGGGGAGGCGATGTTATCCTTGGTATAAGGATTAAACATGAAAGTAATAAATTTCTATCTCTCGGTCTCATTATATTGAGAAGGTCTGAGGAAATTCAATTACTTTGATTGTACTCGATGAGTACACCTATGGATACTTGTGAGAAGGCGATGCCTAATCATGGCAAGGCGTATCTCAACTTGAGTATTCTAGGGTAATTGGCTGCTGATGTATGCCATGACTTGTACAAGACGATATTGGTTTTGCGGTGGGAAAATTGAGCGGTATACTAGTAATCCTAGTGCTCATCAACGCAAGCGATTCAAAGGTCTTGAAGTATTTGAAGAGAACTATGGATTATAGTCTCTCATATCTTGGTTACCCATCGATGTTGGAAGGTTACACCGATGCAAGTTGGATCGATAACTCGAAGACAATTCGTCTACCGGTGGTGGGTATTCCTACTTGGTGGAGGTGCAATTTCTTGGGCATCCAAGAAACAAACTTGCATCACCGGTTCAACAATGGAATCTGAATTTGTGGCTCTAGCATTCTTTGGTAAAGAAGTGAATGGTTGAAAAACTTGCTTCTTGAGATTCCATTATGGCCTAAACCTATAGCACCTATTTCTATCCGGTGTGATAGTGCAGCTACATTGGCTAAGGCTTATAGCGGATGTACAATGGTAAGTCTAGACACTTAGGTGTCGGGCATAGCATGATTCGTGAGCTTATCATGAATGGGGTGGTATCTATAGAGTTTGTTAGATCTCAAGCAGAACTTAGGCGATCACTTGACGAAGGGTGCGGCTAGAGACTTGGTTATAAAGTCGCTAAAGGGATGGGTTTAAGTCCAACTTAGTCTTTGAATGCTAGGACACCCAACTCCTCACGAGGAAACTTAGGAGCTGAGTTCAATGTGGAAAGCGAACATTCGGTGGTGGAGCACATGTTTTATTTACATCCCAAGGTTGTGCTCGGAACTCTTTGAAAGGAGGATGAAGTCTTTACTTCTTAATGGTTAACTTATCTTTGAAAAAGTGCTTGGCGGGAGCATGAATAAAGAGGAACCACCTATGTAAATGTTGAAGTTTTGCCGCTTGAGAAGCTTTTGGACTTTTAGCTTTTACAACATTTATGAATTTGGATATGGACACATGGCTTGTATAGTGTCGGGAGCTTTTAAGTGTTTGAAAACTTGTGTGTAGTTATCTTGGTATTCAAATGGGTTGAAGGGTTCAATTCTTAGAACACCACGATTCTCGAATATTTGAGCGTGTAATTACTAAGATGGAAATTCAATCCTCGGGACATTTTCGTTTATGCACATGTTTTGCTTGATGTTTATTTTACATGCAAAGGAGTGAACTAAATTTGGGAGGATTGTTGGAAAATTTAGTGCACTTGTGGGATGGTTCACACCTTGTAATGGGTTAGGAGGTGCAGGTGTACACCCATAAGGTCCATGAACACCCGACTCTAATAGTGGTATGTATTGGTAGTGCTTGGTGAAAGTCTTGTTGTGGTTAACTGCGATTATCGGTGTTTCCTTTGAAGCGATGCCAGAAGGATCGATGTTTCCAGTGGTATCTCCTTTGAAGTTGTGTTTACACTGAAGCGATGGCGTTTCCAGAGCGGTGTAAACCGAAAGCACTATGAAATCTTGATATAAGTCTTGATAAATGGCGATTACAAGCGCATCATTATGACCACGTTTAATTGGTCATGTAACCACTAACGGCTATAATGGGGATGATTATGAGGCTATTAATGGGCGATTAATACTCATAATTCCATTGGAGCGGTCAAGAGTAACCTCCTATAAATAGGAGATCCGAACATGCATGAAGTATACATAGAAAACACATAACACTTATAAGCGCAAGGGTTAAAGAATTGTGCCTAATTCTCTAGCGCATTTGGTCTTATCCCAGTAGATATTCGTGATACCCGGGCATTAGGGTCGAATAGTTTACTTTGGAAAGTGATCTCACACGATTCCAAGTGATATCCGGTAACCACCAGTGGTATCAAATGGGTCGGGGGCAAATGGGTCGGAAGGAACAAATGGGTCAGTTGGGGTAACAGGCCAAGACGGAAAATTGGTTTGTTTCGGTGCAGGTGCATTTTTGTTCATGAACACGTAACCTAATCTTCTACTTACAAGTTTCATGAGGCTTTTAAGTTATGTTTGTCCTTTTTCCACTTATAATGTAGTCATGCGGGTTTTTATTGTAGCACATGTTAAAGTATGTAGCACCTGTTCAAGTATAAAAATACTTGACAAATATTAAGTTGAAGCAAGTACAGTTGCATCTCTTCTTATCACTACAACACAAGTGGTAAATGTTTAGTTTATTTCTGTTGCCTTTCTAATTGGTTCAAGTATTTTGTTTTTAGGTTGAAGTGCTAGAAAAATCCATGAAGGACTTGGAGCAAGCGAGAGAAGAAAGACATGGAACTTTTCGAGGAAGCTATAGAACAAAAAGAAAGCTTAAGAAAAAATTGGATGCATTTAACGAAGAAATGAAGAAAGAAACAAATGACAAGCTCGCCGAGGCGTTGGCACAATTGAAGGAGCAACCTCCTACTCCCCAATCCGCATAAACATTTGTTGATTAAGGTACACTTCGTGTTTCATACACATTTTGTTTTGAAGTAGTACCGCGGATTTGGTAAACTTGGTAGACTATACACATTTTGTTTAGAAGTGGCGCATTTGGTAGGATTTAGTTTCTAACACTTTGTGTATAAACACTTATGGTTTAGAAGCGGGACGTTTAGTATGATTTGATGTACTATGTAATATAATATTTGGATGTTCGTATAATTATTATTTTGTGTTTCAATTGCGCGTTCAAAATTATTTAGTTTTAGATATTTGTAAATTATGGAAAATATAGCTAAATGCTATTTTTTTAATTCTAAAAGTGCAGTTTTTTTTTAACGGAATTGTAACGGAGTCATTTCGGTGACACTCCGTTGAAATTTCGTCACAATTTTAACCGTTTCATATCCGTTACAATTGCATACCGTTGCAAAAATCATAGCTACTATATGCCGTTGCAAATCTATTGCAAATTTATACCGTTGCAATCTCATTCCAAATATCATCCGTTGCAATTTCCTTGCAAAATCTCCCGTAACAAAATCGTAGAAAAACTGTTGGAATATAATCCGTTGCAAAAACGGTTGGTAATTTATAACGGATTTTTCTTGGTTGGAAAACCGTTAGGAATTATTTTAACCCCGTTAAAAATCCGTTGCAATTTAAATTTCCATGGAGCATTACGCTACGGTAGAATCCGTTGCAAATCCGTTGCAAATGGCCATTTGCAGCGGTTCCTACCAGCATTAGCATCTATACTGTGTTGTAGTGATGAATCCAAATTTAAAAATTGCAAATTCTAAACCTAGAAAGCAAAAATGTTACAAGAATCAAATAACACCAAAAAACCGGGAAAGTAAAATGGACAAGTCGCTTATTTGTAGCAACGAAATTAAAAATCAAGTTTAATATATTTGTTTCTCGGTTTGACCAAAAGATGATTTAGAAATTCATATTTTTGTTTCTCGCTTTGTAAAATTGAATGATGGTTATGAGATAAAAATAACAGGGGCAATAAAAATAACCAGGACGATCACTGCTAAACTGTCATCGAACTACCAGAAAATCAAAATGGAACAATCGATGTGACCGGAACACTTCAAAAACTTTACACCGTTGCCGCTCAACGCGGGTACTCGAATATTAAATACAACTCTCATTATTAGTATAATTTTAAATGACTGTTGTAACTTAAAACGACGCTATGAGAAAAACAATTCAACCATGTCATCAAAGAAGCATTATAGCTTAAAACAATATTACCAGAAAATGATTCCCTTATGCTACAAAAATAATCCGCTAAAAAAATAATTTGCTGTCCAAATTAAGTCGAAACTAGAAAACCGCTGCCGCTAGGCGCGGGTACTCGCCTAGTATATATGAAAAGGGAGAACATGTTATGGCATAACAATAAAAGAGAAAATTTGGAGGTCTTACCGCCTTTTTTCACGTGCTAGTTCCAAAGCTTTCTCGAGTCTTGGGACGATGTCATCTATATTTGGGCGTCGCGATCGTTCTTCGGCCAAACACTCATACGCTATTTCCACGAACATGTTGAATGACTCCAAGTCTATTTGTTTCCATCTAGGTTGCACGGACACGCCTAAAAACTCGAAGTGTCGGTGTCGGACACGTGTTAGACACGGACACGGCTCGGACACGGCTCGGACACGTGTCGGACACGCACGTGCCGTGTCCCACGCGCGATTTGAGTGGACACGTTTTGGACACGGGTCGGACACGGATCATCAATAAATAAGAAAAAAATACCCAAAAGTTGTATCTTTCTCGGCTATCAAAGGACTCCTTTCCATCTTCTATTGGACGATTTATCATTCTCTTTCACATGATTCACACGGTAATGATTCACACGATTATCATTCTCTTTCCATCCTTTAATTTGAATCTTTGTCTCTTCAACCTTCATATCTCTCTAGGAATTAGGGAATAGGAATTCCGAATTAGGGATTTAGATTTGTTGAATTAGGGATTTTGATTTGTTGAATGAATTAGGGATCGAAGTGTTGGTGGTGGTGAGATCTGTTTTGCTTTCAAGACATCAGATTGCTCATAAAAGTGAGAAACACTATAAAAGTAATAAAGTATATAGCAATCAGATAGTGGTGACAGAAAGTGAGAAACACTTTTATAGTGTTATATACTTATATTAATAGACTACTAGAATCTTTTGTCTTTGACTCTTTTCTAATAGACTAAGTCTAAATATGAATATTGTTTGGTTTGCGGATTATTAATAGACTTTTAGTCTTTTAGACACTAAACAATGAGCACTGAAGACACTAAACAACCTCTTTGGAAGTATGTTGTTGTTGGAGAGAAGATTAGTGGAGGAGGAAATGTTCGGTTTACGTGTAACTATTGCAATAGAATATTTACGAGTTCTTATTTTCGCGAAAAGTCATTTACTAAAGATTAGTGGTACGGAGTTTCTAAATGTAACGTGGTAACCTCAAGACTTGGTTAAGATGCAAAGAGAACAAGAAGAGTATGAAACAAGGACGGCTAAACAAGTACCTAAACAAGTACCACTTCCACCATCTATTAGTCGAACTAATTCTTTTCATCATCCGCTTCTACGGAACTTCAATGGGAACTCGCCTTCAAGGTCATGATCCACTCCCAAACAAAAGAAAGAAGGTAACGGTGACACCCTCTTGAGATGGCTTTCAATTTACAAGCTCGACAAGATTTAGATTACGAGATTGCAAGAATGTTCTATTCATCGGGTTTGGCATTTTCTCTTGCCAAAAATCCGTACTACATTAGCTCATACACTAGAGCCGCAAATAGCAAACATCTTCTTTGGTTATGTTCCTCCCGGTTATAATGCTTTGAGAACCTCGCTTTTAGTAAAGGAAAGACGACACATTGAAGGTTGCTTGAACCTCTTAAGATGGCTTGGAAGGAAAAGGTGTGAGCATTGTTAGTGATGGGTGGACGGATGCTCAAAGAAGGCCAATTATCAATTTTATGGCGGCTAGTGAAGGTGGTCCAATGTTCTTACAAGCGGTCAATTGTGAGGGTAAATACAATGATAAGCACTTCATTTTCAACTTACTCAAAGAAGTTATTTTATCGGTTGGCCCTCAAAATGTAGTTCAAGTGATTACGAGATAATGCACTGTGTGTAGGAGTGCGGGTTGTTAATTGAAAACCGGTTTAGTCATATTTTTTGGACTCCGTGTGTGGTGCATACATTGAATCTTGCTTTGAAAAATATTTGTCTTGCAAAGGATCTGACGAATGCGAAACATATGAAGAGTGTAGTTGGATTACATGGTTATTGGAGAAGTAATGGCTATTAAGAACTTCATTGTGAATCATTCTATCACGATTGTCAATGTTTAATGCTAATTCACGATTGAAGTTGCTTTCGATTCAGAGACTCGTTTTGCTTAGCATTATCATGCTTAAAGATTTAAGCTTATCAAGCAAGGGCTTTTGAATATGGTAATTAGCCCAAATTGGGCAAACTATAGGAGGATGATGTTCAAAAGCGGCTTTGGTCAAGGAGAAGATATTGGACGATTTGTGGTGGGATAAGATTGATTACATTATTGATTTCACAGAGCCTATATATGAGATGTTAAGGAAGGCGGATACCGATAGACCGTGTCTTCACTTGGTGTATGATTGGTGGGATTCTATGATAGAGAAGGTGAAAGTGGTTATCTACCACCATGAAGGAAAACGAGATGATGAAGATTCTGACTTTTACTCTATTGTGCACACTATACTAGTGGATCGTTGGGCCAAAAGCAACACACCTCTTCATTGTTTGGCTCACTCTTTGAATCCTAGGTACTGTTCATGTCATAACTTTAATTTTATTATTTGCATTTTGCAAATCTTCATATTTTATATATTAATATTCTACTATATATAATTGTAAAAATATTGATGTAGATATTATAGTCTTTGAATGGCTTAACGAGTCTCCCAATCGGGTTCCCACATAAGGATAAAGAGATTTCGATGAAAGGCTTAATTGTTTTCAAATATTTTCCTTCCCACTTGAGCGTAAAAAGCCCCACGGAGTTTGCCAAGTTCTCGGGAGTTGTGAGGGAGTTTGCCACTCTCGATTCGATTAGTAATCGTAGATGTTTGGATCCCGATTTGTGGTGGATTACATATGGATCTTCAATTCCATTGCTTCAAAATTTAGCATTGAAATTACTTGGGCAACCTTGTTCATCCTCACGTTGTGAGAGAAATTAGAGTACATATTCTTTCATAAACTCTTTGCTTAGGAACAAGATTACACCCCAAAGAGGCGAAGACTTAGTTTTTGTGCATTCAAATCTTCGTCTTCTATCAAGGCAATCTCCCGACTACATAAAAGGTGAGAGTAGCATGTGGGATTTGGGAGGAGATGGATTTGACACTTTAGATGATGTTGGGATACTTGGAATGGCCAACCTTTCTCTTGATGAGCCGGAAATGGAAGCAATGTTATTCACAACGGATGATATAGTTGATGATGAAGATGACTAGCTAGTTGGCTATTTGGCTATGAAACCATGTTTTTACTATTTTGCTTTGTTATGACTTTATGAATGTACTCTTAAATTTGGCTATGAAACATGGTATTTCATTTGATTTTAATGTTTTATACATGTTTTTATACATACATACGTATATATATATAAATATATATATATATATAAATTCCGTGTCCATCCCGTGTCCGTGTCCTATATTTTTAGACTTTGCCGTATCGCCGTGTCCGTGTCCGTGTCCGTGTCCGTGCAACCTAGGTTTCCATCGATCACAATCAATTATTTCATCGAGTCTTTTCTCTCTATAATGGGTAATGGCCAACGAAGCCAAATACTGGTTATCTCGATCGTCGTCGATTACTGCATTCCTACCACACAGTAGTACAAACAAAACTATCCCAAACGAGTACATATCTGACTTGTGGCTCACACTTTTAGTCTCAATATATGTTGGGTCTGCATACCCATTCACACCCACAAGTCTATTAGTATGAAATGAATGGTGCCTTTGGGATGCTTTAATCTTCATGGAATATTGAAAATAAGATAACTTAGGTTCCCAGTCATCATTTAATAGAACTCTAGAGATGTCGATGGTCCGGTGTATGACACTAAAATCGCGTGGCTCATTGTAATGAATGTAGCTTAATGCATGTGCAAGACCGACACATATCTCCAATCGTCGCACCCATGTCAACAACATCGGGTCACTTAGATAGTTGTTGAGACCTCCCTTGTTCTCAAGCTTGATAATGATGATCTTCTCATCATTCTCATCACAAAACCCAACAAGAGAAACCAGATTTTTATGCTTGAGAGTAGAAAGCATGGAAATCTCCATCCAAAACTCTTGTTCTGCTCGGCTCCTTTCTTTATTTAACCTCTTAGCAGTGATATTAATCAACTCACTGCTTGTAATCCTTTGAAAATACACTTTGACGGATGACATTGTTGTCAGTAAAGTTGTTGGTGGCGGAAAGTATATATTCAAGGGGGATTCTTAGGTGAGCAAACTTGTCTTTGGGCGAAGACTTTCTCTGTTCATCAAGTAAAAAACGTGAGTTACGAAACGGAGTTCAATTATCACACAACTTAACACAAAGTGGTGCGAGTTAGTAACATCCTGTAATGTGTGGTCATTAATTCTACCTCTTATATATATGTGTGTTCATTAACTTGTTAATATTAACTAATTCTAAACCAGTCTCGCAGACAGACAGAAAAAAAAACCCCGAGAAAAACAAAAAATGTTTCACCAACGTATCAATCAATATCTATACTAATATATAAAGCATTTAGGCCATTCTCTAAATAGAAAGGCTTAAAAATTCAGCCTACACACTTGCCAATTGCGGAAATTAAATAGCTTGTTTCATACTCATAAATAAATGTTACATCTAGAAAATTAAGTGTATTAAATTCGTAAATTTGTAACAGCCCTTTAAATTAATACATCCCATAAAGTTGTACAACCCATTTGAAAAGTTATCTATACACCACACAAATATCAAATGAAAAACTTAAACACCAATATTTTCATCTCATCTCATCTCACATAACCTCCACAACACACAATCAAACCACCATCCGATTGCCACCATGAGCCGAACACCACCAAAAGCCAACCACTGCCACCTCGAGTAGACCACCATGCACACCATACGACCACCACCGCCACGAGCCGAGTACCACCACGGTTTTTGAGGTTTTGTGTAAAGTTATTGTAAAAAAAACATATAAATGAAAAACATATGCTCGCTACAAAATTTAGTCACATGGTACCCACCGTCGCACTACGCGGGTACCCTGCTAGTTACTTATAAAGTATTTAGACACTTCCCTCATATTTAATTTTTAAGACTTCATAAAATAGATTTTAAGCAAATACAAGTAAAAAAAACATAATTTACAAGTATGTAAAGCACAAATCAAACTACAAAAAGACTATTTCTTACATACAATTATTACATAATTTAAAACACCCCTTCACTAATATATACAATTATCTAAACACAATATACAAATACAATAGTTAAACCCTTCACCAATATATACAATTATATGTTGCAAAATATTTTCAATTGACATATTAGGGTTAAAACCAGGGACGGAGCTAGGGGGTTCCCGCGGGTGCCCGGGAATCCCATTGATTTTTTCGATGTAGTGTTAATTTTTGAAAAAAAAAATGATTTTTCCTAAATGCATCTTAAATGCACCCGGTCCTTTGAAATGTATTTTCAGTATTACAGTTCAAAAGATTTTGTGCACCCGGTCATATTTGGTTCTGGCTCCGTCCCTGTTAAAACCCCATGTGATATATCAAACAAGTTTTAATAGTACCAAGTTTCTTTCTTATATTTTGTTCAACTTTTATTAGTAAACTGCTATAATCTAAAAGTCGAAATACAGTATGCTATATATGGTTCGAAAGCCATCAATGCTTGCTTTTCATCGTAAAAAAAAAGGCGGAAAATTTTGGACTTAAATACAAATACTTATGTTCATTACGTAATGTTATAGTTGTTATGTATTTTTTTTAATGGGTAAATTGCATAAAAAGGTACTCATTTTATGCCCAATTTCAATTAAAGGTACTACATTTTTTCCTCAATTTAAGGTACCAGACTCTTTTTTTTTTTTTTTTGGTCAATTTAGATTTTTTTCTAACTTCCGTTAACTATTTCGTTAGTAAATTACATGTTTCGTCCTTGAGTTAGTATAACCATTTCATGTTTGGTCTATTTTCGCACGTTTCACACGCTTGCATACGTTTCGTCCATTTTATACGTTTTCATCCGTTTTATACGTTTTTGTCCGCTTTACGTTTTCGTCCGCTTTTGCATGTTTTCGTCTGCTTTTGCACGCCGCTTTTGTTTTACGTTTTCGTCCGTTTGCAACGTTTTAAACGTTTTCGTCTGTTTTTACACGTTTTCGTCTGATTTACACATTTTCGTCCGTTTTTGCACGTTTTCTACCGCTTTTACAGGTTCTCGTATGTTTTTACACGTTTCGGTCCGTTTTTGCACGTTTTCATCCGTTTTTACATGTTTCCGTCCATTTTTAAACGTATTCGTATGTTTTTGCACGTTTTCGTTCGTTTTTACACGTTTTCGTCTGTTTTTACACGTTTCCGTCCATTTTTGCATGTTTTTACACGTTTCCGTATGTTTTTGCACGTTTTTGTCTATTTTTACACGTTTCTATCTATTTTTACATGTTTTCGTCCGTTTTTGCACGTTTCGGTTCGTTTTTGCACGTTATCATCATTTTTTACACGTTTCTATCAATTTTAACACGTTTTGCACGTTTTCTTTTTTTTTTTACACGTTTTCATCTGTTTTCGACGTTTCATCCGTTTTTGCACGTTTCCATCCTTTTTTCCACGTTTCCGTCCATTTTTGCACATAAAAAAAAGAAAAAAACGGACGAAAACTTGTAAAAACATACCGAAACGTGTAAAAACGGACCAAAAATGTGTAAAAACAGACAAAAGCGTGCAAAAACATGTCAAAATGGACGAAAACATGTAAAAACAGATGAAAACGTGTAAAAACGGACCGAACGTGCAAAAACGGACGCAAACGTGCAAAAACAGACGAAATGTTCAAAACGAATGAAAACGTGTTAAAGCGATGTAAACGTAAAAGCAGAAAAACGTGTAAAGCATGTAAACGCAAAAGCGACGGAAGCGTGTAAAACGGATTAAAACGCAAAACGGACGAAACATGTAAAATGTATTTAAAACATGTAAAACGGATGGCGTGCAAAACAGACAAAACGTAAACATGGACGGAAACGTATAAAAACGGACGAAACATGCAAAAATGGACCGAAACGTGCAAAAACGGACGAAAACGTGTAAAAACGTATGCAAGCGTATGAAAACGGACGAAAATAGACCAAACATGAAATGCCTATACAAACTCAAGGACCAAACATGTAATTTACTAACAAAATGGTTAACGGAAGTTACCGGCCCAAAAAAAAGTCGGGTACCTTAAATTGAGAAAGAAAAAAATAGTACCTTTAATTGAAATTGGACATAAGATGTGTAGCTTTTTTATACAATTTGCCCTTTTTTAATTAGATGTTTGTTTGATTTGTCAATTTAAATCTATTCGCCTTTTTGCTTCCTTTTCGTATTAGCATAGGCCACCAATGGTATCATGTAGTTGAGTCTACTAACACCAATGTATTGTTCTTTAGATGTTAATACATTATATGAACTCATACTATGTACACAAGTTACATGGTGATTGTTCAATGGCATGTTGTAATCATGAATTAAATAATGACATATTATTAACCATAGTTTTGTTGAGAGATTTATTAATTGCATATTAACTATTTAGTACTTTTATATTTTTTTTATTGTTTTACTAGCTAATTATTGAAACATTTATATACATGTTAGTTCTTAATTCTCTTTTTTTTTTTTCTTTTTCTTTTTTTTTCTTTTAATTATATTTACAAAGCTCGACCGTATTCCCGGTGGGTAGGACTAGTAGATATTAAGGTAGAAGGATAAAAGGGGAAAAAAGGAGGTCTTACATGCTTATATACAAGTGTCAATTCCAATGACTTTTTAAGTCTTGTGGCAATCTCATCTATATTCGGCCGTTGAGATCGTTCTTCGTTCTAGCAGTCGTATGCTATTTCTTCAAAAACGTTGAATGATTGAGGATCAATTTGTTTCCATAGATCCCAATCAATTATTTCGTTGAGTCTTTTCTCTCTATAATGGGTAATGGCCACCGAAGCCAAGTACTTATTATCTTGGTCGTGGTTGATTACTGCATTCCTGCCACATAGTAGTTCAAACATTACTATTCCAAAAGAGTAAATATCTGACTTGTGGCTCACACTCTTTGTCTCCATATATGTCGGGTCTATATACCCCTCCCCAGTGACGGAGCCAGAAAATGTAATCACTGGGAGCGTTATGTAATAAAAGGGTTTTGTTGGAACATGAAGAAGGTCAGGTCGGGTTTGTTTTTTTCTATTAGCTAACAGAGGCAAAAATGTCCAAAAATTTCGCATAATACCAAAAAATGATGAATTTGAAAGAAAAGTACCCACAAAAGCAAAAATTTATGTTCGCTACCTACAAAAGCACACTACTACAAAATAGGGTTTAGAGACCCCTTCATTGAGACCCTTTATAAGTAAAAAAGGTCTTAAAAAATGTTTTTTGCCTGGGCAAAAGTATTGAGACCGGTATTTAAGTAAAAACCCGGCTTTAAAATAAATAACAATAAGAGACCGGTTTAAACACTTAAGACCTGTCTCCATTCGTCCTAAAAGAGACCTGTTTCTTGTTTAAAAACCGGACTATCTTTGTTATTCATAATAAGACCTGTCCTTAGTCTAAATCCGGTCTATTTCTCAAAATTATAGGCGGGATCTTTTTCCCCCTTATGTTTTTCAAAGATTTTTAAAACTTTTCAAGAATTTAAAGCCCTACACATTCATCTACTACTCTCACACATCCCACATCTCTATTTGCTCCCACCACACCAGACTACCGTGACACACCTCTGCCACAGTGCCACTGCCGCCGTTCGTTGTGGGTACACCAAACACTTGTACCACAACTGTCCCTTTTTGTTAATTCACGTTTTTCTACCAAAGGTTCGTACAAGCTAGAATTAGATCTGTAGTTTGTTGTAATTAATTAGTGTTTTTCTACTTTTGGGTATTATTATGTTTGTTTTTCTGCTTTTTGCTTAAGATTTGCTTAATAGATTGTTTGAATTTCGAGTTTTACAGTTTACGTTTGCTTAATTGATTAGTGTTTTTCTCATAAAATTTTAGTGATTGAAAATCTTTTTTTTGATGAGAGATATATCAAGTATGTGTCTGCTGATCATTCATTTGTAGTTAAAAAGAGTATATGAAAAATATAGGTAAATGTTACACATCTATAGAGATTGCTTATTAGTGATAGAAAGTGAAACGTGTTCGCTTATTACTCATCTATAGATATTGCTTATTAGTTATAGAAGATGAAACGTGTTCGCTTATTGTAACTACTTACAGGGCTGTTTGGATTTGCTTATCTAAACTGCTTATTATAAGATATATAATATGGGGACTCAAAACGGTACCCACTACCGTCGTTTAGGACCTGGGCCTTTTTTTCTGCTTTTTCCTTCAGCCCATTCACTATTATTCTTGGCCTCTTTCTTCATTGTCGACTGTCTATACCTCTGTCGACAATTACACCTTAGCTGTCATTCAACACTGTCATTTCCTTTGCAAACGTGTCATCTCTTTTGCATACGTCCCTTCACTATCTGCCTTTTCCGTCTCACTCAGGTGTCGATATTCATCTCCGCTGTATTTGTTTACGACTGAGCGTTTGTTGGAGGTAAGTAATCGGTTGTTTAGCTCTTGCCTTTTGTTGTTGATTTTTTTACGCTATGTGTTTTTTTGTTTCTGTTGGCTGCCTTGATTTTCTTTGTTGGCTGCCTTGATCATCCATAATTTGTCTTTCAAGGTCTGGCGATGACTGTGGTAAGTTACTCAAGCAACTTTTGCAGATTTCACACGCTATGATGAACATAGTGATGAACTTTGCAACTGTCACACTAAAACTGAATATAATTATGCGAACTTTCCACCTTTTTGTATAAGATCTTGATGTTTGCTGATAATTACATCCGTCTAATTAAATTCTCATTAAGCCTGTGATTTTCTCAGGAACGCTGCTCAGAAGTTGTATGGTATCTTGATTGCCCTTGGAGAGGTTGTTGCCTATGTTCTGTCTGGAATGTACGGCAGTTTTGGTCAATATCATACCAAATAGTAGAAGGGGTATAAAGAAATTCTTTGATGCGGCGACCCGCCGGCAAACAGGTATATCGATGAATATTAAGTGCCCCGCCGCAACGATGATGAAACAGTCATTGACGATCTTTGGCTTTTTCAGAAGCTGAAGGTGAAAAGATATGCCTTTTGTTGGCTTCAAGTACTGACAGAAACGTGCAACCACTATTATCAGCATTACAAAATTGTGGTAATACTTTTTTTTCCAACTTATCCTGTGCTGATACATTTGGTTCTTTTGCGCTGAATTGTCATGGCTCTTCGTGGATTTGTATTTTGAAATGTGATGGTCTTAAAGACAATTAATTTAGATTAAACAGGCTATAAAGAAATATACATGCTTATCAGACGTGATGTTGATATAAGTAAGAATGGTATTATATTTGGTTGTTCAATGTTTAGGAAATTACCTTTATAATGGTTTATGTGTAATATCATTAACAATAAAAATTAATAAATACAAAAATTTGGTCCAAAAAACACAAGAGTTATTACCATACTGGTCCAAAAAATTAAGATTTTAGATTCTTAATGAATATGCTAGGTTTTGACAGAACTTTTTTGATTTTCATGTTACATTATAAATCAGAAAGGTTTTATAAGTGAAGAAATACCGTAATACACGTTCTGATCTTTGGGACCCTTACACACATGGGAGTTCGGCATGAATCAAATTAAGTTAAGTTGAGCCGCATAATGCAATACAGCTTTTGGTATATATAAATATATGTGCATAGGTTCATAGCAAGAAGATCAATTACATTTAAACAATCATCATTTGAAGTTCATGAATTCGAAGTTTACTATTATACTTGAAGTTTAATTGTGTGCTGATAGAAAAATATGCTTATGTTATTCCAGGTTGTTTCTAAAACAACATACAAACGATGTGACGTTCTTAATGAGGGGATGTAATGAATCTTATAGGAGTTTTGGCGGTTACTAATGCCCCTAAAAAGGCATGGCCCTGCCTTCAAAGACCGCCTAAAACTGGCAGAGGGAATGCAAAAACAGATGCTCAATTGCTCGTTAAGTGTAATTAATTTTTTTTAGATGCAACTAGTTTCTTATAGATTTCGAATATTGACGGTAAATTGTATGGTATGTAGAGTTGAGACCAGGAAGATAACCAATTGCTGAAAAACATTGTAACAAGTTTACTTCAGGAGCTCATTTTATGTTCCTCTTTAACGTATTTCGACATTGTATGATGAAATTGCTTATGTAGCTGTTTGGAATTTCTTATTGTAACTACTAATAAAGGGACGGTTTTGGATTGCTTATAGAAACTTAAGCTGATAAATGAATTGTTTCGGATTGCATATTAAAGCTGCTAATAAGGGTGTTTGGGTTGCGAACAAGTGATCCCAAATAGCCCTTTATACAACTTTAATAAATTCCAAACAATCTCTATGTATGCAGCAACTTTTATAAGAAAGGTCAAAGCAGTCCCTATATTAGCAGTTACAATAAGCAAATCCTAAACAGCTATTTTTTTATGGTATAAAAATCTTTTAGAGACAGGTTTGTTTGCTTAGAAACCGGTCTTCATATATTATTAAGACATGTTTCCAGCTTGAAAACAGGTCTCTATTTGTTTTTTTTATACCTTAAAATACGCATGGAGTCCGGTTTTAAGATTAAACAGGTCTCATTTCATTACTATCGAGACCGGTTATAAAACCGGTCTTATTTAGTTTTCACATGGAGAGCCCCCCTCTTAGAGACCATATCAAAAACCGGTCTCGATTAGTCTCAGGACAAGTCTTGAAAGCCTTTTTTGTAGTAGTGGCAAATGATGACAAGTATGATACATTTTTAAAACATTTGCCCAATATATTATTTTGTTAGTTGGTGCATTTAACTTTTATTGTAAACTCGTTAGTAGACATATTACTTGAGGGTTATTTTCATAAGAGATAATCACCAAGTAAGTTGGAACAATATGTTGAATATTTTAATTAAATCCCATTCTTTGGTTCACTATGTACCAAAGGATCAAAAAACTTGATTGCTGCTAAAAAAATATATCGTGGAGTCTATGATTTCAAGTATGATGGTAACGATTAGTCTATGATTTTGTACCATTTTCGTTTTTTTATGTTTTGTACATTTTTTTTAAGTATGTAAAGTATATGTGTGTATATGTATTTGTGTAAAATATATTTATGTAGTTTTTTACGTTATGTTTTTTATTGTGTATTTGTTATATTTTCTGTTATTTTGTATTCGCTTAATTTGTTTCCATTTAATTTAACAACAACAATAAATACGTTAAACATTAAAACCTTAAACAAATACAACAACAAATGCTACTACTACAACGAAATCTACTCCACATGAAGATTATTAATGTCATCTATAAGGTCATAGAGTATTCCACTCGACTGACATGCGTGATCAACGGGATTTCTTGCCAATTCCAGCGATGCCTCCAGCGTCTTTATTCTTGCATTCAACATATTGTTTTGAGACAATAACATCTTGTTTCTTGTTTCAAACATGTTGATTGTGTTATCTTTAGTTTCGCAGTTTGAGCATTGCTTTGAAGAAGAGCCTTGACTAAAGTACTTTTGTTGAAATAACACATAAAGTATCGACACCCATAATCTTCTGTTCCTGGCTGTTACATGGTGAAACAATTATAAGAAATGTATTCTTAACAAATAAGTTATTGATATATTTACGTAAATAAGCAAACGTATAATTATTTACCTTTGATAAAGGACATGCATAAAACTTCTGACCATAACTTTTGGGCTTTTTGGATGTTCTTTCAATTATAAGTCCTCGTTCACAACGACATAAGAAATGATTTTTTTGTTCCATCTGGCCAAAGAATATGTATAATAATTTACAACAGGGTTATTTACAATATAGAATAATAGTTGATACATGGTTATTTACAATATAAATCAGTAACTCGGTGTCAGAATACAAATACTTATTTACAACATATGTCTATACATGTTTTGTCGTTTACAATATAAATCAGTAATCGTTTACTATAAATCAGTAATCGTTTACAAGATATGTCTATCTACGTATGTCTATACATGTTTTGTCGTTCAGCATATAGAGTTACCCATCCAAAGGCTACGTCATGTCTGTACACCCTCTATTGTGGGTGAGTAGGCGGGAGTGGTGAGTTTCCATCTAGAATCGCATGAACGTAGTGAGGAGGTCTGGGCTTCCCCCACATGAAGAATCACAACGGGGGACAATACTTGTGCTGTATCTGGACCATACCTAAGCGGAAGACACGTAACACATGCTGAATTGGATATACATACAAATGGACGGTTAAGCATTGTAGCAATAGCCGCTCCCGTGTCTGGCATAACCATCGACTATTCTTGGGTTGCAAATCCTGATCCAAACCACCCCAGCGAGTGCGAAATCTATTCAAACCAAGTCCCCCACATTTCCCTGTAAAGTTCCAGGTTATTGTTTACCTCTTCCACGACAAGAGCTCGAAGGTCGCGCCATATATCTTCGGAATAACCAAGACCTACGCCAATGGCCCGATAGCCACAATTTCCATCACCTTCCACCTTAAGAATCGTTATGATGTACTGTCGGAAAAGATCTAGAATTCGAGCCATAAAATATTCTATCTCGTCATCTGCAATGTACAACTCGTGTCTTAAATCGCTCTCGTTAGCAGGCTCTCTCACGTATGAACTATGTCTCGCAGGTTCTTCGTTCAAGTCTGGGACTTTTTTAGGTTTTGAATAACTTTTGCGGTGCTATGTGGTTGGTTCTTTGTTCAAATCTGGGATTTTTTAGCCTTGGACTTTTTGTCCTTTGCGCTCGGACGTCCACGAGTACTTGCGTTAATAGCAGGTTCACGGGTTGATATAGATTCGGGAGCGTATATACCTCTTATCATGTTTAATATATTTTTCTTGACAAACGACGAAGCTTTGACAAAAACATTTTGGAATTTCTACGTCAGCTAGACAAGAAAGATCATCTTCAAGCTCTTCAGGCGTATGAGTAGGTCGAGCTCTAAGCCAGGGAGCACTTAGGGTTCTCCAAAAATTATCAACAACGTTAAGTGGAATAGGCCATCCTGCATTCAAAAAAAGTGACTAGTATAAATTATCGGTATTGACGGGGAGAATAACTTGATAGGCATAAATTTAATATACTTACCATGAATTTGATATTAAACCAGTTCGTGATATCATGGTAACCCACAAACTGACCGCAACTGATGACTACATTCAAGTGGGTACATATCCAGTTTACTTTCTGCGACAATGAGTTGTAAAGCATGTTTTGAAACTTTATACCGCAATTCATCAAATAGTGTGTCCCTACACACATGCAGTTTCTTGGTTATGCTTCTATTAAAAGTGTCTCTTATCGCATTTTCTTGCGCAACTAGAATCTTATCGACTGAACTCAATAACATGTCTAAGTTGGACTGTGTGGAGCCCAAGTATAACTTCAAGAACGCGTGTTGACCCTCAACTCTACATGTTGTTTTCTGGCCGAAGCTGCGATATGGATCTGTAATGTACGACACGAACATGTGGTCGTAATGTTGCAGCCAGTTATTAAAATACGACAAAACGTCTGAGAAAACAATGAATTAATAAAGTGAGAAAACAATTTGGGTACTTATTTATTAAATAAGAATAAAAAATGAATTAATAGTTAAGTACCCAGTTTTTGGACCAATTACTCTTGTAGGTGCCGATAATAGTGCATGAACATATCTTGGGTCGGAGCTTTAACCATCCAATCCCATGACCATCTAACGGACGCATACTCCTCTTCCGTATCGAATATATGTCTGCAATTCGTGAGCACATTTTGATTAATATGCCATCGACAAAGTAATTTGTAAGCGTTTGGGAATTCTGCTCTGCAAGCCCCAAGCAACGCTAAATCTCTGTCGGTGATGATAACCCGCTGGTAATATTGTTCATCTATCACCCTCTTAACACATTGCAACACCCATATGAAATTTAGCTCTTTTTCACAGTTCAAAAAGCTAAACACCATTGAAAATGTTTTGTTTGTTGAAGTAACTCCAACAATTGTAAAGAATGGCAGTTTAAACAACGTGGTGTTGTATGTGGAGTCCATCATCATGATTTTTGGGAATGTTTTCCATAGGGCATATGACGTCGGGTGAACAAAAAATATTTCCTCAAGCTCATTAGTGCGGTCATTTACCTTGGGGTAATATGTATAACCTTGACGCCTCAAATGTGCTAAAAGGACTTGTATTGGAGTTCTATCACCACGAATGGCGCTGCGTATCTTGTTTTGTGCATTATATATAGTTTTAATGCTATACACGTGATCCGGATCATTCTCCTTTAGTGACGAAAGTATAATGCGTGGTGCTACTTTATGCTTTGTCAATTGCTCCACCAAAACGAACTCATGATCTTTTAATCGCATTGCTTGTGGAAAACCATGGAACAAATCTACAAATTCATGATTATGCCTCTCACACTTCACCCTCAAGATCCAACCATTAGTTTGACATTTTATATATTTCGCCAATAATTTGAATGGACAATTAGTTTTAGCAGTACTAGTCTGCCGTTGAAGTTCATCTTCTGACCCTTCACGTGCAGACGTCCCATGTCTTGAACATTTATATTCGATTGAGTACTTATACCCCCTATCTATTTTGGTTCTTGCTTTAACAATAATAAAACCGATCGATTGAGCAATAGTTTGCACCCAATTAGTTAGAACATCGTCATCAGGGAACACCTAAAAAAATAAAAAATACAACTTTTTTTCATTTGTAACAGATAATCTATAACTTTTATACATTTTTTACAACTTTTTTTAATTTTTACAACTTATATATTTTTATTACAACTTTTTAAAAAACTTTTTACTTTTTATATTTTTTATACATTTTTCACAACTTTTGTATACCTTTTTTTTTATAAATTATATACTTTTTTTTACAAATTACAAATTATACAAATTATACTTTTACAAATTACAAATTATTACAAATTTTACAACTTTTTAACAAATTATACATTTACTTTTGCAAATAAATAAATAAATAAATAAAAATAATTAAAAACGCGGTTTTTGCAAAACCATGTGCGCCCCCTGTTTTACCCACCCCACTCCACTCATATCTCTTTCTCACTCTCTCACTCTCTCTCACACACACACACACACTCAAAACTCTCTCTCTCTCTCTAACTCTAAAAGCAGATCTCTATCTTTTTTAGATCTAAAAAAGAGAGTGGTGATGTTGTGGTTTCTGTGGTGATGTGGTGATGTTTGGTGGTTTCGTTGGTTATTTTTTTTAGATCTAAAAAAGAGAGTGGTGATGTTGTGGTTTCTGTGGTGATGTGGTGATGTTTGGTGGTTTCGTTGGTTATTATTTTTTAGATCTAAAATAGAGAGCGGTGATGTTGTGGTGATGTTGTAGTTTCTGTGGTGATGTGGTGATGTTTGGTGGTTTCGTTGGTTATTTTTTTTAGATCTAAAAAAGAGAGTGGTGATGTTGTGGTTTCTGTGGTGATGTTTGGTGGTTTCGTTGGTTATATTTTTTAGATCTAAAAACCTTTGATGGTTGGTTTTAGATCTGTGGTGATATTTTTACAACCAACCAAGTCTTTTTTCAAGGTCTCTGGTGGTACTTTTTAAATCTTGAAAAAATTTTAGATCTTGAAAAATGTTTAGATCTTGAAAAAAGACTTGTTTGGTGGTCTGAGCTAGCTGGTGGTCTGTGTACTTTGTTGGTGGTCGGTTGGTGGTCTGAGCTAGCTGGTGGTCTGTGTACTTTGTTGGTGGTCTGAGCTAGATGGTGGCCTGGTTCTTGTTTGGTGTGATGCTGAAGCAGTTTTGAAACCACTTGATGGTTCTTGTATGGTTTCTTGAATGGATGATAAAGTGAGTGTTTATCTCACTTTGCAACCTTCAATGAAAAACTAATCCCACACCCCATCAAAACTGCATTTTGTGAAATTTAACTGCTTTTTTTAGAATCTTTTGTGAAATAAGCAGTTTGTTAAAAAGATAGGCGATGATGATTTTTATAAAAAAAAAGCTTGGGGTTTTGGCGTGGCATAACCGAATGGACGGTAAAGTGAGTTTCTATCTCACTTTGCAACATTTGAATTTGCAGCCAACAAGATAAAAAGCTAATAATCTGAGCCTATTAATATCTCGATACGTTTTTTACCTCTTGTGTGTAAAATGGTGAAGTAGACATGCTGGTGTTGTTGCTTGTTGGTGGTCTGTGAGACTTGCTGGTTATGTTGTTGCTTGTTGGTGGTCTGAGACATGCTGGTTATGTTGTTGCTTGTTGGTTGTCTGTGAGACTTGCTGGTTATGTTGTTGCTTGTTGGTGGTCTGAGACTTGCTGGTTATGTTGTTGCTTGTTGGTTGTCTGTGAGACTTGTTGGTTATGTTGTTGCTTGTTTCTTGTATTGTTGTTTTCTTGTGGCATTAGGCCACCCCTTATAATGAAGTGAACTGTGAACTTCTGCAGTTTTGCTTTCTTGTGAACTTCTGCAGTTTTGCTTTCTTGTGAACTTATGCATTTTGAGAATCTTACTTACCACAATCAAAACGTTTACAACATTTGCACAATGAAAACGTGTAAAATTTTGAACTGTGAGACTTGCTGCAGTTTGAGACGTGGCGATGATGATAACCGAAACCGAATGGACGGTAAAGTGAGATAAAATCTCACTTTGCAACCTTCAAATTTGAGCCTCAAAATTTTCCGAGGCGATGATGATAACCGAAACCGAATGGAAGGGTAAAGTGAGATAAAATCTCACTTTGCAACCTTCGAATCTGAGCCTCAAAGTTTTCCGACTACGTTTTTTTTAAAAAAAGTTATAAAAGAAAAACTTTAAAAAGAAAATAAAAGAAATAAACATGTAAAAAAATGTAGCAAACTTGTAAAATAACCCAACAAACTTGTAAAAAAAATGTAGCAAATTTTGTGTATGTGAAAGTGTAGCAAATTTTGGCACGAAACCCGAAAAAAAAACACAAAAGTACAAACACCACCAGCTACCTCAGACCACCACCAAGTACAAACACCCCCTAATGGGTGTTTCATTAGCATGACCCTTTATAATTTATTCCTAAACTAATACGGGGCAATAAGCCTTTATTACGCTAACTACGAATACGTCTTTCTTTCTCTTGAGAAAATATTTTGTCTTTGGATTGAGAACAGATCTTCAAAGTTAAGCTTCTGCTAGACTAAATGATTCTAAACCCTGGTGATCTAAGAGTTTCATAATTCTATCGTCTTCTCGTCTTTTTAGGCTGAATGTGTGGATTTTGGGCTTCATCTTGTAGCATTCTCTTATTTTCTCGTTGCCTTTGAATATCATCGCTGTTTTCAAAAAACAATGGTCGGAACTCAAGGCCACATATAATGAGGCCAGACATAGGTCCTTCATGACTTGTAAATTTCATATCAATAGAAAGGGAGTCATCTTTGAATTCATGACTTGAGTTAAATTTCCACAGTTGAATCTCCATCCTTCCATCTTCCCTTTGTTTCGGAACCCGAGTGAAATCATGTATATTCAACAAGCTTGGGGTAATAAAATAGAAAAATTCGGCCTCGTTGTTTTCTTGGTGGAGTAGATCTCGTACCTTCACCGGATATTGCAGCCCCCGATATTCTTCTGAAAGCTTGAACACAAGGTAACAAACGTATTCTGTATCCGGTGACAACATTGGACTTTTGATCGTGCAATTGATATAAACTGCTTTTTGTGGTAAAATCTCAATCTCCTCTTGAAATCTGCAAGTACGATATATTATACGATTACTTAGGAGCAAAGTAAAACATGAAGACGTAAAACCAAATCCAAGAAATGGAACTTTGTCAACCATTTATTTATGATTCATCAGTATTTACTAGACATTAAAAAAATTTAGGAGCTTAAATATTTAACTAAGCATAGATGAGAACGTCTTAATGCAATTCGGAAAGCTTTAGGATGAAGAAAACCGTAAAAAGTTAGTTTAAAAGCAAACCTGGACTGCGCTGATGGTGTTGAAGTAAAAAGATTCACATTAGAGTATTTGTATAAAGTTTCCTTTGCTGAAAGCATAAGAATTTTCTTTCTATTTACTTCACCCAGCCAGAACAACTCGTCATAGTTTCTGGATATCTTAAATATTTTTTCAAAGTTAGTCGGCAATTGTTGCACCTGATCCGCATCAAAGTTTGATTTCAATACTTGACGGACTTCCTTTAACTTTCCAATTTCTTCATGTTTTACCTGTGTAATAATTATGTGATATATAAATATGCAAATTTAGAACATGAGATATTCTTTCTCATTCATCCACGTAAACAAAAGAGTAATATAACAAATGACATTTTCAAACTTACCTTCTCGATAGCTCGAAATTCGATGCCTTCAACATAAATCGCACCATCTCCACAATGGTACGATGAAAAGCACTCCAGTAGAAACTCAAAAAGAAAATCTTCGTTATGATTCAAGAATCGATGCAACTCAATCATCATCCACTTGTCGTCTCTCCATGTTGCAAAAAAAGCATTTAGAATTGCGTGTCCCTTTCTGTAATTTAGGTCAACGTGCATCGGTTTACTTGTAAAGTTTCTTGATTCACAAAATTTGAAGACAAAATAGACCCCGTAAACAACATTTGCAGATAAAAGTTGAGCATTTGTCTTTATTTCGATATTCAAGTTGGAAATATCTAACATCTCCACCACTGTCCCAAACCTACACATATTATAAATATTCAAGTCTCAGTTCCCTTTAACTAATACTCCACAGAGAAAGTTGACAAGTATCCACTACTTTCCCGCTCATCACAAAAACAGTCAAATCCAAAACTCTAAAAAAAACGAACTTTTTATTTTTGTCACAAATACACAATTACTTCAGTCCTTTTGATGAGCGAGAAAAATGCAGGTCTTGGCAAGTATCCTGATTATATAATATATACACTAAAAAAATGGGTACACAAGTTCAAAATACGTACATATGTAGGTATGCCATAAACTAATTATTATGCTACCGTAAACAAGCTGTTATGCGTAAAATGGTAAAATAACTAAATACAACATTAAAAAATAATTAAGATATACTTAAAAACAATTAATGCATATGTGTGCAGTGTGCTTATCACATAACAAATGCAGAGAGGCAAAGAGAATAACCTTGATTCTGGAAGATATTTCCACTCATGTCGGCAACTATTGTTGTAGGAAAACATTGTCGCTGACACCATTTCATTTCTTTCTCTATCACCATTGAACGACAACAACTGTCATACAACAAAAAAAAAAGCAGTTTAGACTCGATGTTATGATGTGTAAACTAAAGGGTTAAGTCCAAGGATTGGCCATGAACTTTTCAAAATTTTCAATAATAGGTAATGGACTTCGGAAAATCCTACTACCACCCTTGTAGCCTGTTAGGTAATATGACCGATTGGATTCCACATCAGCATTTTAGGCCCACTTGTCACCACAAATATCCACTTATACACATTTGACCAGTGAGTGAGAGTGACTGGGTTGAATTAAAATATACAGAGGAAGCTTGTGCTGATTTGATTTACGAACAAGGAGAACTGAAAATATCTATAATAGAGCAACAACAAATGTGATTCATCAAAAATTGTTGAGGCCTACAACCTTTCTCTGTTCAAAGTGATGATACAGGTCTCTGAATGGTCAACTATATACAATAGCATATTAAAACTGGCCTTCTACATTTCATGTAACGTCAACCTCTTCTGAATATTTACATGCCACCTGAGGTCTGAATGTCTGACTTTCACCCTCAAAATAAATAAACACTGATATTCACCCCATTAAACTCAGTTAGAGACACAAAAACAAAACTGTTAGAATTTGGGGTAATAATCTGTGGCAAACATATCATTCTATCAGTTCCTAATGGCTTTCAAGTTATGATCTTTGCAGAGATTCTACAGGGGTTAATCATGGACATGACTGTGTCTAAAAATTTTGCTTCTGATGGGAACATCTCTGCAAAGATCAGAGAAAGCAGTTTCCATTTCAAATCAGCACATGACTGTGTCTGAAAATTGCTTCTGATTGTTGATTCTGGTAGCAAATCAGCACATGACTGTGTCTGAAATTTTTTTAATCAATGTTGTTAACATTTCAAATCTTGGCCTAACTGTTGGACATCCCAATGGTACTCAGGCCTTAATTACTAAAATTGGTGATTTAAAGGTCAATAATGACCTAACTCTTTTGATGTTCTTGTTGTTCCCGAATACAATGTCGGTTACTTTTTGTTCATAAGATTGCTAGAGACAACAAGATGTTTGTTGGGTTTAATGAATCTAATTGCTATATCTGATTTACATCAAAAAGGATTGTGGGGATTGGTAAACAATACAATGGGTTATATATTTTGATATAGATTCTACATGTAAGATTACTTCTAATAACCGCATATCTGTTTGTCATGTCTCTAGAAATCTCGGCATCAAAGACTTGGTCATCCTCGACCAAGTCCTACACATACTTAGACCCACTCTTAAATTTGATAGTTCATCCAAGGCGATCATCTCTGTGATACTTGTAATATAGCTAAACAAACCAGAGAACCATTTCCTCTAAGTGAACATAAATCCACTAAAATTGGTCAACTTGTTCACCTTGATGTTTGGGGACCTTATAAAATCACTAGCAGAGATGGTTATAAATATTTTTTAACCATAGTTAATGACTATTCCAGGGCAGTATGGGTTTATATGCTTAAGGGGAAGGATGATGTTTATGTTTCCATTGTTAACTTTACTCATATGCTATCAAATCAATTTGAACACAATGTCAAAGTTTTTAGAAGTGATAATGGTCCGAATTTGTCAATAACAAACTTCAACAATTCTTTCATGAAAAGGAATTCTACATCAAACATCGTGTGTTTATACACCACAACAAAATGGCATTGCGAGAAAGGAAACATAGGCATCTCCTTAATGTTGCTAGATCCCTTATGTTTGAGGGGAATTACCTCTATATCTTTGGCACGAATGTGTTCTAACTGTTGCCTATGTCATAAGCAGGTTGCCTCTTGATTCTGTCTGCAAGTCCCCTTCTTCTTTGTGTATGGGCATGACCCTTCACTCTCTCTCCTTAGAGTCTTTGGTCGCTTATGCTATGCCACTATTCTCAACATCTCGACAAATTTGGTAGTAGGTCTTAAAAAGTGTACTTATTGGTTACTCAAATGAGAAAAAGGTTATAAACTCTTGAGCCTAGAAACAAAAATATCTTTTATTCCAGAGATGTCAAATTTTATGAAACGTGTTTCCATTCAAAATGAAAAACTCGTGTCAAAACCTTTTGTTGAAACTTATGTGCCTAAAGATTTAAACCACAAAATTTCTTTGACTCACAAACAAGTCCCAATGATGAAGGAGAGTGACATCCTATGATGATAGCACGGTGGTAAGTCATCCTACTAGGATTGATGAACCGGTTGCAACATCTATAGATGATAATACACACCACGAGGGCATCATATCACATGAATCGATCCTGGCGATGCATCTTCCGATTCTGGCGATACATCATCCGATTCTTGAACAAGAAAGAGGCTTGCCCACCACTACTACCGAAGGTCAACTAGAGTTTCTAAGTTGCCCGGTAATCTAAATGACTTTATTATTGAAGGAAAAGTCAAATATGGGGTTGAAAAGTTGTTAATTACTCTAATCTTAACAAGGATAATTATTGCTTTGCTTCTAGTCTTAATAAAAGTATTGAGCCTACTGTTATGAAGAAGCTATCCTTGATAGTAATTGGGTAGATGCTATGAATTCGAGATTGAGGCCTTAAATGAAAACCATGCTTGGGATATAACCGACCTACCTCTAATAGAACTCCCATTGGCTACAAATGGATCTTTGAAATCAAATATAAAGCCAATGGTGAAGTTGATAGATACAAGGCTAGATTAGTTGTTAAAGGGTATAACCAAAGGAAGGAATAGACTATGATGAAACTTTTCTCTGTTGTAAAATGTCTCTTGTCGGATGTCTTATTGCCTTAGTTGTAAAAACAAATGGCCTCTTTTTCAACTTGATGTTAACAATGCTTTCTTGTATGGAGATCTTGATGAGGATATTTATATGACCATTCCCAAGGGGTCTCGTAATGAGAACAATAAAAATAAAGTTTGTAAACTTGTCAAGTCTCTATATGGTCTAAAACAAGCTCCCGGAAAATGGAATGAAAAACTTGTCGGTGTTTTAAAGGAAAATAACTTTGTCCAATCATTAATGATCACTCTTTGTTCACCAAAGCAGAGAATGACAAGTTTATTACTCTTCGGTTTATGTGGATGATATTGTTCTTCTTGAAGCTGTATTGATGAGATAAATCTATTCAAAGAGTTTCTAAAATCAAAATTTCATATCAAAGACTTGGAAATCTAAAATACTTTCTTGGGATTGAGGTTTTAAAACTGGAATTCCCAAAGAAAATCTTGTCTTGAGCTCCTCAAAGAATTTGGTCTTCTTGGGTGCAAACTGTGTCCACTCCTATGGAGCCCAACTCGTGCTTCCATACATTCCCACCGATGATGATCCTTACTTGTCAACATCCTTTGGTTATCGAAGTTACTTGAAACTTACCTATCTCACCCATACAAGACCCGACATCTCATACTCGGTTCATTGTCGGCACAATATATGCATTCTTGATAAGGTTTAAAAGGTACCATTTTGAGGGTCGTTTAAGTCCTTATTTGATCACTTTGTATCCGTTATTGCTTAATATCGTTCCTTTTCACTTTTAGGTCTCGTGAAGGCAAAATCTTGGAATGACACTTATTTGGACAGAAGCGCGAATATATGAAGAAAATGGCCAAAGTCGAAATCGAGACACTCACGATCATTTGAATGTGAAAGGCGGCGGTGTCGGGTTCTATGTACGGCGCCGTCGGAGAATTGTTGTGACGGTCGAACTCAAAACTCGTGTTTTCAAGAGGCGGCGTCTAGGGTGAAAGAGTAGGCCGTCGCTACTCGGACGGCCTAGATGCGATCCAGACGGCGTCGGAAAGAAGACGGCGGCACGGACATAAGGTGACGCCGTCGCAAGGTTAACGTGGCCAAGGCGAAACCCTAATGGCGACACGGCGGCGTCACTAAACATAAGGTGGCCGTCGCAATTGTAATCTTATATATAGAATCCGAATTTTTAGGTCTTTGTGTGGAGAGTCTTTGGGTAAAACCTAAAACCGAACCTAAGGTGTCTTGTACAGTATTTTAGGGTTTTAACCCTATCTTACACCAAGATAAGTCTTTGCTTCATTAATTCAATTATGTCTTTGATTATTTGTGTGTATGCTTGCATGTTCTCCATGTCCGCTAATTTATTTGTGTGTTTGCTTAGGAAGTATGAAACTTAATTATTGAATATTGATTGGTTGTTTCTTATCTTAGTTGATTAATGATCTAGTAATGCGATAGGTCATTCGTTGTGTACTTAATGCTTGATTCATCTCTGTGAACCCTAGAGTATGATTACCGAGTGATTGTAGTCTAAACCATCCGAAGAGTGCCTTAGAGTAGAGTCTATAATCTCTACGTGGATTTGTAGACAAGACCCTTTGGTAAGTTCAAAGAGTTGGGAGAAACGCATACCTACAACTTTAGAAACACAACGCAACTAGGAATAAGGCGTGACACTCAACCATCAATAGGAGATAATTAAGGAGTAATACAAACTAAGTAAACACATCTTTAAACTATCATACGAGCACACATTAATTAGACATAGACTCCCACAACCTTAGTTTAGATAATTAGATAATAGTAGAGTAATCGGTGAAATACCAACCCTCAAATCCAATACCCGAGATTCGTACCTTTCCATTTTCATAAAATATAAAAAGATAAAAATAATCTTCCTCAACCTTAACCTTAGCGTAGTAACTCCCTACTAGCATTCCTATTCCCCAGAGAGCGATATCAATACCGTGGCTTACCCTAATTACTACACTACAACGATTAGGTTCACGCCAGGGTGTTATAAAACTTGCTCGAAGAAAGGAAGTTCCTTTGACCCGAGCGCGCGTGTAGCGTTATCAAGTTTTGGCGCGCTGCGGGAATAGAATAGCTAGTTAGTAGTCCACCTCGTTTAGGTTTCTTTGCTTGATTCCTATCAAGTAAATTTTTCTTATTTTAGCTTTCTCTTAGTCTATCCCCTTCTTCGTGACCTCGTTCGTAAAACCATCATTGACCATGATCCGTATTTTCCATCGAAGATTCTTTACTCTACCCGTTCCTAATCCCGAGATTGAGAACGCAATCCCACATAACCCTTCACCCACTCACCATTTTGGTAATCACCTAGAGCATAATGAGATAAATTGGCAACAACAAAGTCCTTTCTATTACTCAGATTCTGATGAGGAATTTGATTATGATGAAGCACTTGATAGCGGGGAGGTCATTAATGAAGTTAGTTCTGAAATTGAGGAAGACCCCTCCCAATGTTTTGACCCTAGGTGTAGGATTGAGAAAGATGGCCCTTTAACATGCAATTCCCACGCAAAATAGGACTAGAAGGGTTCGATGCTTATTTGAATTCATTCTTACCTTTAAACTTAATCTCAAGGGACTTATACAACAAAATCAAGGTCAATGAGTTAACATATCAAGGGAACAATGTTGTTGAAGCGGTCATTTATTTGCAAGTGTTTGTCGGAAGCTTTGCTTATTTGGTAGAGTTCATGGTCTTAGAAGACTTAGGAGAATTTATAGATAAGGACCTCACTCAAATAATTTTTGGAAAACCTTTCAAGAAATTGACTAGGTTGAATGAACGGATGATTGATGGTTTAATTACATTCTCTGATGAAGTTGAAGATTTCATCTACCAAATGCCACGCGCTCATCCTAGATTTAAACATAAGAACATCGAGGTTTGTAATAGAATGACCCCTATTCCATTGCTTAGCGAAAGGGATAAGCAGAGTGGGCTTAGGTACCCATATGAGAAAACTAAGCGGTATTACAAAAAATGCCTTGAATTAGGAAATGATTACAAAAAGAATGAAAAAGCGTTAGAATGGCTTAAGTATGAGCACGAGAGGATAGGTGAGAAAACGTAGGAGCACGACTATGAGTCTAGCTACAAGACTCTTAAATAAAGAAAAGCGCTTCGTGGGAGGCAACCCATGCTTAATTGTTTGCTTGTTAGTGTCATATATCTTTTATTAATTGTTTATCCTCATGTTTAAATTTGTAAAAATGCTTTATTTTGTTTTTAACCTCGTCTTAATTGCATATAAAGGTATTTTACATAAGGGATAAGTGTAGGGAGGATTACACACGTTTTCAAAAGAAACGTAAACATGAGAATAACAATTAACTAAAAGATATATATGTTTGTTTGTTCGAGTCAAATGCTTGTATCGAGTCATAATGGATGTTTTGCGAAATTTTCCAGATTCTAAAGATGTAAATTTTCCGAAATTTTTCCGAAAATCGCAGACTAGTTTTTGTCGGGATAACTTTGACGGCGTCAGATTGCAACTGACGGCGTCGGGAAGGAGTAAAACGCCGATTACTTTTCTCGTTTTCGAGCTACTTATAAATTTTTGGAATTTTCGGTCTTAATTTTCTTAGAAATTCAGTAAACATCCATTCCACAAGCATTATATCCTAGTTTAAATCGAGTCTTATATATATTATTACCGCCGATTTTACACGAAGGTTTCGTTTGTTTTCTTCAAGTATGCGAGTTTAGTTTGTCAAGAAGAAGTTACATAAGATTGGAAGGAGCTTTTCACGCAATTATTCTTCACGAAAAGAATTTAACCACCACTTTACACGGATCCTACCGAGCTAATCGGGGAGTATTAGTTTCTTTCGTTTTAATTACCTTCTTTTATCATAACTTTGATACTTTCGGGAACATTGGGGACAATGTTCGGTTTAAGTGTAGGGAGGGAAAATAAAGCGGGAACTTTGAAACTATGCTTATCCTTGACTATTTGCTTTGTCAATTGTGATTGTGTAATAAACCATGAGAAATGTCGGTTAGGGTAATTTTGGCACCAAATTTAAAATTTTTCATGACATATAAGAGTGGGCCATTAGTCTTAACAAAAGCGTCTCATGGATAGGAAGTTATATGACTAGCAAAAAACCCTTTACCACCCAAATTCCACCCAAAATGTGAGGATCGCCTTAGATTAGTAGGAATTAAAGCATTCATCTTTAATGCTTAGAGTGTGAACCGTAGTATATTAGATTCTAGAACTTGTTTTGTGATGCATTCCGAGATCGCAAGTGAGGCTACACTTGTGTAGTTAGGAATAACTAAATGATAAGAGGCATTAGGATAAACCCTTGTTTGATAATTGTAATATAATTACTTCTTCCACATCGGTTGAGTAATTCCCCATACCCTTTGCGTTGTACTCATCTTTAGTACACGATACCCTAGTTAACCCTCGAGCCTATCCTTTTCGCGGTTCTCGTGATATTTCGGTTTTCGGAATATCAATGAAAACATTGTTTACACCCCACCCCAAATATACACCCAAATCGCCTTAGCCTAACCCTTATGCACTCACTTTTAGTGCAATTATTTGTTATCACCCCAAACCCTTAGTTCAATTATCTAGTTGCTTGCATAAGTTGCTAAGTCGAGTCATATCCTTTGTATACAGTTTTGGGATGATTGGGATTCATGGGAAAAGTTAAAGTTTATGAAATGACGGGAAAGGGAATGTTAAATTCAAATTCCCTTTGTTTGCGTAATAATGTACCCCAAGTATTTTGATCTTTTCAATTCGGGTCAAATTAGTGTTAGAATAATAAAACTCAAGTGTAGGGATATGCTGTAAATCCTAGTATTTTGATGTTATCGTAGAGGATGGTAGAGTAAAAGTGTATGAAAAAAAAAAAAAAAAAAAAAAAAAAAAAAAAAAAAAAAAAAAAAAAAAAAAAAAAATAGAGTGAAAAAAAAAAAAAAAAAAAAAAAAAACATACTGGCTACCATCCTACATCTATCTTTTAATTTATGTTTGTTTATTTAGGTTATCTAGAGTTTAGAGTGTCGAGTCTTGGCTTAGCAACGCCATTCTTCATATGCATTTAACATAGAGATTTTGACTTGCCACCACTAAATAGCCTATCCCACCAAACCCTTATTTCCCTACCGTAAGCCTAACGTTACAACCCTTTAAAGACCTCTTTGATAGTCTTTCCTAGGTGCTTACGCCAAAGCGATGGAGGTTTGATCTATTCTCAAGCCTATGGTAATCTATGTACTAGGACCGGTTAATGAGTGTTTATCTTCCATTTCCTATATTGTTATATTTCATTTATACACCTGAGAGAGATGTGAGTATCCAAACACCCCATGTGAGGTGCTAGTATGTAATTCCGTGCTTGTTATGACTTTTATGGGCTTATATATGTTGTGGACCGTTTTGAATTAATCTTGAATGACCCCTAACTTACAAATTAATTGGCTAAAAGCACATTTGCTTGAGGACAAGCAAATAACAAGTGTAGGGATATTTGATAAGGTTTTAAAAGGTACCATTTTGAGGGTCGTTTAAGTCCTTATTTGATCACTTTTGTATCCGTTATTGCTTAATATCGTTCCTTTTCACTTTTAGGTCTCGTGAAGGCAAAATGTTGGAATGACACTTATTTGGACGAGAAAAGCGCGAATATATGAAGAAAATGGCCAAAGTCGAAATCGAGACACTCACATCATTGAATGTAGGAAGCGGCGTCGGGTTCTATGTACGACGCCGTCGGAGAATTGTTGTGACGGTCGAACTCAAAACTCGTGTTTTCAAGAGGCGGCGTCTAGTGTGAAAGAGTAGGCCGTCGCTACTCGAACGGCCTAGATGCGATCCAGACGGCGTCGGTCGAAGGGACGGCGTCACGGACATAAGGTGACGCCGTCGCAAGGTTAACGTGGCCAAGACGAAACCACAATGGCGGCGACACGGCGTCACTAAACATAAGGTGACGCCGTCGCAATTGTAATCTTATATATAGAATCCAATTTTTCGGTCTTTGTGTGGAGAGTCTTTGGGTAAAACCTAAAACCGAACCTAAGGTGTCTTGTACAGTATTTTAGGGTTTTTAACCTATCTTACACCAAGATAAGTCTTTGCTTCATTAATTCAATTATGTCTTTGATTATTTGTGTATGCTTGCATGTTCTCCATGTCCGCTAATTTATTTGTGTGTTTGCTTAGGAAGTATGAAACTTAATTATTGAATATTGATTGGTTGTTTCTTATCTTAGTTGATTAATGATCTAGTAATGCGATAGGTCATTCGTTGTGTACTTAATGCTTGATTCATCTTTGTGAACCCTAGAGTATGATTACGAGTGATTGTAGTCTAAACCATCCGAAGAGTGCCTTAGAGTAGAGTCTATAATCTCTACGTGGATTTGTAGACAAGACCCTTTGGTAAGTTCAAAAGTTAGGGAGAAACGCATACCCTACAACTTTAGAAACACAACGCAACTAGGAATAAGGCGTGACACTCAACCATCAATAGGAGATAATTAAGGAGTAATACAAACTAAGTAAACACATCTTTAAACTATCATACGAGCACACATTAATTAGACATAGACTCCCACAACCTTAGTTTAGATAATTAGATAATAGTAGAGTAATCGGTAGAAATACCAACCCCCAAATCCAATACCCGAGATTCGTACCTTTCCATTTTCATAAAATATAAAAGATAAAAATAATCTTCCTCAACCTTAACCTTAGCGTAGTAACTCCTACTAGCATTCCTATTCCCCAGAGAACGATATCAATACCGTGGCTTACCCTAATTACTACACTACAACGATTAGGTTCCTTTGCTAGGTGTTATAAAACTTGCTCAAGAAAAGGAAGTTCCTTTGACCCCGACGACGCGTGTGGCGTTATCAATTCTCCTTGAAATCTCATACGTAATGTGCCCTCAATGTTACGAGGTATCTAAAAGGAGCTCAGGAAAGGTCTAAGGTACAATTTAGCAACTCGAAAATTATCTTGAAGGATATAGTGATCTTGATTGGGCCAAATGCAAGAAAACCGAGAAAATCATCACGAGTTATTGTGTTTTCTTCAATGATTGTTTGATATCATGGAAAAGTAAAACAAAACACTCTTTCAAAATCTTCCACGAAGCAGTATAGATCTATGTCTCATCGCTGCTTGTGAAATCATCTGGATTCAAAAATATTAAAAGATCTAAAAGTTGATAGTAATCTCCGTTAATCTTTTCGTGATAACAAATCGCCTTACAACTTCTTTGTCAACCCTGTTTTCATGAAAGATCAAAACACTTTGAAATTGATGTTCACTTCATCGGGAGAAAATTGCAAGGGTGTTATAAGTGCTAAAAGATTGGCTCTTCAAACCAAGCTGCAGACATTCTCACTAAAAATCTCCTGTTTATCGGCATAAATTTTGTGTGAAAAATTGATATTGTTTGATATGTTTGCTCATCGATTAAGGGGAATGTTAGAATTTGGGGTAATAATCTGTGGCAAACATATCATTCTATCGGTTCCTAATGGCTTTCAAGTTATGATCTTTGCGAGAGATTCTACTGGGGTTAATCATGGACAAAAGAATAAAGGTTTAAAGTTCCAAGAAGTCGGTTTCTTTGAGCGTTATTCATTTCTGCTGATGAGTCATTTATAGCCGTTAGAGGGGTCTTAGTGTAACTTAATCTCCTATTTAATAAGTCCCTTAATCTAGGGTTAGAAACACTTGAGTGTGCAGTCTTTTGTAACACTCTCTTCTCTTCTTTCAGATCATTTCACTGATCTTGTCTTGTCTTTACATTTTACATGATTATTGTCTCATTGACATTAATCTAATCTTGTAACATTTGGATACTTCTGTAAACTTAATCTAAGCTGACTATTGCAGCTTAGATCTGAATAAAGGTTCTATTGTTTATATTGGGTTGCCTATACTTTCGCACAAAAACTCTCACTGAGTTATTAAAACATAATCGCCGCTGCCCCATCTTTGTTATCACTCCCTGATGCACGCCCCATACCATATGATCTACATCACTCTCTGAGTCACAAGATCAATAAGCTGAATCCTACACAAACTGGTAACCAATTTCAGATTCAACCCCATTTTCGATCTTGCAACCACCAAAAACCTATTTCTCTTGACACTTATAATCCCAAAGAAAACAAAGCCTGATTAGACCCATTCTCCATCTTAACACATCCTCTTCTTACCTGAAGCTCACCATGTTTCCATTAGTGGTTGATAACTTCACTGATAATCACGAATATCCCTACGTCACCATCATTAACACAAATACGCAAAGTCGGTATTGCGCTCACTGCTACCGTTGGTGCTGGGGTTTGGTTTAAAAAAAAAATTGTTGTGATGAATCTGTGATGGTTTGTAGGTTATGATGTTGGGTGTTTTGTAAATCTGTTGTAGGCAGATTTTTTTTATCGGGATTATGGTTTAGAATTCGTGTGTTGATTTGTAGATCCAGGTGGATATGTGGATTTGGTTTTGTGATTTGAAGGATTTGGTTTGATATATGTTGGATCTGGGTTTTTTGTGTTGGACGAGTGATGATGTGGTTTTTTTTACACAATACATGACTTTCAATGATGACTTGAAAAAAAAAGTTATTCATTTAAAATGGTGACGTGGCGGTTTCAGCCGATCACCAATTGCAAAAAGGGACGTTATGGGTGTCTTTAAAACAAATTTAAGAGTTACAAAGGTGGTACTAGGATTTTCCAAAGTTCATTACCTATAATTAAAAATTGAGAAAAGTTCATGGCCAATCCATAGACTTAACCCTAAATTAAAACATGTGTGATTTTGAATTATTCTTTAAAAAGTAAAAGATGCATAGAACACCAGAAAACACAACATAACCAAGATAAGAGAATGAACTAATTACCACTTTGTCTTGTTGAAGGAGGATTCCCTTCAAAAAAATGTTGTAAAGATCCTCTTTTTTGACGGTAGAATAGATTTTAGGGCACTTTGACATCTTGATTATTTCTTTATAGTCTTTAGGCAATTTGGGCTCCCATTTCTCATAATCCACCTGTATTTACATTAATCAATTAATCAACTCACGTTTCATACAATTACTTTCTTACAGTTTATGAAACAGTTAAAGGCCGTAGTTTAGATATATATGAATTGAAAGTTTGCCAGTTTTGTCAAAATGTAGAAACTTACCTGGAATTCCAATGCTTTCTTAAGTTGTATGACTACTTCATCAGCTGTTGGCCGTCTTTCTCTCCTGTGATGTATGCATTGATAGGCAATCCTTGCAAATGTAATTAACGACTGTGGATCAATTTGTTCCTTTATACCCACAAAAACTAACTCATCAAGTTTTTCTAACTGATAGTGTTGTTTAGCCAAAAATGGTAAATAAATATACTCGTCATCTATTTTTACGGATGAAAGTTTCCCACATAATATGTCAAATAAGACCGCACCCAGTGAGAATATGTCAGACTCTTTGGTTAAGAAGCCTGTTTTCGAGTATAGTGGGTCACGATAGCCAATTGTGCCTGTAACATCGTCGATGACGTAGTCTACATCCTGATTTGTTGGACATACCAAAGAAAGCCCAAAATCACTAATTTTTGCTTTCCAATCATCAAATAGTAGAATGTTGCTGCTGCTGATGTCCCTATGTATTACCATTTCCGGACTTAAATCAGTTCCATGAAGAAACTTCAACCCGATTGCAATATCGATGCATATTTTAAGCCGCATCACCCAAGTAAGACTATCATCGTTCAAGTACCTATCAAGACTTCCTCTGGATGCATACTCATAAACAATTATTTTTTCTTCCTCTTCATCACAGTAGCCTACAAGACCAATGACATGTTCATGTTTATACTCCATAAGGATTTCAAGCTCTGTCATAAATTCAGCTTCTCCTTCAGCAGTATTCCTACCCAACCGCTTTGCAGCAATAATGTTTTGCCCATGAGTGTGACCCTTGAACACATTTCCAAAACCTCCGTGCCCAATGAGATTGTCTTCATTGAAAGTTTTTGTGGCCAGCTTTATGTATTGAAGTGACAGTTTGAGGCTGTCCTTGTGGTTCTCCTGCGAATCATCGGACAATTAGTTGTTTTGATAAGTAAAAAATAATTGAACTATTTGCCATCTAAAACTCTTAAAAGTCTCTAATTTCAGGGTTACGGTTATAAATCAAGCTAGGTTGTTGCTTTTTAGAATTAGAAAAAGAAATTTTTTTACATCACGGTCGAAAGGGGATGGGGAGTGAGGAGGTTTACTGGTGAATCGCTGACTTGGTAAAGTTTATGATTAAAACATTTTGTCACAAAAGATAGAGACTAATAAAAATGTAAATGGTAAGATAGTTAAATCAGTAAAAGTTTGACGATTAAAGTATTAGTTACGAAAAGTATAATGTATGAAATGTCACATACTACTATGAAGAAAATATGAGGCGATTATAAAGTTATTCAAAAAAATTACGCACCTGACAGTATAACGCTTTTTTAAGTTCGTTGATGACAACATCTATTGATGGACGTTCGACTTGAGTCACTGCTAGACATTGAAATGCGATTTTTGAAAATATGTCTAAAGACTCTCTATTGGGTCCTTTACTTAAAGAAAAGATATGTTCATCAGTTTCTTCCTTTATCTTGTGATCAACAATTTCCATTAGTGTTCCCTTCTCAAAATGATGTCGTGCAATGGGTGCAATCCCCATCGCATCGATGTCGGTGAAAATATGATCATAGGCCACCCTCCCAGTCAAGATCTCATATAACACCACTCCAAATGAGTAAATGTCTGATTTTTTATTTAATCTCCCAAAGTTCTCATATTCTGGATCCAAATATGTATATGTACCTGCAATCGTACTGGCATTGAAAGTACTGACAACTTGATCTGCCGGGTGAAATTTGGAGAGCCCAAAATCGGCAATCTTAGCCTTCCAGTTATCGTCTAATAGAATATTCGCGCTCTTGATGTCTCGGTGTATTATCTTTTGTTTGTCTTGATCTGTGTTGGTGTGAATGTAATTCAAGCCATGTGCGATGTCAAGACATATTTTCAAGCGTTGCATCCAAGTAAGATTAGTCATTTTATCGTTTTCTCCCAAATAATCCTCGAGACTTCCTTTAGAAGCAAGCTCATAAACAAGGATCATGTGATCACGATCATCATCACAAAAACCAAGAAGAGAGATTATATTTTCATGTTTACAACTAGTCAATGTTTCAATTTCTACTGTACGAAAGTATAGGCACGATGAGATAAACAATAGAACCTTTATTCGGATCTAAGTCGCAATAGTCGACTTAGATTAATAATATCAAATGTTACAAGATTAGATTAATGTCAATGAGACAATAATCATATGAATGTAAAGACAAGACAAGATCGGTGAAATGATCTAAGAGAAGAAGAGAGTGATACAAAAGACCGCACACTCAAGTGTGTGTAACCCTAGATAAGGGACTTATTAAATAGGAGATAAAGTTTCACTAAGACCCTCTAACGGCTAGTAGTGACTCATCGTGAGAAACGAAAAAGGCTTGGAGAAATGAGATTCTTGGAACTATAAATCTTTAATCCTTTGTCCGTGTTAAACCCCAGTAATTAATCCCGCAATAAGCCACAACTAGAAAGCCATTAGCAATTGATAGAATGATATGTTTGCCACAGGTTACCAACCCAAAATTTAACATTCCCCTTGTCGATGAGCAAACATATCAAACAATATCAATTTTCACACAAAATTTATCTTGATAGACAGGAGGTTCTTTGTGAGTATGTCTGCGGTTTGGTTTGAAGAGCCAATCTTTTAGCATTTATAACACCTCTAGCAATTTTTTCCCGATGAAGTGAACATCAATTTCAAAGTGTTTTGATCTCTCATGGAAAGCAGGATTGATGACAAGTTGTAAAGCGATTTGTTATCACAAAAAGATTAACGGAAGGTTGATATCAACTTTTAGATCTTTTAGGATTTTACGAATCCAAATGATTTCTAAGCGATGAGACATAGATCTATACTCGCTACGTGGAAGATTTTGAAAGAGTATTTTGTTTTTACTTTTCCACAGATTAAACAATCATTAAAGAAGACACAATAACGTGATGATTTCTGGTTTTCTTACATTTGGCCCAATCGGCATCACTATATCCTTCAAGATGATTTTCGAGTTCTTGAAATTGTACCTTAGACCTTTCACGGAGCTCCTTTAGATACCTCGAACATTGAGGCACATTCCAGATGAGATTTCAAGGAGAATGCATATATTGTGCCGGACAATGAGCGAGTATGAAATGTCGGGTCTTGTATGGGTGAGGTAGATAAGTTTCCCAAGAAGCTTCGATAACCGATGATGTTGACAAGTAAGGGGTCATCATCGGTGGGAATGTATGGAAGCACGAGTTGGGTTCCATAGGGTGGACACAGTTTGCACCCAAGAAGACCAAATTCTTTGAGGAGTTCAAAGATGATTTTCTTTGAGAAAGACAAATGTCATTCCAGCTTTTAAAACCTCAATGCCAAGAAAATATTTTAGATTTCCCAAGTCTTTGATATGAAATTTGGATTTTAGAAACTCTTTAAAAGATTTATCTCATCAATACGAGTTTCAGTAAGAACAATATCATCCACATAAACAAGCGAGCAATAAACTTGTTATTCTCTGTTTTGGTGAAAAGGAGTGATCATTATGATTGAACAAAGTTATTTTCTTTTAAAACAACGACAAGTTTTCATTCCATTTCGGGAGCTTGTTTTAGGCCATATAGAGACTTGACAAGTTTACAAACTTTATTTTATTGTTCTCATTACTGAACCCCTTGGGAATGGTCATATAGATATCCTCATCAAGATCTCCATACAAGAAAGCATTGTTAACATCAAGTTGAAAAAGAGGCCATTTGTTTTTATGACTAAGGCAATAAGACATCTAACGGTGGACATTTTCACAACAGGGAAAAAGTTTCATCATAGTCTATTCCTTCCCTTTGGTTGTAGCCTTTAACAACTAATCTAGCCTTGTATCTATCAACTTCACCATTGGCTTTATATTTGATTTTAAAATCCATTTGTAACCAATGGGAGTTCTATTAGGAGGTAGATCGGTTATATCCCAAGCATGGTTTTCATTTAGGGCCTCAATTTGAATTCATAGCATCTACCCAATTACTATCAAGGATAGCTTCTTCATATGAGTAGGTTCAATACTTTTATTAAGACTAGAAGCAAAGCAATAATTATCCTTGTTAAGATTAGAGTAATTAACAACTTTTTCAACCCCATATTTGACTTTTCCTTCAACAATAAAGTCATTTAGATTCTTGGGAAACTTAGAAACTCTAGTTGACCTTCTAGCGATGAGTGGTGGCAAGCCTCTTCCTTGTTCAATGAGAATCGGATGAAGTATCGTGAGAATCGGAAGATGTATCGCGAGGATGTGATTCATGTGATATGTTGCCCTCGAGGTGTGTATTATCATCTATAGATGTTGCAAGCTGGTTCATCAATCCTAGTAGGATGACTTACCATGTGCTATCATCATAGGATGTCACTCTCCCTTCATCATTGGGACTTGTTTGTGAGTCAAAGAAATTTTTGTGGATTAAATCTTTAGGCACATAAGTTTCAACAAAAGGTTTTGACACGAATTTTTCATTTTGAATGGAAACAGTTTCATAAAATTTGACATCTCGGAATAAAAGATATTTTTTGTTTCTAGGCTCAAGAGTTTATAACCTTTTTTTCATTTGAGTAACCAATAAGAACACTTTTTCGGACCTACTACCAAATTTGTCGGAGATGTTGAGAATAGTGGCATAGCATAAGCGACCAAAGACTCTAAGGAGAGAGAGTGAAGGGTCATGCCCATACACAAAGAAGAAGGGGACTTGCAGAGAGGCGAAGAGGCAACTGTTTATGACATAGGCGCAGTTAGAACACATTCGGGCCAAAGATATAGAGGTAATTCCCACAAACATAAGAGATCTAGCAACATTAAGGAGATGCCTATGTTTCCTTTCGCAATGCCATTTTGTTGTGGTGTATAAACACAAGAGGTTTGATGTAGAATTCCTTTTCATGAAAGAATTGTTGAAGTTTATTATTGACAAATTACGTTCCATTATCACTTCTAAAAACTTTGACATTGTGTTCAAATTGATTTGATAGCATATGAGTAAAGTTAACAATGGAAACATAAACATCATCCTTCCCTTAAGCATATAAACCCACACTTCCACGGAATAGTCATCAACTATGGTTAAAAATATTTATAACCATCTCGCTAGTGATTTTATATGGTCCCCAAACATCAAGGTGAACAAGTTGACCAATTTTAGTGGATTTATGTTCACTTAAAGGAAATGGTTCTCTGGTTTGTTTAGCTTTATTACAAGTATCACGAGATGATCGAGTTCGGATGAACTATCAATTTAAGAGTGGGTTTAAGTATGTGAAGGACTTGGTCGGAGGATGACCAAGTCTTTGATGCCAGATTTCTAGAGACATGACAAACAGGATATGCGGTTGTTAGAGGTAATCTTACATGTAGAATCTATATCAAAATATATAATCCATTGTATTGTTTACCAATCCCACAATCCTTTTTGATGTAAATCAGTATATAGCAATTAGATTCATTAAACCCAACAAACATCTTGTTGTCTCTAGCAATCTTATGAACAAAAGTAAGCGACATTGTATTCGGGAACAACAAGAACATCAAAAGAGTTAGGTCATTATTGACCTTTAAATCACCAATTTTAGTAATTAAGGCACTGAGTACCATTGGGATGTCCAACAGTTAAGCCAAGATTTGAAATGTTAACAACATTGATTAAAAATTTCGAACACAGTCATGTGTGATTTGCACGAATCAACAATCCAACCAGGTGATGTTTCGGATAAGGATTTAGTGTTGTTGTTAAAAACTTGTTGAAGTTTACATTAAACTTGACCACGCCATTAAAGAAGGTTCTGAAAAATTTTTACACCCAAGTTGGCATTAGCGAGATGACACATTGTTGTCATTGAGGAGACACATAAGTCTCGAGGCATTCATTAGACAGGAGGCAGGAGAGTTGCTAGCACTATTATCGATGACACAATTGGTTTCAGCAGAAACATTATTCTTCTTGAAAGGTTTACCATTAAAATTTCTTTTAACATATCCGGCGGGATACCCAACAAGGTCATAACATCTATCAATAGTATGACCGGGTTTTTGCAATTAGTACATTTGAGGTTCATGTTTGGCCCTCTGCTATTAGAGTTGTTACCATTATTAAAACCGAGACTTTGTTATTAAAACCTCTTTTGTTATCAAAAATTTTCCACCATCGAAGTTTTTGCGGCAAAAAGTCGAGCATTGGTTTAGCGAGCTATTCCCGATGAGACGTTTACGTGAGATTCTTCTCCGAGACAACAGAGAAAGCAGTTTGACATTAGGTAAAGGATCTCGATTAAAATATTGCTTCTGATGGGAACATAGGAGTCATCAAGACCCATAAGAAATTGCATTAACTTGATTAGCTGATTGTGTTTTTCAAAATGTTTTGCCGCCTCACAAGTGCAGGGAGGTAGGCTAATCATACAATCAAATTGTTTCCATAAAGAGTTAAGATTGTTATAGTAATCAGCAAGAGAGGACCCACTTTGACTAAGAGAGTTTATATTTTTATGCAAATTAAAGATAGCTGAACCATCAACCTTATCATAGGTATCTTTAAGATCATTCCACATTTCATAAGCAGGTTTAGAATAAATAGCACCAAAGAATAATTCGGTCTTGAGAGAGTTGAGGATCCAAGTGACCACAACAGAGTTACAAGTGTCCCATTGATTAGCAAGGCGGGGTTTGAATCATTTCTTATGCAAGTACCATCAATAAAGCCCAACTTGTTATGGTTCCTTAAGGCAAACGTCATGGCCATATTCCATATTTTATAATTTTCAGTTCCAGTGAGTTTAATAGAAATAATGGGAGTACCATTGGTGTTATTGGGGTGTAAATACAAAGCATCACCAAAGGATAAGCTTTTCTCAGTGAAACCACCACCACCAACATTATCATCACCAATAGCCATAATACAAATAATAAGACAGACAAAGAATCACAGACAGATATAATAATAAGAGTAAATAGACAAGTAAATAAGACTTAGTAATAAGAAACAACAAGCACCAAGCCTGTGGACTAGGGTAAACCAGAGCAGGTATTCGTACCACTCAAAGGTGGCAGATCAAGATGTTAGTCTACCCGTTTGCACCTACAGAGACTTAAGTACTGTATGTTTAAAGAGAAGATAAGACTTAGACTTACAGAGAAATATGCAGCGGAAGAACAAGTCACAATTACCCTAGATTCACTTAGTCTAGGGCTAATTGTAAGAAGAAGATAACCAGTGATTACGCCAGTAGCAATAACCCCAAACCACCAATTTGTTGCCGAAGAGAATCAATGAGCCTGAAGCTCTGATACCATGTACGAAAGTATAGGCAACAGTAGATAAACAATAGAACCTTTATTCAGATCTAAGCTGCAATAGTCAGCTTAGATTAATAGTATCCAAATGTTACAAGATTAGATTAATGTCAATGAGACAATAATCATATGAATGTAAAGACAAGACAAGATCAGTGAAATGATCTAAGAGAAGAGAAGAGAGTGATACAAAAGGCGCACACTCAAGTGTGTGTAACCTAGATAAGGGGACTTATTAAATAGGAGATAAAGTTTCACTAAGACCCTCTAACGGCTAGTAGTGACTCATCGGTGAGAAACGAAGAAAGGCTTTAGCGAAATGAGATTCTTGGAACTATAAATCTTTAATCCTTTGTCCGAGTTAAACCCTCGTAATTAATCCTGCAATAAGCCACAACTAGAAAGCCATTAGCAATTGATAGAATGATATGTTTGCCACAGGTTACCAACCCAAAATTTAACATCTACATTGAACCCTTGTTCTCCTTTTGGACTGTTGATGCGTTTTATGGCTACCGTGTTGCGTTTCTTAGGAAGATTACATTTATTCATCCCTTCTATGGAAAATGAATTACTGCTATCAAAATGATCCAGTTGTGCCTTGTATACCATACCATATCCTCCTGACCCAATGCAATATTTGTCAGAAAACTTCTCTGTTGCCGTCTCGATATCATTAAGTCCGATCTTCATGTGTTCCAAGTTCTTCCACTGCAACATTGTGGACATTCAAATACAACAATGTACATAAATAAATTATTTAATGAAAAAGATTCACAATCTATACTAATTGTGATGTTAATAGAAAAAGTGATACAACACTTTATTCTCAGCCAATGGTGTCTATTAGCTTCGATGTGTTACTTTTTTAGCTTAAAAATGATTTGTGATTTGTTACTAGTGTGTTGATTATGGCTCATATTTGGATTCAATGTATACAAGCAAGTGGTATGATGTAACTTGAAAGCATCTAGCAGCTTGGAAGCAACTTGGAACCAAAAGAAATATCTAACACACAAGCAATCTAGTATAGTTAGATAGTTCTCTCTTTTGTTCTAGTTTGTAATATGTTTCTATAAGAAATTATAACTTTGTGGTGTTACATTCTCATGTTCGCTTTCATATTGTTTAATTTTCAGCAAGCTAGTTTGGGGTGTACTTGTAGTGTTGAATCATTCACACTCTTTACCTAGTCGGTGAGATATTATCGCGGATTTCACAACAAGTGGTATCAAGCGCCGAGGTTATTCTTAGTATGCTTTGTTGTTTCAATATAATTTGATCTTCAACATCCAAAAAAAATTCATTGGTTTTTTGGTTAGAAGCTGTCGAAAATTAATTTGTTCTAGAAATGGTGGATGGCAAAGTTGATAAAGTACCTTCCACATCGATGGATCCAACATCTTCAAGTTAGGCTAGACCAGTCTTGACGAATACAAGACATCCGGTGGAGGTTTTTGATGGCACTTGCCATTTCGGTATGTGGCAAAGTGAGGTTATAGACACACTTTTTCTTCAAGGTCTAGACATTGCCATTGAAGAAAGTGAACCCGAGGATGCAGAAGAGAAAAATTGATTAACCATCAATCGGTTAGCTTGTGGTACGGCTCGTTCATGTCTTTCGAGAAAGCAAATATATGCTTTGTTAAAAGAAACATCCGCTTACAAACTGTGGGTGGCATTGGAAGAGAAATTTTTGAAGAAAATTTGTCAGAATAAGCTCTGTTAGGATCAGGGGAGAATAATCGAGAATAATCAGTAGCAAAACAAAAGGAGATCAGAAAAAAGTTTCTTGTATTACAAATAAGAGGATACAAGATGAGTTTTTGTTACAAATGAAAAGGATTAGCCCTTATTTATACTAATGGCTAATATGATTCTAGAAGCTTCTAACCTAAATATCCTAGATATTTCATAATATAATTTCTACTAATCTCTAGATAATTCTTCTTAAGTATCTCCTTTTCTAGATTCTTCCAAAATATCCAAAATTACTAAACTACCCTTAGGAGGTGAAGTCACAATATCTAACAATCTCCACCTTGAGTTCAACTCCTAAGTAACACCATATCTAATTCCAAGTTCCAAAGGCTAGAGATACTAGCCAATTTCAAATCAAACGATCGATTCCCAAAAGCTATCCGAAACAAAATCGATCCAAAACAAATGCCGATAACTTCAAAAAATGAACAATGAAATGTTAGCCGAAAAATTCAAAACGGCTAACCGAACAAACAAATCGGCTCAAACGATCTTCACCAGCTACAATCAAATTCAGGCAACAAACTTCAAAAGCCCGACAAACGAAGATCCAAATTTCCAAACTGACAAATTCCAAACGATCGAACAAAAATCAAACGACCTGATTATAACCAAGTCTTCAAACACCAAATTGATGTTCAAATGCAAATACCAAATTCAAATTCTAACGACCCACTTATTGATAAGTTTTACGGTCCAACTTCAAACTTATTATCCGAGTATCAAACTAATTCAAGTTAATAAATAACTTGACGAACGGCCTCTGATAATTCAAACGCCCCAAATATGATATAGATAATAATACCAACGACCCACTTATCCAATAAGAATTACAGTCTAAATTCAAATACAAATACCCAAATAACCTAATCATGGGCTAGTCTTCAAACAAACGATCACATCAAAAAATCCAAATAGTGACCAATCACAAAAAAAAACTATCCATACATTCAAATCATCAAATAGCTCCACCATAGCGATTATTCCAAAACTCAAAACAAAAACAACGAGCAAACCGAAATCCAAAATTCAGCCGCCAACTACCAAATGAAATCAAATAACTAACAAATATTGGCACAATTCCAAAATCCCATTTTCTGATTCAAAAGCCCTCTTAGCCAAAGCCCCAAATTCTAACCCACAAAGATGAGATTTTTAAAATACATCCCTACAGAAATTGATCCAACACAAGTTCTAACTATCCCTAATCCCAATCAACAAACACCTTCAACATATCAAACTAGCAGAAGCAACAAAAGATTGAAACAAACCTGATGTTCACCAAATCAAATCAGCAAGCCACCAAACAGAACAAATAAATGAGACCTGATGTTTCTTCAGATTGAACGAATCAGCAACCACCAAACACAAACGAAAAACAAATGATATCAAGAAATTAATTCTTGAAATCAACCAAAAGCTGATATCAATCGGAAGAAACCCAAAATTGTTGCAGCTTGCTTCAATCGATCGAGTGGCTCTGATACCAATTTGTTAGGATCAAGGGAGAATAATCGAGAATAATCAGTAGCAAAACAAAAGGAGATCAGACAAAAGTTTCTTGTATTACAAATAAGAGGATACAAGATGAGTTTTTGTTACAAATGAAAAGGATTAGCCCTTATTTATACTAATGGCTAATATGATTCTAGAAGCTTCTAACCTAAATATCCTAGATATTTCATAATATAATTTCTACTAATCTCTAGATAATTCTTCTTAAGTATCTCCTTTTCTAGATTCTTCCAAAATATCCAAAATTACTAAACTACCCTTAGGAGGTGAAGTCACAATATCTAACAAGCTATTTATGAAGAATCAACTCTTTCGCTTCACAAATGTACCGGGTAAAATGATGAATGATTACATTACTAGTTTTAACCAGCTAGTCACCTATTTGATGAATATGAATGAGGTGTTCAAAGACGATATTGTTAGGATCACTTCCAGAGGAGTTCAAGTTGCTTAAAACAACTCTACTTAATGGGAAAGATCTTAGAAGGAAGGACAAGGATTTTTGTACAAGTGGAGAAGCATAGGCTTTGCTAGTCAGAGGTCGTTTGCAAAAGAATGACACGATAAGAGATGGAGATCCAAGTAGAGGAAAAGACTAACCAAACATAAATGTGCCTTTTGTCATGAAAAGCGATGGCTTTACCTGATTTGAATATGTGTGGCGGTGGGTTCAAACCCCGTGGATTAGTCATGAAATAAGCTGGAAAAAGAGTTTGGAACAGCGTCACAAGTAGGTGACGTCGTCACTTATTATTAACGAAGATCAAAGTTTTAGAATTTTCCAAGCGACGCTTCGGCCTCTAGAGACGGCCTTGAGCTGACGGTTTCAGGACTAGAAAAGTGAAGAGCGACGGCGTCATGAACCTGATGATGACATCATCACAGTGAAGTCGGTGCAATTCAAGAAACCCAAATGACGGCATCACACTTGTAAAGTGATGTCGTCAAAAGTGTAATACTATATATATTTTTGTAGGATTTTTACTATTTGTAACACGTATTGAAGACATACTTTGGGAGACTTTGGTGTATGAATTTCACAGCTTTTGTGAGGGTTTTTAGCCCCCATAACTCCATGTTTTAAATGAAGATAAGTTATCCATTCTTTAATCATTCAATATATCTATGTGTTTTTGATTATGTGTTTATCTTATCTTTCAATTAACATGCTAGGCTAAATCTATTAGTGTTTACTTAGGGTTACATGAAACCTAGTTATTGATTATTGTGTGTGTTTGATTATTGTAATTGCGTTAGCGACCAAATAATGCTTAGTTTGAATTAACATGATATCGTTGGTATTTATTGTGTGAATTGTGTTCGTATTGTGAAAATTGAGAACTTGAAAGGGCATTCTTAGGTGTCGCTAAATTAGAGCATAGTTTCATAGATTAGGGAGTGACCAACCCCGACAGATAATTAGGAATACAACGCTTTAATTAAACAAAGACGTGACAACTCGACTAACCTAAGAGATAATTAGGGAGTAACGGAATTCTAAGTAAATACATTTTTTCTTCATACGTGTCTACCAATTTACTTTTTCACTTTAGTAGTTTAATTAGTTTAATTTAACGTTATAAAAACCCACTCTTCAAACCCTAAGATTTTACTTTCCTTTCTAAAAAAATATAAAAATACAAAAATAATAATCCCTCGATCTTTAGACTTATTCGACATACACTTCGACTTTCACAGCAGTATTCCCCTAGAGAACGATCAATCCCTCGTGTCTTGCTTATACTACACTACAACGGTTAGGTACACTGCCTAGGAGGGTTGTAAAACTTCGGTATTGCATCAATCCGCATCACGTTGTTAATATGAATATGGAGTAGTCTCATATGTTTGTTTATGCCCGTGAGAGTCATGATATGATTTGATCACTTTTATGTACTATATAACATGTATAATGGTATGCTTGATATGTTATGCTTTAACTCACTATCTATCATTTGATTGATCATTACAGTAGTCATAGGTCGAAAGGGTCTACTTATATGTTTGATTATGAATCGTTTGTCTATGACGAGTCATTACTATCCTTGTGAGAATTGGATTGTAAAATAATACATATAGACGAATTATAATATGTTTAATGTCTAATCTCATGTCTAACGACATGATTAGGAGAAGATACTTGCGTATATGTTAGTTATAACCATCCTTAATGCACTTAGTATGCTAGAATTCATAGGTCGAAAGGGCTTTCTTGCATAATTGAGTAGATATATTTGATATGATTATTACCCGTTACTCCTATGCTTATATGCATGTTTATGATTGCATACATCTCTATGGTTATTTATAATCTTATGTTCTCGGTCTAAACAAATATAATTGTAATCGTCTTGGTAAAACAATATTCTTAATTTAAAACAAAACCGTTTTCCGTGAATAGTAACACTCATTGGAATACTTTAAACCATACGTTGAAACTAAAAATGCACCTCTCCCTTGGGACGACCTGTTCTTACCTAAACCTTTACTATAAACATGGGTTATACTTTACTCATGTATTTTATATCTCGAATCGGTAAAAAGTAGCATTATAAATTTGAAGCTTTCGAAACACATCAAAGTATTTGGTGCCGTTGCCGTGGAGATTTTTTTTTTGTTTTTATTTCAGTTTTTGGTTTAAAACGTGTGTTCATTATTTAGTTCTCTTATGAAAATTAACAAAAAAATCTATTCAGTAAACAAAAGCATGCTAGTTTTTCACAGAAAACCACCGTACTCTTGAATTTTGGTCATATCAAAATTGCTAAACTATCAGCAAGTCCGCAGGTTTTTCTCATAAAAACGACGCACTTTTGAGATCAGGAACATAAAAGTTGTTGAAACGCACCACAAAAAACCCCAAAAACCTTTCCTAATGCTTATTTTAAGTTTTGAGAACACTAGACTTATGTTTTCTGTGCTCTGATTGCTTGAATTAATGTATATGTATAAAATGTATATTGAATGGAAAATTAAAAAAATATTTTGTTCTTTTGTATCTTCTTCTTGTTTAGAGTTTCTTTACTTTATGATTATGTACGTGGTATGAAAGATTCTTTACTTTTTGTTTTTTGCTCTTATTTAAATATATTTCACTTGTTATGCAAAATGCAAAGATCTATTTAAAATAAAACCTGCAAAACTTATAAGTACGCCGGTCTTTTTCCGAAGACCGCCGCGCTTTAAATAAAGGGGTAATTCTAAGAATGCATGTTTCGCTCAAGGTGTCATCACTTTTTAGGAAAAAAGTTTGGGTATTTCCAAAATAGACTTTGAGACTTGCGACTTTTTTACTTTTCATATAAACTTGACAAGTGTCCTTCGTAATTGTGTACCCAATTATTGTTTCGACTTTTACGGTATGATAGTCTGACGAATCTCAAGAACTTTTTAAGAATCTTGCAATTTTTTCTTGTCCTTTAGTAAAAAGTCAAAGTTACTAAAATATTTTTTATACTTTTGCTCCTTCCCAATCTTTAACGACTTAAGCGAAATAATATTAGCGACTTTTGTCTTGTGCACTTTTGTACCTTTTAGTACCTTTTAACACTTTTCAAAATTATAATTTTAACTAAATTGTCTATTATACCCTTCTCTTTCATTTATAGTTTTCCACCATTCTCATTCATTCCCTATTATTCTAAAATATAATTATCACCATGTCTAAATCATTCATTCAAGTACTTTTTGAGTTTTTGTTTGTTTGTCTATTTTATGAACACGAGGGTCTGTTTGGACTTGATCTTTGAACATGTATTGTTTTGCTTAAAACTCATTTGATTCAACAGACCTTATACTTATCATGTGTATTGTTGTTATTAGGTTATTACTTTAGACATTTGTATAGCTTTTGCTTGAAAAGGCTACATTTTTTTTAATACAAATTCGTATAATAGATTGTGGGTTCTTTGTTCTCTAGAAGACCAGGTTATTAAGTCATTTACACAACTAATTGCATTTTTGATCTAAAAGCTATTATCCATCTCGTGTGGTGAGTTTTCTTCAAGACTTATAATAGGATGATGTTTAAGTTCTGGTGAAGTGTTTTCATTGACTCTTGATGGAATGCGTTCGTGGCTAAATTGAAATGGTAATTTTCACTTGGTGCGTGTTTGTGTAAGTTTGTTTTGATATTTTGTAGCTTATTCTATAAGCTTTAATCCATGCTATTAGGCTTTTTAGAGTAACTGGCTTTTGTGTTAAGTTAATCCAAACACCCCATATAAGCAATCTTTACTTTTCTTCGTAAGGGTGTTTGAATATGCTTTTATTAGGGGCTTAATAGCTTTCTAAAGGTGTTCCTATAAACTTATTTCCATGAGCGAATGTACTTTTTTTTAAGGGCTTAATAGCTTTCTAAAAGTGTTCCTATAAACCACTGCTAGTATATTTTGGTAACCACTGCTACGTGTATTTTGGTAACCACTGCTAGTGTTACTAAATCACTGCTAGTATATTTCATTCCACTGCTAGTGTTACTAAACCACTGCTAGTATATTTTGGTAACCATTCTTCAATGATGCAAATGTTCTGCTGCAACCTATAGTGCCCTTTTAGTGGCTTAATAGCTTTCTAAAGGTGTTCCTATAAACCACTGCTAGTATATTTTGGTAACCACTGCTACGTGTATTTTGGTAACCACTGCTAGTGTTACTAAATCACTGCTAGTATATTTCATTCCACTGCTAGTGTTACTAAACCACTGCTAGTATATTTTGGTAACCATTCTTCAATGATGCAAATGTTCTGCTGCAACCTATAGTGCCCAAGTATGCTGTTGCAGGTGGGTTCATTGACAAATTGTATGTCATTTTTCAGTGGTTTTATCCAAGATTCGAGCACCTTCCTCCACAACTTCAGACCATCCAATTCAACATGTAAGATCAGCTTCTAGTGTAATGAAATTAGCAGGATCTTATAATCTGGATGCAGTTTCGGATGATGAGTCCGTTAACCTTTCTTCTACTTTGGAGAAACTGTATGTATGGGAGAAAAAATTGTACAAGGCAGTAAAGGTAATAGGATCATCATCATCTTAATAGTGAGCATTAATTTATTATTTATTGGATATGTACAATCAGAAATGATTATTCACTCTCAGCGTGATGATTAGAATGATTCCTTGTTTTTCTTAATTCTTCCCAGTCAATTGCGTAAAAACCCAAATCTTATTACTTTGTAAGTTTCTAACTTCTTGTTAGATTTTTTAATAAAATTTGCCGTTCAAAAAAAATTAATCACATAATCATAACTAAAAATTTGCATTTTTAAACATTATAAAACTTGATTTATTGCCATAATCAAGTTTGAGTGGAAACATGAAAACAACCCTCAATTTAGAGTCATGCTGTTGACTTTGATTAATCTAAATAAAAACCGGTACAAACTTTTTATATTCATAAGTATAGAGTTTAGATGAAATTGATGCGGGCTTGGACCAATCTCGACACAGTTCATCTCCGATCTATTTTTTGAACGACAAACAAACTCAATACTCACAAGGTTAACAACCATTATTTTCTTGTGATATCAGAATGAAATGCATAGATCATCAAGTAATATTTTCAAAGGAATAACTAATAGCATATTGTAACCGCATTGTAATCCTTATAGAAAGCTCTCCAAAAAATGGTGCTCACTAGCCGAGAAGTTGTTATGTAGCGAACTTATTCTTCAGCAGCACCAGCACTTGCAGCGCTCAGGTCCACGGTAAGGTCAAGTTCCTTCATGAGAACACAGAAAATCATGTATTAGAATGCTTTAAAATCGAACATATCTAAGTGGCTATAAAGTAGTAGGCTGCGTGAAAGCACATTACTTTAGAGACACGTGATGAGAGCAGGAAAGTGGCTTAAGCTGTTTCAAGGATAGTCATCTTACACAAAGAAATTTGGATGGTTTTTACGATGAGAATAGCATCTATGTTCAATAGGCTTAAAGCATCATTTTCCATAATGTGTCCTTTGTTATATGCATATAATCATGTTTGACTCTAATAAATCTTGGATTCTGTCCTAAGGGGGTGTTTATATGTCATCTAAAATAGGATTATGTGAAATAGCTGCAAATAAAAATGAGTCGTAAAAGATAGTGCTTGGATGTGCCTATGCTGTTTTAAAGAAGCAACCAATGAGATTTTAGTGTCACGGTTGTGATTGTTTATGGAACTTATAAGATAAAAAGTCACTAACATTTACATTTTTGTGATCGATAGATGACATGTGAAATGGGACTTAGACTTTCATAATTGGATAATCAGTTTATTTGCGGCGTCTATGAAACTCACTATCATAAACCGATTATTTGATCAGAAGCATAAGTTTTACTCAAGCATTGAAAACTGAGTACTGCTACTTAAGTTCGCAAATATCAGATTCCATTCAATCCAAACACCCCCAAAACAACGGTGATGAAAATAGTCTACCAGAAAAACGTTTGTTAGTTAAGGTGGATGTATAAAAGCAAACCTTTCCAGTTATTTTGGTGTACATGGCGAGAACATCCTTCATTGTGGTCTCAAAGTGAGTCGTCGCATCATAACTCTGCAAAATATGCCAGTTTAATTGAAGCACTAGTATTTAAAAAAAAAGTGAATGGATGCATAAACTTCCTTAACCCTTCCAACTGTAATCCATGAATCCCATACTTAAAACTGAACAGAACGAATTTTAAGCCACATGTTCTCACTGTTACTAACACAATCCAAAAATTAGATAATTATACAGAGGTAACGGGAATGATAATATACCTTACATTCTGGCTTGTTAAGCATGTAAGTCCCCCCATAAACTGCACTTAATCGAGCAAATGCCTGTACAACCCCACTCTTAATACATGTACAAAAGCAAACATAAGAAAATTTGCATGAAACTGAGATATGCGGACCAACCTGTGGCAATTCTCCAAGACCATACATTGGGTAAATGTAAGGCGATTTTGATTCAAAACGTGCCAAAGATTCTGCATAAAGCTTTAAGGTTGAAAAAACCAAATTAATTAACAACGAGATGATGCTTGTGATTATCAAGACCATGATAAAAAAATAAAAGTATAATAGATCATTTAGGTGTATAAACAAAGAATTAAGGTCAGTACACTATGAGTGTGTAATTCTAAAAGAATATCCATAGAGGAAATTAAAGTAAAAATATAGATAAACATGAGCGCACCCTGATTTTCTTCACAAAATCTATTGCTGGCATTTCTAAATAACTATCGCTAGTATAGAGTGCCAGTGCATGACCAATAAAATCAATCGTATCATCTTCAAGACCATATTTCCTGCACTAAGAGAAAGAGTAGAATGTATATTAACAGTCTTAACCGACTGTAGATAAAGAGGAAAAGGTGTGTACCCAATGAGCTCTTTTGCAGGAATTGTGTTCAAATCTAAGCCTTCATGAGATTTAGGATCGTTTTCCTCGAAGTCTTGGACATATATAAAGAATTTGCGTGCTCGCCTCTTTTCAAACAAACCCATTAGTGTAGATTTCAGCGCTTCAACGTCAGTTGCAGGAACTTTGTAGATCTGGACAGCAATTCATATGATTATCATATACTAAGTCTGAAATCCTACTAATAAATTATGAAGAGAAACTTTGTAGGCACCGTACCTTCCCTTTGTTGTACACAAAGCTACCATCTACAGCCTTGAAATTAAGATACTTTGTAACATCTGTGTGGATCAAAGCACGGACCAAAAGACCGTTTGCCATCATGAACTACCAAAACACATAAAAGCTCAAAATAATCACAGATATTTCAAACTTCATAATCTCTTACTTAGGAAAAAAGAAACATAAAGAAAGTATTGCACTTATGGATGTACCTTCGGAATCATATCAACATTAAATTCCTCGGTAAATACTAAACCTTAACAGATTGTTTTGATAATTATAACTCATTACACCACTTACTTTGCTTTATCTGGTGGAACATCCCTTAACCACTCAAGATCACGACTTCCATGTTCTTTATGCATTCTATCTAAATGTCCTGCAAAAAGTCAAAATAAAACTCATTTTTGTACATATTATTAACTACAAATATGCTAAAATCTCTAAAGACTGTCAGGTAAATAAAGTTATATACTTTTATTCGTCCAGCTAGTCTATTACTCATCCCTCGTTCAACTATGGTTTTAGCAAGTTCTTCACATGTACCAAGCCTAACTGTATCCCAATCAACGGCATCCATATGATTCTCATTGACTTCTTTTTCTCCGATTTCGCAATAAGATTTCCTTAATTCTTCCCAGTCAATTTGTGGTTCTTGATTTTCCTCAACCCTGTTTTTCTTTTTCCCAGTGCTTTTAGTTTCTAAAGGTGTGTCCTTCAAGCTCTCGTGATTATTTACTCCATTTACTCCTTCAGTTGCAACTTCAGATTGGAGAGTGCAAATTGGAGTTACAACTTTTGGTTCTTCAGGGGTTGACTTTACTTGACCTATGAATTCACTTTCTGAAGTCTCGCAGAAACTCACGTTCAAATCAAACGTGGTAACTGAAGGTTCATGAGAACATGGAAATTCAAAAGAATCTGTTTTTTGCTCTTCCTCATCAACTCTGCTCTCATTTAGTGGTGACCCACAAAACTGCTTAAGATAGTCTCCCTCCTCAACTTCTATACACTTTCGGAAAGTATTAGAATCTTCATTGACACATAGCTTTTCTTCCACCAGATCAGTGGTTTGAGAAGCATCACTTACATCAGGACATGAAGGACAAAGATCAAGATATTGTTCTACTTCATTATTCTTTGAAAATCCTTCATCAACTTTTGTATTACTTGCAACTGATTCTTGGCTAGTCGCGAATTCATTGACACATGGCTTGTCTTGCACCAGATCAGTTTTTGCTTTTTTCGTCTTTGATGCTTTAAGAAGATGTCTTTGAGATTTTATGTATTTGATCGATAATTTCTTTAAACTGAAGCTTCCTCTCGGTTTTCTTTTTCTGCATCATATCGCAATATAGCTGCAAGCTCTTTTTTCAAATTACTTGGCTCAGACTGTACATGTTTAACAAACCAGATAATTAATTATCAATAACTAAATAATCCTATGCGCGAGTAGAGTATGATGAAATAGAATTAAAAGCCTACACAAACCTGCTTCATCGGCAAACATCGCTCTCCTAATGAAGCACATATATGTCCAAGTTTTGCTTCTGAATCAGCAACAACTTGCTTCAGTTGAGCCCGAACACTACTAGCCTGGTCCACTTTTCTTCTATATGCTTCCAAACACTCTTGTTCTAATTCATAAAGCATCTTATCTCTATCGTTTTCATGCTCTCCCACTTCATCCCATATTTTCTATTTCAGAAAAAAACCGATGAGGTGCTATACCAAAAACTACTGTTGGTAAGTTTGGTTCTAGAGAAATAAGAGGGGATTTATCAAACCTGCAACTCTTTTATGAGAGAAACACATGATGTCTCCATATCATTCGCTGATGATTAAGAAATGACTGATCAGTTGACACGGATTATAAATGATGACAAAGAAGCATTACGTATAGCATCTGAAACTCAAAAAAAGGTATTCATTTAACAGGGTTATGATTTTGACAGAGAGACCATGACATCATTCTATGTTTCTCATTTTGCTGGTATATATCAAGATACAAGCTGTTTACGAAGGTTATAGAGCATAACGAACGGTATGATCAGAGATGTGAAGTCCAGAAAGACATTAAGTATTCTATCCATGTGCCAATCGCTTCATAATTTGATAGTCTTGTGCCAATCGCTTCAATATAAACACATTTTTTTAACAGTTTTACACTATAACTACCACCACACAAAGTAGCATACTATCCGTAACAAAACTCGTCTAATTTCTCAAAAACCCACTCATTATACAACTTTTTATAACTATTTATCAGCAAAGCAATTTCTTTCTCGTGCTTTGGCTCAATGTTAGACACCTCAGTTCGAAGCTCCTGCAATATTCCACATTCATAATAAATTTATTAACTTCTACCTCCTCTCCGTGATCCTCGTACTCCTCTAATGAAGACTTACTTTACATATATTTCGTAAAAGCTCAAGGTTAGTGGCATAAAGATGGACGAACAAACACTAACCAAACCACTGCTAGTATATTTAGGTAACCACTGCTACTTTATTTTATTCCACTGCTAGTGTTACTAAACCACTGCTAGTATATTTAGGTAACCACTGCTACGTTTCTCGAAACCACTGCTAGCTTGTTTTGATTCTAATCAATATGGGACTCGCACTATTGCATACTAAGTCCACACAACAATTGGTGATAATCGAAGCTCATTTACACAACAATCGGTGTAAATGAAACACTAATTATTATATGTATATTAAAATTAGAGAAATAATACCTTGGTGACGGTGAATTGACCGGAGATGGTGAGATAACCGAGATGAAGGTGTTGATAGCCGGGAGGTGAGGGTGTTGATAGCCGGAGTTGACGGCGGCTTGAGAGAGATAAAACTTCTGGTTTTTTAATTGAAATGACAAATAATGTGAGGAGTTATTGTTTCCCTTAGATATAGAGCAAGAGAGCAAATGTATGGACTCTTAGAGCAAACGGGGTTGATGGCGGCACTGTTTACGTCCCACAATCAATTATGCATTCTCAATAAGAACAAATGTTTTTGTTAGACTTTTATTTACTTTTTATTCTTGATTAAAGTTTCGATGAATTGGTAGTAGTAGTAGTAGGCTAATTTTGGTTTTGTTAAAGGAAAGAAGATGCTCAACATGTAAAAATAGTTAAGGGTACAATAGTCATTTTAATTTAAAAAGTATTTAAAAGTTATGTAAAAAAAATATAAAAGTACAAAAGTACAAAGTTAAAAAAGACGCTCAAAGTAATTCGCTTAAGTCGCTCAGCATTGGGAAAGAGCAAAAGAAATAAAATAATACTTTCCAAAGTTTGACTTTTGGCTCGAAAATATAAAAAAATAAAATCGCTCAAATCTTAAAAAGTTGATTGGAGCATGAAAAGTGTCAGGACACTTGGCAATCTTAGATTGGAAGAAAAAAGTCGCAAGTCTCAAGGTTTATTTTGGAAATACCCAAACTTTTTTCCTAAAAAGTGATGACACCTTGAGCGAAAGATGCATTCTTAGAATTAGCCCAAAACTTATAAGTACGCCGGTCTTTTTCCGAAGACCGCCGCGCTTCTGGAAAAATTTAAATCAATGGTTACTTTTAAACGCGTAACTGGCGCACATTTTATTTTGTACGATGTACTTTTAGGCCCGTTTGGTGACAGAATCAAAAAATCTTTTTTGTAATGTTAAACCAAGTAAGATTATTAACTTATACGGAGTAAATGTTTTATGAGACTATTGGAATGCGAATGTGTATTTATTTTTTATGATACTAACCTATTAACGATTTCTTTATTGTTTTGCTTGATTTTAGCATTTTTAATCATGGATCCCAACACTAGTCTAGGAAAAATGATGAGGAATGAAGAGATGAAAACCTTGAGCTGTATTGATTGTTGGAGAGTGAAGCAGATTGGAACATAGGGGAAGAGTTAGACACTGCTGATAGTGGGCTCAAAGAGGAAACACGGGTTAATACCTTTTACAAAATGGAAACAGAGAAATGTTGCTTAAAGTTTATAACTCCTTGTTTCGTAGAAGGGTTGTATGCTTATGATGGGATAGCTGATTTGGATTATAGCAAAAACTTTTTGTCTAATGAATTATTTGTTAAGCTCGGTTTAAACAGCGAAGAAATGGAAAATAGAGATAAGGTGATAACAAAGAAGCTATTGGTGAACTTAAGAGTTGAGTTGTTCTTGGTGGAATTTTATGTCAATCGAGAGGAAGATGACACCGAATCACATGTGATATTTGGGATGTTGGCAATGTCTGACCGAGCATATGGAAAGACAAAACAGATTCCAAGCATGTGGACATTTACAATTCTAGTTTAATTAGGACTCCTTATTTGTTAAGGACTATCTTGCATTATTAGAATTGTAGTAGGATTAGAAAGCATATTCTAAATACCTATATATACCAGCCGAGCTTGTGGTTGGATATATGAAAACCGATCGATTGTTTGAGCTTATATTTTACGATTAATACTAGTGAGCGTATTCTAGTATCCGGTTGTTGTTTATGTGTTTCTATTGTGAACTTCGATTCAGACTTGCGGACTTGAATTGGTTTCAGAGCCAGGTATCAAGAGCAAGGTTATTCAACAGCAGATCTCGATCACAAGGGTTTTCCAGGAAGTCGATCAAGAAGGGTTTACCAGGAAGTCGATCAACAAGGTTTACCAGGAAGTCGATCAACAAGGGTTTACCAGGAAGTCGATCAACAAGGTTTTACCAGGAAGTCGATCACAAGGGTTTACCAGGAAGTCGATCACAAGGGTTTACCAGGAAGTCGATCACAAGGGTTTTACTAGGGTTCGACTTAAGCAAGAAGTCGATAAAGTTTCAAACTTTACACTTGATTTACTTAGGCAAGTAAAACAAGCGTGCTCTAGGGTGGAAGTCAATCCAACTACACCGTAACTTACAAAAGGCGTTCAAGAAAGATGGTGCAAGGCGGTCGAGTCAACCACCACCTATTGAACATTCTAAGACTCTTCAATGTCCAATGTTAACAAGCACGAACTATAACATATGGGCAATAAGAGTTAAAGCGGTATTCGAGTCCATGGAATACTCGATGCCTTTGGAACCGGGGAAGGAACACAAGTCGTTGCTAAGCAAGATCACATGGCGATGGCGTTACTTTTCCAGCGATTCGGAAGAACTTGTTTTCAAGTTTCACAATTCAACTGACAAAGAAATGCTGGGAGCTTTGAAGACCGGTATGTGGGTGTTGATCGGGTTCGAGGCGCAAGGTTGCAAACCTTGGAGGCGAATTCAAATCTTTAAAGGTGAAAGTCAACGAATCAATCGATGACTTTGCGGCTAGGTTGGGCAAAATTATATGAAGTCAATAGCTTGGGAACAGTTTATGAAGACAAGAAACTTGTTAGAAGCTACTTGCATCCGTTCGAGATAGGTATGTTGCAATTGTTGCCTCGATAGAACAATTCTTGACTTGAATACTATGTCTTTTCAAGAAGCAATTGGAAGGTTGAAAGCTTTTGAAGGAAGATTGAAGGTGTTGACACCATACGAAGATCAAGGCAAGTTGATTTTCGGAAGGGTGAAAGATATGATAAGAAAGGTCGAGGAAGGAATTCCTCCGGTGGCACGGTAAAGGTCAAAACTTTTCTTCTCAAAACAAATCTCGAGGTAGTGGTCAAGCTAATAACCGCATGACCATGGAAACCAAAACAACTCCGGGAGCAATACGGATCAAAAGAAGAACAAAAGTCGAGACCTTTCAAAGATTCAATGCTTGGATGTGATGAATATGGTCACTTTGCTTCTAAGCGCTACGAGCAGCGTGAACAAAAGGAAAAGCATGAATCAAACCTTTTGAAAGCGGAGGATGATGATGACCGACACTTTTTATGATGAAAAGCGTTCAAGTAGTTTTCTTGAATGAAGAAAAGATTATCCCAAACCAATTGAATACTAAGCCAAGCGAGGAAGACACTTGGTATTTGGATAATGGAGCAAGTAATCACATGGCGGGGATCGAGAATACTTTTCGGAGTTGAATGAGAATATCTCCGTGAGTGAAGTTTGGTGATAACTCTACATCGAGATAAAGGGAAGGGTTCGATAATCATTGAAGGGAAAAGCGGGTGAGCAACGGTTAATCATGGAGTCTATTACCTACCCGAGCTAAAAAGCAACATAATTAGTCTTGGGCAAGCTACCGAAGGCGGATGTGACATTCGTATGAAAGGTAATCTTCTTACTATGCGTGACTCAGATGGCAAGCTTCTGATGAAGGTTCCTAGAACAAGTAATAGACTTTACAAGATTAAGCTCCAAGTTGGAAGTCCGGTGTGTCTCAAAGCAAAGATGGAAGATGATGCTTGGTTATGGCATGCTAGGATGGGTCACATTAATTTCGAGACAATGGAATTAATGGCAAGGAAGGGCATGGTTGAAAAGTTGCCAATAATTCATCAAGAGAACAAGTTGTGTGAATCTTGTTTGGTAGGAAAACAAACCAAGAAGTCGTTTCCTAAAGCAGTGAAATTTAAGGCAACACATTCTCTTCAACTTATACATGCCGACCTATGTGGACCAATTTCTCCACCATCCATAGCCCAAGCAGTACATATTTGTTCTTATTGATGACTTCTCACGGTTTATGTGGACTTTTACCTTGAAGGAAAAGGTGAGGCATTTGAATACTTCAAAAGTTCAAAGCTTTAGTTGAGAAGAAGTCGGGAAGCAAGATTATAACCCTAAGGACCGATGGGAGGTGAGTTCACTTCAAAAGAATTTACCAACTTTTGTGAAAGCGAGGGTATAACAAGACATCTAACCGCTCCTACACCGCAACAAAATGGAGTCGTGGAAAGGCGAAACCGTACTCTTATGGGAATGACTAGAAGCATCTTGAAAGCACGAGGCGTACCAAACTACATGTGGGTGAAGGAGTTAGACACGCTACATTCTTGATTAATAGAGTTTCAACTCGAGCTCTAGTTAATCAAACTCCATACGAGGCTTTCAAAGGAAAAAGCCTTACTTGGAGGGTTTCATGGTATTTGGATGTGTGGCTTATGCAGCGGGAACAAGGCCATATTTACATAAGTTGAGCGACAGTCAACACGACTAATTTACATCGGAAGCGAGCCGGTACAAAAGGTTTTCATTGTTCAATCCAAAACTAAAGAAGATAGTGGTATGTCGTGATGCGGAGTTTAATGAGGAACTTGGCTGGAAGTATGTTCTTTGAGCGAATCACACGAGCTAAACCTAGGTATGTTTGTTATAGAATGGCACGGTTCTATTGATACGGGTTGTGGATTTGTTAACCAGGTGTAACAGATGAAGTTGAGGCGGAAGATCAAGATGATGAAAATCATCATGATGTTGATGAAAATCAACCGTCAATACCGAACAAGAAGTTCAATTCGAGGAGGGTAATGACCCTAATCTGTGATGAAACTCGACCAATTATGAGGCGTTCTTGAGGGTTTCAACTAAGCCAACTAGATTTAATGACTTTATTATGGGGTCTAGTTCAAGAACCTCGGTTGCTAATGAAGATCAAAATCTACTTTTGATTGAAGATGATGAACCAAGAACGTTCAAGAAGCAAAAGTCTCAAGCAAGTGGATGGTTGCTATGAAGCAAGAGATTGAGTCTATCGAGAAGAATGATTCATGGGAATTAGTTGAAGCTCAGGTTAATGTTAATCCCATTGGATTAAAGTGGGTGTTCAAAATTAAGAGAAATCAGGATGGTTCAATTAATAAGTTTAAAGCTCGTTTAGTAGTAAAGGGTTATGCTCAAAAGGAAGGAATTGACTATGACGAGGTATTTGCGCCAGTGTACGGATTGAAACGATACTTTTATTGATCTCATTGGTATGCAAAAGAAGCATGGGAGCTACATCATCGGATGTAAAGTCGACTTTTACATGGAGAACTAAAGAGCAAGTGTTTGTTACACAACCGGAGGGTTCGTGAAGAAAGGAGAAGAAAGGAAGATCTACAAGTTGAAAAAGGCGCTTTATGGACTTAAACAAGCACCAAGGCGTGGAATACAAAACTTGATAGAGAACTCGAGCAAATGTCTTTCAAAAGATGCCAACACGAACAAGCGGTGTATGTGAAGAAAACAAACAAGTCAATCTTGATTATTGCGGTCTATGTAGATGATCTCTTAGTAACGGTTGAAGCTTAGCGAAATTGGTGAATTTAAGAGACAAATGCAAGAAAGGTTCGATATGGTGACTTGGGAAAGTTAAGCTATTATCTTGGCATTGAAGTAAAGCAAGAGGATTCGAGTATCTCAATAAGTCAAGAAAGCTACGCAAAGAAGATCTTGAAGATCTTTGGGATGCATGAAGCGAATCCTACTCAATGTCCATTAGAACACGGAATGAAGTTAAGCATGGATAAGGAAGGAAAACCAGTTGATGCAACTTTGTATAGGCGACGAGTTGGTTGTTTAAGGTATTTACTACACACTCGACTGATTTATCTTATTCGGTTGGTTTGGTTAGTCGTTACATGCAAGAACCAAAAGAATCACATATGGCATTGTGAAACAAATACTAAGGTATATCCGAGGTAGTTTGAATTTTGGAATACGATACAACCAAGAAAACCAAGGAGTTAGTGGGTTTAGTGATAGTAGTTTGCTATGGACCAAGATGATGGTCGAAGCACAACTGGGCATGTATTTTATCTAGGTAAATCACCTATCACTTGGTGCTCACAAAAGCAAAACACGGTGGCTCTATCGTCTTGTGAAGCCGAGTTCATGGCTGCAACTTCAGCCGCGTGTCAAGGGATATGGTTACGTGGATTGTTGAGTGAAATAACCGGAATGGAAGAAAGAGTGGTGGTCTTATTTGTTGACAACAAATCGGCTATTGCACTTATGAAAAATCCAGTCTTTCACGGGAGAAGCAAGCATATAAACACACGTTATCATTTTATCCGAGAGTGTGTTGAAAGAGACCAAGTACAAGTTGAGTTTGTAAGAGGTGAGTTACAACGTCTTGATATTACGAAAGCTCGCAAGGATTAAGTTCAAGGAGATGCAAGAGGTACTCGGAGTTGAATACCTACCTATCTCGAGTCGAAATTAGGGGGTGAATGTTGGCAATGTCGACCGAGCATATGGAAAGACAAAGCAGATTCAAGCATGTGGACATTTACAATTCTAGTTTAATTAGGACTCCTTATTTGTTAAGGACTATCTTGCATTATTAGAAATGTAGTAGGATTAGAAAGCATATTCTAAATACCTATATATACCAGCCGAGCTTGTGGTTGGATATATGAAAAACCGATCAGTTGTTTGAGCTTATATTTTTTGATTAATACTAGTGAGCGTATTCTAGTATCCAGTTGTTGTTTATGTGTTTCTGTTGTGAACTTCGATTCAGACTTGTGGACTTGATGGGATGCCTTTTCTAAGGCCTGCCAAAAGTGTAATCGACTTTGCTAACTAGTTGTTGAGTATTTGGCCCGATACTTTTGCTCTTGACCCGAAATTTGACAACTTAGACACCCTACTTTCTAGCATCAATGAAAATGAACTACCTCCAATCGACACCGATACCAAAATCGATCCACCAAAATCACTTGTAACACGGGGAAAAGTAACCGAAACAAAAAGAAACTATAAAATGACCTACGATGGTAAGGGATCTTCTCTTACCATTAAAAGACCTAAAACCATTGAAGAACTCTGAAGGGAAGAACTTGAAGCTGATATTTATGAAAGGGTGCTATTGCTAATGAAAGGCGACCCATAATTGAAACCTCGAAGTATGGGGACAAGCATAAGCTAGGGCTTGATAATGTTCTTTTGGATAGGATGAGGCTTGATGGTGAAATTGCTGATGAAAAGGAAGAGGCCACTGCTCAGCAAGTTGTGAGAGAGTACAAAAGGAGAAAGAAGACCCCAATTGTTTTGTTTAGCCAATTCGCTTAGAAGGATGACTTACCTTCCATGCTTTGGTGGACACGGGTTCAAACATTAATATGATGCCCTACCAGATCTATGAACTTTTGGAAAGAGGTAAAGTAAAACCCAAGATTGACAAGGTGCGAATGTTAGACCATTCAAGCACTGAGACATTGGGATGCTTGCTAAATGTGCTTTGCCAAATAAGCACCACAACTATTCTAGCAAACTTTTTATAGCTTGACGTGCCTATTGACCGTGATTTACCCTTGATCATTGGAAGGAGTTTTATCTACACTATTGGTTTGATCATGGACACTCGAAAGGGAATGATGTTTATTTTTTATGGTATGGTTCAACACCATTTTGAAGTTGCAAAAATGAAAAAATCAAGGGAGGAATGTAATAGTGAAAATGACGATGAGGAATAATCATTGAAGCGAGATGAAAATAGGAAACCAATCTATGGCCCAATCCGCCCACCCTATTATGGTTATGAAGATGGCATGGACCATGCTCTAGCGGGGCAAGCTTATTTGAACCCATTTCGTAATGTTTGTGTTTGGAAGAAATTAACAGCTTTACTTGGAGCCTTGCCCGTATCTATTAAGAACACAGACTGGACTCCCAATTATTCTGGAGGTAACACAAAGGAGAAGGGAGATAGGAAGTGCATGTCAATGTTAAGATAGTTGACCCGTTCGGAAATAGTTTTGAAAGAGGTTTTGAAACAAAACACACCACAAGGAAGCCATCAGGGGCTTACAAACTCAGTGACGTGATGTCATCACTCTACTTCAATGCCTGAAAAATCACAGCTTGAAATAATGGTGTTGCAACAATACTCCGCCTATTTACTTTTATCGTACTTTTTTCATTTTCAATAATATTATCATCAAAAGCTATGTGTTGATTATTGTGATGTTTGCTCATGTTTTCTATGAGTTGAATGAATGTTTATGATGTTTTTAATTTTTTTAGAATGTTTTTTTGATAATTTAGATTAATGCTTTTACTTTTTAGTTATTCTAACAGTTCTGCAAAAAAAATTGCTCAAAAGCACGCCGGTTTTTCTATAAGACCGCCGCACTTTTAGGCGAGGGAACACTTATATCTTAAAGATCTGTCATTTTCAAAAAACAAAACACAAACACAAAGACTGACGGTCTTTTTCTCCAAAAACCACAAAGATCATCAAAACTTTGAATTTTCACGCACTAAAAACAATGAAGGTAATCCTTTTACTTATCGTTAATTTTTCTTAGATTTTTAGATTTTGATTAGGGCTTTGCAGTCGAAAACCTAGGTTTTATGTTTTTGACTGAGTTTTTGTGATTGTTATAAGATAGGATAATTGATACACAATTATTAATGATCCCCATGTTTGATGAGATTCTATATAAACATTAAAATTAAGGTTAATGCCTTAAATGGGATTTTCCGTTCTGAGAAATTTTAAGATAGGATGACTATGTACTAGTTAGTATTAGAAGCATAAGATATTGCCTGGAAATTTTAAATTGACTATATATAGATTATGGTTTTTTTAGAAATTAGCGTTTTTGGCGAAAACTAGTTTTGTTTAGAACTAAGGCACTAAGACTGAAAAAACATGATGTTTTTGACATATGTGATTACTGGAAACTGAAACAAAGGAGTTTAGTCGAGTTTATAGAGTTTTCGGATTGAAAACAGAGTACCTCAATGTGCAGAGCACAGAAGCACGCCGGTTTTTCTCAAACCGCAACACATTTATAAAAAACTGCAGTACTTCTGGGGCTTTTTCTTAACAGAATGCTTATAAACTTCTCATTTTCTTATCTTTGATGCTTATTTGTTTCCTAACTACTAATGTAACTTATTTGTGATTGTTTAGACAAAGAATCCTTGGAAACTTTGATAATGAAGGTAGTTCATCGATGAAGGAATATCAAAAAGGACAAGAGGAGCTGAGAAAATAAAAGAACAAATGTTAACCAGAGAAGTTCATCCGAATTTGTTATGGCATGTACCAAATGAGAAACTAAAGGCATATCATATTGAAAACCTTAAGGAGATAGGTGGACGACCTATCAATGCCCCTCGGATTGTTAACTGGGATGTGATGGAGAAACTTGGATGTCGCGAAATATTGGATGACATTCTACTGGCCAGGTTAGTATTTAAGGATAGCAAATAACATCGAGGATGTGGAGGAATGCGATTAACATTAGGGAACAAATATGTATGGAATGGTGTCTTGAGTTCCTATGTAGCATGGCTATGAAACCCGAAATCTCCGATGACGGAATCTTCACAGACAAATTCCCTACCTTTTGGCTTGGAAGAATGGAGCATATGTGTACCTTATAAGAATTTGGAAAGCTGATAGGATTATACTCTGAGGAAGAAATGAACGATGTAAATTTCAAGTATCAGCTAATGCATGGAGAAAGGGAGAAACTTGGGTTTAACGCAAATGCATATTGGAAAAGAATAAGTTCTGAGACTCAGCCTATTTATGGCAAAAGCAAGGTATCGTCAATCACGTAACCTATTCTACAAGTTTTACACAGGATACTTATACAGTCGGCATTTCATAGATCATACAGTGTTGACATGGTGCTAGAGGATGATCTATGGGTACTAAATGCTATTGATGAGAAACAACCACTAGGAAATTTAAAAGTTGCTTGGATCATAGCATATCATTTAGCGAGATGTGTAGCATCGGTTTCAGAAAAGTACAACTGCTCAGGACACATGATTACAAGAATAGCGAAAAGTCTGGGACTATTCACAGTTGATGCAATTTCTTTGTGTGAAGAACATATTTCACCAATCAAGTTGGACATTAGGAGCTTCAAAAGTGTTAGGGACAAAGAGAGTGGGAAGCTCAAGGATTTACCAGAAGTACTTACTCGAGAACCAATCAGGATGGGTTGAAGAATATCTTTGTTGAATACCATAGATATTACTATTACATTTTGAAACAATTGAACAAAGTTTAAAACCACTATTGTCGTACTTATGCTGCTGCTGCGGCTACTACTACTACACTACCACTACTACTACGACCACTACTACTACTACGACCACTACTACCACCTACTACTACTACCACTACGCCTACCGCCGCCACAACCACTACCACTACCACTACCACTACCACTACCACTACTACTACTACCACCACCACCACCACTACTACCACGACTACTACCACTACCACTACTACTACTACCACTACCACCACTACCACTACTACCACTACCACTACCACTGCACTACCACTACCACCACCACTACTACTACCACCACCACCACCACTACTACTACTACCACCATTTAGCAAAGAATCAAGTTTATCACTCAAGGATGAAGCACATTGATGTTCGCCATCATTTCATACGAGATATATTGGAGGAAGGTATATGCTGACAAAAGTAGTAGCTGGGATCAAGTTCAACCATTGTTTAGACTTGATAAAAATTGTGAAAACTCGAACATTGGTTTGGAGAATTAATATTCGTTAATGTGAAGATTTGTTAATTATGGCTCATATTTGGTTTCAATGTATACAAGCAAGTGGTATGATGCAACTTGAAAGCATCTAGCAACTTGGAACCAACATGGAGCAAACTTGAAGGCTATAAACAGAGAGCCCTTATTTTGAGTTTTGTACATTAAAAAACACACAAGCAATCTTGTGTAGTTAGATAGTTCTCTCTTTTGTTAATATGTTTCTATAAGATATATATAACTTTGTGGTGTTACATTCTCTTGCTCGGTTTTGTATTTTTTTAGTTTCCAAAAAGCTAGTTTAGGGGTATTCTTGTAGTGTTGAATCATTACTCTTTACCTATTTGGTGGGATATTATCACGGTTATTCTACAACAGTGTGCAGGTCCATGGTAGTTGGTGCAGATGGTGTTATGATTTTTAGCTTTTGGGTGTTGATCGTGTGGTTTGGTGGTGGTCACTCAATAAATTTGTTGACGGTCGTTTATCATTTTAGAATATGAGACATCAGAAATGTCTTTTCTAATCTCTTCGTGATAGGGATCAAATGTAATATGCTAAAAGCCCCTAACCACATTGACCATTCGTGTTATTTACTTTTTGTTTATTAATTAGGATGACCATCTTCGAAGTAAAACTATAAAGAAGTAACTTACCCTCAAGTGATTGGATGATGCACTCTCAACTGCATTCCTTGGAAGTTGCTAAAATAATATTTGCAAAAAATAGGACATTAGTAGATAAATATAACAGTTATTATCACAAAAAGTTGATAAGGCAAGCTGATTTTCTTACCGGATTTTCATACATTGATTGAAGTTCTAACGCTTTCTCAAGTCTTTTGACAACCTGATCTATGTATGGACGATCTGCTCTTTCCTCTTTTATGCAACAATATGCTGTTTCTGAGAAGATTTTTAATGCTTCTTGGTCCATCTGATTTCGTAAATGCTCATCAATCATATCATCCAAATGAGAGTTGGCCAGTTGACTTAATAACCCATCTCCCAACCCTTCATCTGCACTCCTTCCACACAAGACTTCAAATAATACAACACCTAATGAATACACATCTGACTTGTGGGTTACGCCACCTGTCTTTTTACATTTTGGGTCCATGTATACATTCTCGACAATGTCACGAGTAAGAAGAAGACGGTGCCTCCGAGCTACTGTATTTTTCAAAGCAAGTTTAAAACCAGATAATTTGGGTTCCCATTTTTCGTCTAATAAAATTTTTGAGCATCTGATGTTGCACTGTATGACACTAAAATCGCGCCCAACATCGTAATGGATGTAACTCAATGCATTCGCAACACCAACACATATCTTCAATTTTTGCATCCATCTAAGGGTCTGGGTACTTAGGTATTCGTTGAGACTTTGGTTGGCCTCCTTCTTGTATAAGATAATCTTCTCCTTCACATCACTATAAAACCCAATAATAGACGCTAGATTCTTATGTCTGAGGCTAGAAAGCATCGAAACTTCCGTCCAAAACCTTTTGCTCTCATCTTTTACATACTCTAAACCAAGCCTCTTTACAATAACATCGATGAATTGTTCAGAATGTAAGAGACGGCCTTTGTAAATTTTTCCAAGCTTAAATTTTTCGATAATATTCTCAACAGCAAAATTGTTGGTTGCTGATTCTATATCTTGAAAGTTGAGTTTCAAGTGAGAAAGATCTCTAAGGAAAGATTTTGGCTTTTTGCTGACATGAGACTCAACGTGTGTAGATATGGATGTCAATGATCCCTATACGTGCCAAACAAGACAACATTACCAAGTGTTTTAAAAATGACAAGTGTAGATATGGGATTCATTTTTTCTAAAATTCCAATGACTCGGAACAATAGTAATAATTACCTTGTCATGATTGGATGATATATCTTCAACTTCAGCCGCAACTATTGAGTATTCCTTTAATATCATAAATACACTGATAAGTAAATAATTTTACACGTGTTGATATTAATATTATCAATAAATAGAGATTAGTTATTAAAAAAAAGATGAAAGAGAAAATCGTCTTACAGCATTTTGACGTTCCATTTGAAGTTTCAACGCATTCTCTAGTCTTGTGACGACCTGACTTATATCTGGGCGTTGAGATCTTTCTTCATTGACGCAGTCATATGCTGTCTTTGCGAAAACGTTCAATGATTGCGGATCCATTTGTTTCCACATAGCCGGATCAATTATATCATCTAGTATTTTCTTTTTATAATGGAAAATGGCCGGTGGACCCAAATACTTATTATCTTGGTCGTCAATAACTGATTCCCTACAACACAGTAGTTCAAATAATACTATCCCAAAGTAGTAGATATCTGACTTGTGGTTCACACTTTTAGTCTCTATATATGTTGGGTCTCCATACCCTTCCACATTCCAAACTTCATTAGTATGAAAAGAATGGTGCCTTTCAGAAGCTTTAATCTTCATGGAACATTCAAAACAAGATAACTTGGGTTCCCATTCATCATTTAATAGAACTCTGTCACTGGTAATGAGCCGGTGTATTACGCTGAAATCGCGTGGCTCGTCATAATGAATGTAGCTCAATGCTTGTGCGATACCAACTGATATCTCCAATCTTCGCACCCATGTCAACAACACCGGGTCACTTAGATACAGGCTGAGACTTCGCCTAGCCTCAAGCTTGCAAATGATGATCTTCTCATCATTCTCATCACAAAACCCAACAAGAGAAACCACATTTTTATGCTTGAGACTTGACAGCATTGAAATTTCCGTCCAAAACATCTGTTCATTTTCATCATCCCATTCATCTTTATTAAACCTCCGAGCAGTGATATCAATCAACTCACCGGACCACAAGAGTTGTCCCTTGTAACGTTTTTCAAGTTCACCTGTGGCGACGACATTTCCGTGAGCAAAGTTGTTGGTGGCTGTCAGGATATTTTCAAGGGGTATTTTTAGGTGATCAAATTCGTCAGATGAAAACATCATGTTTCTATCTTTATCAAAAAGAGGGCGAAATTTGGGTTACAAAATGAAGGAGATCTGAAAGAGTAGCTAGTGGTGGACTGGTAGTCAATAGTAAAAAAGGAGTGAGGTTGCTGGTGGTGATATGAATGTGTTTAGCATGCGTTTGTGGATATGTGGTTGTGGATGAGTATGGATAAGTCTTTACATAAATTCTATTAATAATAAAAGACTATATTGAAGTTCAAAAAAAATAAAAATAAAAGTCTATATTGACTTCTGCAGTGTATAGGAAACTTCCCTAATTTGTTATACTAGTAGTTACTCTTGCAAATGGTAAAAACAAAAGGCATTGATACTTGCACCATTACAATTGATGGATATAATACAACACGGTATGTGTATAATTGCAGTGTATGTATCAATTGTGATGATGTAAGTATCAATGGCCAAAACAAATGGTTTTTAACATGCATATATGTATTACTCTTACCTTGAAAATATAACATCACTAATACCATATATCAACATCTTGACAAAATTTTATGAAAGATGCTTATAGTATTCTTTGTTTATACAAATAAAACTTTAAAAAAAAACTTGTAGGTAATGCATATGAACAATCTCGAACACAACAAAAAATATGTATAAATGAGATATGTGGTATGATCTATCAAATATGAAGGGGGACAGTGTGTTTTAGAAAAAAGACACCCAGCGAGTATAGTTTCACCATAAAAGATAATGGTAGACTGTCTTTTCAGCTTTCAAATAAAAAAAGTAATAGTCCATGATTATTTGTTGTTTATATCAAATTTTTTTGGGGCTGCAACATAAAAAATGCCATTTTACAAATAAATGTGGATGTATACTTCAAATTCAAGTAGATAAAACTTGCGAGAAAATTAGTATTGGAAATATGAAGCATTTTACATATAAATGTAAATAAATAATCCAAAGTTCCAGAAGATCAGAAAAACACTTGGAGAAAATTGGTATTGAAAATATGAATATGATTTTATGGAAAAATGTTACATTCACGTAAATTTTGCAAAAACGTTTTCACAAAATGATGTGACATGATAAATTTAACTTTGAATATTACCTCTCTTTTTTTAATTGCCCACTAGATGTAATAGTTATAATGACACATTATTTAGTGAAAATATTTTTTAGAGTAAAATACATCGTTCGTCCCTAATCTTGTACACACGCATCACGTTGAACCAAACCTAGGTGTTTTCATCGTTTGAGGTCCAAAACATGGGTTTTTAATGCTAAACAAGTCCCTTGACCACTAATGTCAAAGTCATTTTTGTTATGTAGTCGAGGGTATTTTAGTCCATACGCATTTATACTTTGATAACACATTTATATTTTAGTCCTTCATCTTCTCTGTCGTCGTCATCATCATCCTCGTCATCATCTCCCCACCCGTACCCGCTATGTGAACGTGGAACTGGTGGTGGCACTCTTGATTCTTCCACGATCTTCATGATCTCATCTACACTTTGTGGGGAAAATGTCGGGTTTTCTTTTCGGTAATATGCAGCCTGTGATGCTTCTGTTAGTTCTCGGGGCAAGTTCTTCAGTTTGTTCAAGAAGGATTCAATCCCTTACTTTTCACCGTCGCGTCACGCCTTCTCTCTCCAAATGACCTTGAGCGATTAGGTGCCCAGATAAGGCGACCAAGTTCATTTTTTTTTTTTTAAAACATTTTAATATAAACTAAAATTTCATTAATAATTAAAATGTTACATAATAATTCTAATAAAATAAAACATTACAAAATTATTAAAACATTACAACACTTATTAAAATCTAGGTTGTGGCGTGCCTTGATCGAGTCTTTGATTTTTGCATTGTTTCTTGTTGTAGTGCGGGCAAAGATGGTTCGATTGGCGTGCAATAGAATATGATATCTTCATCATATTTCTTTGTCGATCAAATTCAAGTTTTTCTTGTTCTAGTTCCAATTTTTGTCTTCCTTTCGATCTCTTTTGCTCCAGCTCCAACTCCTTTTGCCGTTGTTCTAGCTCTTCTTCTTCAAATCATAGTATCCGTCACTGCCTCCTTCTTTCTGCACGAATGCCTTGGACTTGATGACTTTCCATTTCTCGGCAACACCTTCCATGTAGGTAGCTTTCGAAAACTCCGAAGATTTCTTTTTATTCTTCTTAGCGGTATCACGACCAATTAGTCGATCAGGCACACACGCAAGCACATCCGAGTCGGTTGAAGTCCTTGCTTTTTTGCGACCCTCATCTTGGCTTAAAAAATCCGGCATCTCATTATCCTTCCAAACCGAATGCTCCCTCAAAATTTCCCAACAATGCCCCAAAACAAACGCATGATTACACACTACTTGGTATTCATCACACGCTCGTGTATAAACAGTGAGGTCATTCTCACCACTTCCGTAATTCTTGTAAGCATTGTTGTAAATGGCACAAAATTGACCAACTCTAGGACGAATCCTATTTTTCCACTTGGTAATGATAGAGTTGTACGTTCTTTCTGCACCAACCTCCTTCTCAAAGTAAGCAATGACTTTTTGCCAAAATCCCTTAGCATTTTGGTTGTTTCCCGTTATACTATTCTCGGATACATCACACCAAGCGTTGCACAAGGCAATCTCTTCTTCTTTTGTCCAAAGCGACGAATCATTCTTGGTTTCTTTCTCGACAACCTTCTTCTTCGCCTTTGTTGCTCGTTTCTTCGGTTTCACCGGTGACGTCTCTTCTCGACATTCTTCTTCTTCTTCTTCTTCGTCATCAATGTTAACGGAATCGTGATACGATCCATGAGCCGAACCGGTACCCGAACCATGATACTCTTGAGCCGGATAACCCGAACCGGTTCCAACAAAAAAATCAGGATTGTTGTATAATTGTTCTTCGAAATCAAAACCATCAAGATTGATACGGTTAACCGGAGAACATTGTTGATAATTTGAATATGAAGACGTTGATGAATCCATTGATGGACGGTACACAGATTCAGGTGAGCCATACATAGATTGGTGGATTCGACGGAAGTGGCTTTGTTGTTGTTGTTGTTGTTGGATGTTTTGATATGGTGGAACAAATGGACGATTCATAAAAGATGGATTGTTAGTTTGTTGTTGTGGAGCTTGTTGGGATTGATATTCGAAATCAGCGGGTTGGAAATTGATCCTTGGTGAGACACCGGTTAACCGGAAATTCGGATCCGGTGTTAAAATATGCGAGGCGTTTTGTGCCAAACGGGATTTTCGGCCTTTTTGTTGTGGTGTTTTCTTAGACATTTTGATAGAGATAATTATGAGATTTTTTATAGAGAGGATTGTGAGATTTGTGAGTTTGGTGTGTAAAGATGTTGTGTATTTATAGGGTAGTTTAGTAGGGTTTTTTTTTTGTTTTGATCAAACGGTAAAATAATTTTTCAAACGGTAGGATTTTTTTTTTTTTTGTTTGGATATGCAACGGCTAAAATACTTGGACGTTTGTGGTTTGTGGTTTCGATCGAGCAGGCGACTCATTTGATTGTCAATCTTGGCGATCGACTACATACACAGCAAGGCGATCGATGGGACCAGATTACCCTCGATCGATACTATTGGGGCACCTCGGGAACCATGGATGGATCTTGATTTCATTTAGGGTGATTATCCGGACCACAAAAGGAATACCAATATTTAGATATCAATTCTATTATGTAATAAAGAAAGTATAATCAAATAGGTTTGGATGTGTGTTTTGAAAGTGATTGCTTATCCGAAAAGTATGATCGAATTAGATAATCAAAGGTTAAAAATAGAAAACAGTTTAGTGAGAATAGATAATCAAAGGTAACACAATCGTTTTGCAAAGATATAAAAAAACACATGGCTTGATCTTCCAATTCCATAGTTGAATATAGTTTAGTACTTCATTTTGGAAAATGGCAGCCACTCAGTAACTTGTTAACATGTTTGATTCTAAATCATGATGTATAGTTGGATATCTTTCATATGCAGTTTTTAGCAATTTTAAAGAAATATCCAATTGATAAATTCAAAAAAATTAATGATAGTTGGGTTGAGCACTTGAGCTTTAAACTAAGTTGTGGTATCATTTATTGCTTGTAGTTCTTATAGATGTAACAACATAGGTGTTATTACCAAAAAAAAGTATATGTTTAAGCTTTTGTATATTGCTTTGTCGTTTATTCCTCCATTTATTTCAACCTTTTAAGAAAAAGTTTCAAGTTCCGCCATTTGAGTATATGTAATTAGAAGACGATCTATTGTTTCTTGTTTGAGTTCTAACGAGTGAGCACGCCATTAGAGGCTGAAGTTATATGTTTGCTTTTGCAATAGTGTTTTAGTTGGGAGAATGTTAATGATATTGAAGTAAAATATGATGTTAATCGCAGAAGATTCTTTGATCGATGTTCTAAGAATTTGAATTGTCAAGATATTTCTTAATCATTATGATGTGGAAATTTATCGGAAATAAAATTTATATTAGTATAAAGGAACAAATAATACGTGTAGAAATCGAAGTTAAGAAGTGTCGCATGAGGTTAGTTCATTTTCATATCAACAAACCACAAGTATCAATTAAATGTGTTGCGCTTAAAACTTAAATATACTGATACAAAATAGCAATATATTAATGTCATTAGCACAATACAACGGTAGATATATGTTTTCATCTCTATGGCATATTCATGTTGAACTATAAAGAGATGTTATCTTGACTTTGGTATGATGATGACGACGACAAAGAAGATGAAGGACTAAAATATAAATGTGTTATCAAAGTATAAATGTGTATGGACTAAAATACCCTCGACTACATAACAAAAATCAGACATTGACTTTGGCATTAGTAGTCAAGGGACTTGTTTAGCATTAAAAACCCATGTTTTGGACCTCCAGCGATGAAAACACCTAGGTTTTATTCAACGTGATGCGTGTGTACAAGATTAGGGACGAACGGTGTATTTTAGTCTATTTTTATTAAATTTATGTGGATAGAGCATTACACATCTTGACAAAAATTTATCAACATCTTAACAAAAATTTACGAAAGATGCTTATAGTATTCTTTGTTTATGCAAATAAGACTGAAAGATAAATGAGAAAAAAGAAAAACTACAAAATTCCTTTAAATATTGCATATGAACAATCTTAAACACAACAAAAATATGCATAAATGAGACATGTGGTATGAACTATGAAAGGAGATAGCGTGTGTTTTAGACCAAAGAGATTGGAAAAGCAAGTATATAGTTGACCATAAAAGATAATGGTAGGCTCTCTCTTCAACTTTCGAAGTAAAGAGAGTAATAGTTCATGATTTTTGGTTGCTTATGTCTAATTTTTTGGGGCTTCAACATGAAAAAAGTGGCATTTCACAGATAAATGTAGATATATAATTCACAGTTCAAGAAAATTAAATTTGCGAGAACATTAGTATTGAAAATTCGAAGCATTTTACATATAAATGTAGATAAATAATCCAAAGTCCCAGAAGATAAGAAAAACACTTGGAGAATATTGGTATTAAAAATATGAATATGATTTTTTAAGGAATGTCACAGTCACGTAAAATTTGCAAAACCGTTTTTACTAAATGATGTGGCATGATAAATTTAACTTTAGATATTACCTCTCTTCTTTTAATTGCCCAATAGATGTAACAGTTACAGTGACACATCATTTAGTGTAAATATTTTTATTAGATTTATGTGGATAGAGCATTCTTCGAATCTAAAAAGTAATTGCAATAGAAGCAAAACTACATTGAGATGTGAATCAAATAGCGGTGTAAAATTCAATATATTGGTTTTCAAAACCAAGCTAGGAGGTGGTTTTAGACCATTTCCTAGTTTTTACTCATCTCCATTTCCTTTTCCCTAAAAACACAACGTATTGCAATAATCGGGCCTTTTAGACGCAACTCAAAGTCATGGCTGCTCATGTTTATCAAAATATAGTGTATAGTATCTAGTATAGAATCAAGTATGATTGGCATCAATCATCATTAATAACTTGACTTTTGTGAAAATGACATACAAAATGCAATGGTTCCTCTATATTGAATAGTATGACACTGGTGCAAGTGTTGACCATTCAAGACCATTCCACTAAGCCCGACTTATCACGGTGCCTTTCTATTCAATCGATTGTATTGACAACCTATATACAAGGTGACATCCGGGGACAATATTCTATTTTAAGTCATTTGAAGTAAGTCTTATCACGTCCGAGACTATTTACGTGAAACCTATAGAGCACAAATATTGTAACAATTGAACCCATTCATAATATCACAATATGGAATGTAGTTTATTATTATATATATAATCGACCATCATTAACATTTAGTGTGAACATTTTGTGTGATACGTGGTCATCGTTATTACAATATAGTGTGATTTCCATTTGTATATAAATGGGGCCGTCTCAAATGCCCGAGGCCCAAGGCAAATGGAAAATTTATGCCCCAAAATTCAAGCATACACCAATAAAAATTGTTATCGATTTGAAGCCTATGGTGTCATTCATTTAATATCAATGTTTTAATGCTCAATGCCTTAGTAATATTGTTAAGAAAATTTGGACCTCAAGTAATTTTCTTATTATATATAATCAAATCATTAATCAATTTTGGGAACATTGATACAAGTTTCTCGTTATTGGGCCTGCCCGCCTACCCCAAGAGCGTTGTATATAATCAAGCATCATTACCATTCAATTATTATCACTACTTCATGAAAATCTTGTGTGATCACGGTTCTCGTTACTAGCTAACTAATCACCGTCATGTATTATTGAAGACCGCACATTCATTATCGCTTAAATTATATTGTAAAGGAATCATTACATTTCAATGATTGCATGCATTGAGAAAGCGTTCAAACTATATTGATGATACAAATAAAAAGCCAAATATAATTTGAAAACGTTATCTTTGTAAACAAGTGTTATCACATCCGATAATATTTAAGTTAAACATGTTAAGCAACTCTCTATTATATCCCGATTTTCATTAACCCGACTTACGTGATCAAAAGGTATAATGCCGATTATCAACTACCACTTAATTACCGTTAGATATTATGAAAGATCACATGTATAATCTCATAGTACGTATATCGTTCCCTATACCGTATATATAATCTCGGTTATCATTAACACGACTTACATGACTCACATTATTTTATAACAAACATGATGAATACAAGTTAAACTTGTTATTAAGTTTTCAACGATCTAATCTGAGAAAATTATTAATAAAATTTAATAAATTAATAAATTTTAGTTTTGTGTATACCAAACTTCTTTTTTATTTAAATATAAGAGGTAGAGAGCCTGCGCGTTGCCGCGGTGTGTTTTTTTAAAGTTGGATGCAGACATTAGAACCGGAATTAGTAGGCTGCCTAATGCTGCAAACAAAGTAGCCAGACAAAAAAAGGAGTCCGAAGTCAAAGCCATTGTTATCAATACTATTGACATATAATGTTAGAGATGCTAAATTGTCACATAGCACATCGCTTTGGACAGGGAAATAAAAACTCATTTATTGCCAAAATTCAATTCATTTCAAGATTATAAACACATGTAGCGATATTAAGATGCAACATTAGTGGTTTTGAATACTATTGACATATAATGTTAGAGATGCTAAATTGTCACATAGCACATCGCCTTTGGACAGGGAAATAAAACTCATTTATTGCCAAAATTCAATTCATTTCAAGATTATAAACAGTAACATACATTTAACGATATTAAGATGCAACATCAGTGGTTTAGAAGCTACATAAGTGCAGTCGCTCTACTCATTTCTGCAAAGTGTAATCCCAGGCGCCAGTTACTTCATATCAGTTACTTCATATTAGGCAATTCGCTTGCATGTTCCTTCTTAAGCAGCAAGTGCAGGTACCATATAAGCGAACATAATACCACTGTTATATTACATATTCAACACTTATACTGCAGTACATGAATAACGACTCATTAAAACTAAAGGATATAGTAGTTCAAAAAATATTTGTAAGCAGCATGACTGGACAAATTCTAACGTGTCTAAAGTTTATGGTCCATAGACATTATCATAAAGTTTGGCCAAGTTTGTCAACAATATATTTTGTAACCAACCTTTTACAAAATATATCTTGATAAACTGATAGTTCTTATTATTTTGTGCCCAAACTAACTTAGTCAAACTATTTTCTTGAATACGGAATGTCTAAAACCGCACCTATGTGTGAGTCTCTTCGCTGCTTTCTTCAACCGTATTGATATATTTACGAATTCTTTTCAAAGCAATATGACAGATTTGATGAACCTTCAAATCAGGAGAAACTTTTATAAGTTTTACTTGATTTGCAAAAGACGGCACGACATAAAATTATATATTAAAATTACCACATTAAATCCAGACTGCTATTACGAATTTGTGTGGCATACGGGCTTATTAATCATTAAATTTGCATATAACTGTAATTACCAATAATGTTTTTACTATAACTTGAAAACGGCTGACTCAATTGTTCCACGTGAAAAATAGCCAAACTGTGACCAGAATAGAGGTGAACTAATTTTTCTATCATATCAATAAGATGGTTTTATCCCAGAATTCTCTTTCATATCAAATTAGCAGCATCTACTTAACCCCAAAATAAGCAAAACAATTGCAGCGATTTAAGTGACACAAACACTTTTACAGGGCGTTTGTTTGAGTTTATTTATAGGCTTATGAGCTTATTTTATTGCAGACCAAAACAGATATAACAATCTTTGCTTGAGCCTGATCTATCAACCGTGTTAAAAATGTAAAAACAATCTAAAGCAGTGGGCATATTATTCTAAAATCTAAATAACTTCAAACATGACTTGCATCTTAATATTCTGTTGTGGTGCCTTATGCAGGTGTAAAAGGAAAAATTGTATTGTATTTAGTCATGAAATTGTTTCTTAAGTGTCATAAAGAGCAACTCAAGTTTATTCATTTCAAACATATGCAATAATACTTAGTTGCGGTGGCTTACCCAACCTTCACATTGGTTTATCTATTGGATTAGCTGCAAATCGATTGCCGAAGACGACATATCAAATAACAGCCCTAACATCATACAGTTGGTTAAAAATGAAACTCAAACTAAACACCACCAATTAACTACTATTGTATATGCTTAGAGTGAGAAGAGTTGCTCTTCATGACACTATGCAAACAATCCCGTAAAAATGTTAAACAAAAGATTGTTTCCATTTAAAGGAAAACTCACCACTTCAGTTTTCGTAGATAAGACACTAACCTTTGTCGAATCAAAGTAATGGCTTCTAACAATCTTTAGCTCATATTTCATTACCTAGAAACAAACAATGTTTCAAACAACAAAAGTCATCAGATACATAAAGGTCAAACGATCAGATTTAGAGAAGCAAGAAATCTGCTTATACGTAATCCTGGTTCCAACACCTCCTTAAACATTTGTGGAATTGTGACACAAATTTCAAAAATAGACTTGTTATCAACACTATTTCAGAACATAAAGGAAGTCCTTTTAAAAATACCTCTCAATGTATTGAGCAGCTCCATGTTTAAAATGGGTACCACCACCTGAAACCAGCATAACTGATCGTTCTGGTGCACCCAATTTCGCCTCCTTTTACTTCATCCATGTACATTTTGAAATGATTTTACTGTACCTATGAAAATATTATAGTGTCAAAGGTTAAGACGACATAAAGAACAGTCCATAAGATGTATAAATATAATTAGCCACACGATCTTGGGCCACAGAACGTTTGCATCTATCATTCTTGTATGAGTTATTACAACTCGCCGCTGCTCATCCATTCGTACCTAAAACAACAATAACCATCAGCATATTAGTATAACTTTAGCCGCAGTTTATGTTGTTTTATGTAAAAAAAAAAAAAAAAGATGTTTAATATTCACAAAGCTACAAACTGATTGCATCCATGTCTATTGAGTCCCATGTACAGCACCCTAACCCACCCATTGAGCCCCAAAAGTCAGCCATTTCAGCCCCAAACTCACACCCATTTCAACCCCGAGGCCACCAATTTGATGGCCCAAACCCACCCATTTCACCACCCAAAAGCACCCAAAACTCAGTCATATGATATGCATTGAAATGCAAGGGCTGACCAAGCTCTTACACAGCCACAATTCAAGACTCTATAGTGAATTTGGTGAGCGGATCACGAAGTTTGGTCAGCAGACGGTTGTCTAAACCCGTCACAATTCAAGACTCTATTATACACCAAAAAGCACTGCCTAAGCATGACAGTACTTAAGTTAAACCTATTAGCTTAACTAACATATGAACAAAGTCTAACATTTCATTAAAACACGTTACTTCCATCACAGTTGCTGCTAGTTAATCCCGTAAGAGCTGAACAAACGATGATATATTTTTTATCACTCAGCTTACCTTTAGAGCTGAGTATGACAATCGTCAAAATACTGCCTATTGACTCCAAGCTTTTTTAGAGACTGAAAGTTCGACGTCACTGCATAAAGTAAATTTAATAAGTATAATCCACATAGACAACTAAATAAATAAATCATGGTTAATATTAAGTAGTCAAAGGACCACTGATCTTACTTGTTCGCATTCGGTTCTGTTGACACATCTGGTTCAGCTGCAGGTTCAGGCTGCAGTTGAGAACCCAAAAATTAGTTTTTAAGCGTTTAATGATGCACTAAAATCCTGTAAACAAATTTCACTGAAATTTTTAAAGAGAACCTTACTTGTGTTTCAACACCGGTTCAGTTCATGCATTGATAACATCAGTTGTTGCATATAACGCGGGCAAGCCCACTCGATGCATCTGTTAATTCAAGTGATAATTTAAATCTTCTGTAATCCATTATTGTTTAAATCCTGTAAAATAACATACAATTAGAAAACGTAAATTTTCAAGCAAGTTATATGAACCTAAAGTCATTGCCATGCTTCTACGCTTATATAAAGCTGATAAGCTAAAGTGCTGAACTGAAAGTTCAGGAAAAACTATAGCCTCGGGATTTGCATATATTACATTAAGCCATGTTTTATATCTAAGAAAACTATAATCCCAAAGCCTGTAGTTATATCAAAAAAACTTGATGCGTAAACTTTTATTTGGCACTTGTATTATTTAGCAAACTAAATTTCGTCACTCTACTATATAAACCATTTATCCACCTGTGGTATCATGAGTTGCAGGGATGGACGTTCGTGACCCATCAGTTGCTGAGTCCGAGATTCGTGACCCATCAGTTGCATCTCATGAACTGCTATTGATACCAGTTTCACTTATAGGCAGCTATCAACTACGTCGTCTGCTATATTTCGCAAAGATGTGGCGGCTTTGTCCTGCTGCAAAGACCAACAAACAGATACTCAGTGTCTGAGAGGCAGTAACATACAACCTTAGAAACTCCAAAACATAAAATACATGGAAAACAATACCTTAATAAAAGCTGCCTTCAGATACATGTAACTGCCGGCGTGCAGGTATGTTGGATTGCAGCGAATCTACCACATCTTCCAATACATGTTTGCCCCTTTCAATACCCAATACACGTTTGCCCCTTGCAATTTGTAGCAAACTTCGGTGCATGAAACACTGTCTGCAATCGTCAAACATGACTTCTATTATCTACCAATAAGAAACTCAAAAAGAGTTGGTAATCTTATTACAATAACACCAAAGAATCGCTAACATTGGGCTTTGCAATTTATCCATAGAACCCTTAATGAGATTAACGTATTAGGCTGTAATTATATCTGATTTTGAATAGGTACCTTGAAGACCTAGAAGATGATAAGTGACCTGATAATCAAGGTTTCACGTGACCTGATAATCAAGATAGCACCAAGAAGGTTAACCTTTTGCAAAGCTTTACGCAAAAGCTTGGTTCTTAACTGAGCAAGCTTTTGCACAACGTCAACCAATATAGCAGCCCTGTCAATTTTAGTTAATGAGGAAAATGATATAAGCATAATGAATAAGAAATAAAGATTAAATGACCAAAAGGATATTTGTTTTAATAGTGCAGCTTTTATGAGACTGATTATTGGGCATGATAATCCTAAGCGTATTTTGTTTAAACACATTGAAAACTGATTAAAAAAAAAACAATGGCTGATATTCAATCTGGGTCACTAACTCTTTCATCAGGATTAGCAGGTGGTACCCGTGCTATGCTGTGGCATGGTACTTCAAATATAATTTTTCGGTGAACCAGGTTTTCTAATTTATTATGTTTTTTATGACAATAAATTTACGGATGTCAAGAATTTATGTGATATCTTTCGACTCTTTAACTAATGACAATATTTTTTATTATATAATTGTGATAATAAATATTTTAGTGAGTAATGTTTTCCGTTGTTCAAATTCAGTTCGATTTTTTCGGTTTGTTTCGGTTCCTGTGGTATTACCGGAATTCTAAACACGCCTATTTCCAGGAAAAAAAGGTAAGATGAGCGAATCGTTGTATCATGGTTTGAACTTTTTGAAAGTATAAAAGTAATGTAGGGCTAAACTACTAAACTTTACACGCAATTTAAATTTTGACAACTAATTTATCAACAACTTAAAATGCTTAGTTATAGTTGGAGCTCATTTTTTAAAAATAAAATATGCAACATGATACTTTATTATATCCATTCAGTATATGTGTTGGCCCATCCATATTTGGCCCGGATGATCAAAAATATATGAAAACCCTACTATGTCATTTGTAAAACGCAGTCAATGTTTTCTTTCACTACACAAAAACCAACCAACATTGCAACCAAATCTTACCCTTACTTTCAATACACAACTACCTTATCACTTTCCCCCAAATCCAATGCATCTATCACAAATTTATCTATATGTTCTCAATTATTTGATAACTTACAACACGTATATTTTAAACACACGAATGACAAAGTTTTTTTTTTTCTTGTTATTAGATGTTGTTGTTGGTAGTTGACGTTTGTAGTTTTGATGTCGACACGTATATTTTAAACACACGAATGACAAAGTTTTTTTTTTCTTGTTATTAGATGTTGTTGTTGGTACTTGGTAGTTAACGTTTGTAGTTTTGATGTCGACTTCAAGATCTTTACAAGAAAGTCTAAGGTAGGTATTTGTTTTTGTATTTTTCTTTTAACTTGACCAAAAAAATGCCACACTCTACACAACTTCAAAGAAATCGACCTGTATAAATTTGTGCATTCTCATAATTGTTGTCGTGTCCCAGTGGGATGTTATTTGAAGTTCTGAAATGGCTGTTACATTGATAACTCCTTTTGTATTAATATGTGCATTAATGTTGTGTTTTCTTTGCTTAATATGTTGTATAATATGCATATGTGGTTGTAAGTCTGAAATTTTGTGCTTTAATGTGTTGTACATCATGCTTTATTACTTGCAAGTCTGAAAGTCTGAAAATTAAATAGGAGAGAGAGTCGTTTGTGCATTATAAGTAGTAGTGATAGTGATAGTGATAGTGATAGTGATAGTGATATCCCGAGAACCGAAATAATTTTTAGTGGTCACTCTGTAATATATTCCATGTGAATATAACATTTATTTGACATATTCATTTTTACATGTTCACTAATACTCTCATATACCCCGTTAATCACATTTAGGAAGCTCACATTAGGAAAACAAAAGACTGACTATATACTAAAAAACTAATTCGAACCACTTTCTAGCCTCATTCACACAAAACACTTTTAGGGCGTTTCCTAAGTACTAACATTATATATAGCTACCACTTACGACATACCAAATTAACACACATTGATCAAAGTTAAAGATAATAACTACGGGTCCACTTGAATCAAGGAATACGAGTGTAATAAAAGTTTGTACAACATACCGCAAAAGCCAAAAAAATCATATGTCAAACATAGTGGTTCTTTTCACGATCGCACAACCGCTCAAAACCAACTATGTGCAGCATTTTTAAACAGAGGTAATAAAGTTTGCCAATAAACTATTTTAAGTAGCTTACTGAGATTGTTAACTTAAGTTAATTCCATAAATTAGACTTACTTAATAACACATGCATTACATATTAGAGTTGCTACTTCTAACTCTTTTGGGACTCTTGAGGTGCATGAGGACACGGGCATTCAAAGTCCTGTGGTTGCTTCTACTATTGAGGAGGCGAAGATTGGGGATTCTACTGGTTGTTCTAAGGAAGGGTATGGATGGCTCTCGGGCAGGAATCTCGTGTTGATAGTATGTGGATCTTGGTCGTACAATGGAGGTTAATGAGGATGAGTTGAATAAGACTGGTTCTACATCACATGTACCGCTTGTGAGTGATTCAATGGGAACAATGGATGTTGGTTCTACTCCATAGTTGAGAAAATTGGTAAGCTTGAAAACTACTTATTGCCGGGAAAGCTACTTGTGGATGATGATGGTCAACCTATTCCGCCTACCTCTTCTACTAAGAGAGCTAACCCTTTTCTAAAGTGGGAGAGATTGAGGCATGTCGATTTCAAGATGAGGTTGTTGCTAACCCATTTGATGAGTCTGCTAATATATTTGGTGGTGGCCAAGAGTATGAAGATGAGTATGATGAATATGACTTGATGACTATGCTAAACAGTTCATGATCTTCCCTGAATTTGGATGCTTTTAATGCCATGTATGGCACAAAGTTTCAAGGTCCTAGGAAATAATCTTATTTCGTTGTGTCATATGTTATCATTTGAGTAGTGTTTTGTTTCTTGTTTAGATAATTGGAAGTATCTTGTTATGTAAGCTCTATGCCTATGTAACGGGCTGATATATGGGATTTCACTCATATACATTGTACTTAAACATTTATTTAATTGGTTAATATATTTATCAGGGTGCAGGATTAGTCCCCTTTACCCAAAAAAAAAGAGTTGCTTAATTAATCACGCGAATGCTATTTTAAGGGTTTTAAAATCTGGTATATGCATGTTACTTTTAGGTATTATGATCTCTAAACAGGCAATCTGCCAAAAAGGAGTGAATATAATAGTTATCGATGTAATATGTGAAGAGGAGACTAACCATGGTGTCTTTGATGTCCGCGACCAGCATTTCTACCGGACCATTGGAAGTTCCTTTGCTCATGTTAGCTGTATCCGAATAAATAGACCATACCACAAATCAAACTTAGTTAATAATACACGCGGATGATATTTTAAAGATTTCACCATATGGTGTTTCTAACCAACCAAGTGATAAGCGATGGGCGAGCTTCGATTCTTACATGGTGTCAACTAAATAACGGAAAGGCATGTTGTTAAAGGACACATCCTGCATACGCTTCATCTTCGCTATGTTTCCAACTATACATCAAGCATTCCAAACTAGAGCTGGCATAACAGGTCACACGAACCTGTTAAGACACGAACATGTTAAGGTCAAACACGAACACGACCTGTTAGCTTATCGTGTCATTTTTCTCAAACACGAACACGACACGAAAATAAACAGGTTAACCTGGTAAAGACCTGTTAAAGACCTGTTAAGAACCTGTTAACACTTAACATGCATAGAAAGAACTATCACTCTATCAGCAGACCCACATAAACATACAATCAGTCGATATAATGTAATTAAAGATGAAGTTATTAAAGAATCGGGGTCGAATCAGTCGGTATTGAATGAATCGAGGTCGAATCATTGATTGTTGAACGAAATCGATATATGTAATTATGTATAAGCTAATTTACCAGGTGTGGGTCTTCGCTCGCACACGCAGTCGAGAGATGAGATTGAGAGGAAGGGGAGGCGGATTTTAAGTGAGTGGGTAAATGAGTAGGTTTGTTGTAATTTCAAGGCTTATATATATATTTTAATTTTAACAGTCCTAACAGTCTTAATGAGTCTCGACTGTTATGTTATCAGTCTTAACAGTCGACTGTTAAGACACGAAACTGTGAAGGTCAAACACGAACTGTTAAGACCGTGTCGTGTCGTGTTGTGTTAATGTGTTTCAGTGTCAAAATTGCCACCTTATTCCAAACACAATGTTTCGCTCCATTTTATATATTCAATAACTAATCTCTTATCCAATTCATCCAAAAATATTTTGACGGCTACCGGTTACAGAATATAAAGCCACTTAAACCCCAACAACAACAACAAACAATAATGATTATATATGAATCGAGATCGCTTAGCTCGAAAACACAAAACAAACCATTTACCTTTTAGCGGTTGGTGGTGGTGGCTAGGTCACACGTGAAGTGAGTCTGGTGATGGTGGGTGGGGTCGACACAGACAGTGGTGGTGGTGGGTGGGTCGGCAATGGATGTGAGCCAGTATACCTATTAAAGACGGTGAAAATTGCATAAAATGGTAACATTGTAAAAAGATAATTACAAAGCACTAACAGATAACATTACCCTTTACCTGTACTCGATATAGGTTTTTGTAATTATCTTTTTAGCACACTAACTTTTAGTGCTTTGGTGAAGATATCCACGAATATGATTACTTATGACAAGAACAACACCTATGGTCACAACTCTAACCATCTCTTAAAAAAAGCCATTGCAATTGTATTTTTTCATTTACTCCACTAAGCTCATAAGCTCGGCTTTTTTCGGTTATGAGTGCAACCTATTCAAGTACAAAAGCTCAACCTAATTACCTCAAAAAAACCAGCTCATGAGCTTTTCCAAATACAAATGTGCCCGTAAGCGGTAAAATAAGCTAATCCAAACACCTCGTTAATCATTTTCCTCAATCTACCCCAAAATCCAACATAATTTACCAATCAAATGAATAACAAACAACCAATAATTTGACACCTTTAAACGAAACAATTAAACCTTAACAAAAAACATTAGCATCAAAATATATATAAATAAAAATAACCCCATCACTTTTGACCGGTTCCACCATATTTCAAGTCCAAAGTCGAGTGCTTCACAATTAGGGTGTGCTCTTCTTGTCTTCTAGAAACCATCACCGGTGGCCAAAGTTAAGGATGCGTTTAGTTGAAGGAAAACACCCTTGTTTTCCACAAAATGTTTTGTAGAAAACAGAGATCGCGTTCAAATCAACGTTTTCCAACAAAATGTTTTGCAAAACACAAATCCCCTATTTCCTAACTTAACAAGGAAAATTACAAAACAAATTTTAGTTGTTTTCCTTTGTAACCCTCAACCCTCCCTCCCTTTCTTCAAAACAGAAAATAGAAACATCAACTAAACGCGTTTTTTATATTTTCAAATGTTTTGTGGAGATTAATTTTCCTTCCAAATTTTTATAAAACTAACGCACCCTAAACATCTCCCTTGTAACCATAGAAATTGAAAATTACCCAAAACTGACATAATCAAATGATAACCCTAAAAATCAATAGCGACAAAAAAAAACCCCAAATTAACGGGACCCTAATTTGTAAAAAAGAATAATAATAATAATAAAAAGCCTAAAAATTAAAAACCCTAAATTTAAAAACCATAAAATTAAACAAAATCAACCGGCATAAATAAAATCACACCTTTTTGAGCCGCAGCTTGTTATTGCTTTCCGGGCCGTAAATTGATAGATCTTGTTGAGCCGATCATTTGTGTGTGTGTCGTTTGGGTTTTGTGGGGGTGTGTGTGTGAGGTTGATTAAGAAGATTCAGGAAGAAAAAAGAAAACGTGAGGAACAAATGGCAAGAAATTCAACATAAAAAAAAATCACTCTTGATTCGAACAGGAAGAATTTCTTGTTTTCCGGAGCCTCAAATGGCCGGATAGTTTTATGGAGTCTCACCCAACCGGATCTAAAAGGTAAGCATATGTCGTGAGTGAAGATGAATAGCACCGGTTCGGGTACGCAAAAGAAAATAACCCACGAGACCGTTAAAAAAAAAAAAAAACACACGTTACTATTTCTAAAAGTCCCAATAAATGTAATATAGTTAAAATATATATAGTAACTAATTACATTTTATTTTAAGTATTAATTGGAATATATTATTAGTTTTGCCAAAAGTATTATATTTTTTACTTTTAGCTACGATTTTGTGGTCAATAATTTAAATTTTCTAATATTTTTTGGCCATTAACTAATTAGCAATAAAATAATAATTTTTTTTCTTTTAGCCACAACCTGTTTCGTGGCTAAATATTTTAACATTTTTTTTTATTTATTTCCTCTCCCGGTTATCATAATAAAATAACGATTTCATACTTTTAACGAAGACTGTATTTTCATGATTGTAGTGTTTGATTTGGCACAAACATTCTTGTCCATACTTAGAGGTCAATTTGCCACCTATCTATCAAAGGGGGATTTTCAAGCCTATCTCAAGATATTTTGTCGAAAGAAGGAAGAAGAATATAATGATTTCCTAATTTCGTGAGAACGAAAAACCAATTTGTTAGAGTTGGGGCAAAGAAGCAATCAACAAAATGGGTCCTTGTTGTTCACAAGTGAAGGCACTCAACGAATCAAGATCTCGTAAATTCATAGTCTTTCTTGATTCAAATCAGAAAGAGCTTCTTTCGCTATTAAAGCCATGTTGGAGATGTTAACTTATTACCATCCCTCTTCTGCATTAGGAATTGCCCGAAAAGGTTTGATTGAATCTATGCTTTCATGGTCCCTATCTCATCCGACACTGGCCGACACTAAAAGTAGGGGTGCGCATCTCCATCTACTAAAAGTAGGGGTGGTTTACATAAATAGACTGGGTCATTCGTAACTAGAGTAATATCTGATGTTACAACATAAACTAAAGCTATATGTGGTTGCCCCTAAAGGCGTTTAGCTGCCCATCCAAAAAAAGCAGATATGAGGTCTAGAGAGTGGGACAGATCTACCTGGCCAAGGTGCTAATGTCAAGGGGTTATCCGAAGTGTTGGAATATGCTCTACCTACGGTACCTAACTAGTCTTTCTTTTCGGTAAGTAAAAATATATTGACCGATGGAGGAATAAGAAACCAATCGGGATAAAAGAAGAGCGAGGTATACTAAGAAGGTTCACCCTTGCCTTTAGACCATAAAGCCCTCTTTTACATCCCATTCCCTAGACAAATGAATAGGAAATGCTACAAGCCATTGTTGTTCTTTTGACGATGAACCACTCCGGTACAACCTAAAGTGACTTCTACACTTTGTCCCCGATGCGTAGGGCCGAGAAAGTTCCTCTTCATTTTTTGACCAAATATATGCGTTGAAAGTCATAGTCAAAGTTTGAAAAAGTTTTAATGACGGTATTATCGTCGTTAAAAGTGGTTCTCAAAGTCAAACGTTGAAAATCTTTTATTTTGTCTTTAGTGGACTTTAACCACGACTTTGATCGTGGCTAAATGTGTTCTTGACTAAAATCCGATTCTAGTAGTAATATTACCTTTTTTGTAAGACAAGAAATTATATTGATAGCAAAGACATGAGACCAAACATAAACCATCTTTTTTTTAGTAGTAAAGAAAAAAGGCATTTCTTATAAAATGATAAAGCAAACATCACTAAAAAAGTAACTATGCCACGAAAACCAAAGAAACATTAGAAATGTTATAAATAATATTATGTGGATGCTCATATAACCCATAAGAATCCCATGACCCAACTAGCTATTAGGGTCTTAACCATAATGATTATCTTATATATACTCATTGTATCTCTTGAAGAATACTTTTCATCCAATTATCTCTTTTTCACAACACGTTATGTTCTAAAGGTGATTTAAAATTTAACCGAATCTGAGTATAGATGGATGAAGTTTTTGGTTCACGATTATTAGTACTTTGATATCACGGCTAAGGTAACCATTCTAATCTTCCTGTTTAATTACATATCCATATGCAATATGATAGATCTCTTGACGTAAGCATTACATATAATAACATATAAATAATTGATTGAAAATTATAGGAAAGTAAATGTCAAATTTGTTTTTCCTTGGTGATGAACACCATGTGCCAAATCTTATAGTTTTATGCGAGTTTAGACATTGGTATGTGATAAAATCTTAAAACCCTTTGTTTTATTAGTAAAAAAGGTTATTGAAACACACATGTACGGTTTCTTCTTTATGAAGTTTACTTTATACATTGTTTATAGCATATGCATATTTTGTTTGATGTTATACTTATATTTTGAGGATGTAGTTTGTACAAATTTACATTGCTAATGAACCTCATGATATTTTCTTTTTATCCGAATTAAGAGAAGTAATGAAAAAGGGGTATTCGTGATTTTGTGAGATAGATATTTTTTCTTTAGTTGTGATCCTATTATAAAATATAAATATGGGATTTGTGTTAACGATGAGTAAAGTTAATATAATATTGTTTGACTTTCTTTTAAATCATGTCGTAGATTTGCGTCATATTTAACTTTGTTTCTGTCACTCATTCATATAACAAATTAGATGTGAACTATAACATGATATGGACTACATAATCTTATTTTCATATACAATCTTGTTTTTACGACATAATTAGGTTTTTTACATATAAGATTAGAATATCAAAGCAGCTTAATGTTGTTTAAGTGTTTTGCTTGTTTTTCTTACCTACATGCTATATATCATTCACTATATACGTAGCATGTTATGACGGTGGGATAATGGAGAATATTTTAATATCACTTTGTCAAGTAAGAATATATGTTGTCATGTTTACATGATCTATAATAATTGTAGTTTTTGCTTGACATTAATTTCAATCCGTTATAACGAAACAATGAATTTTGTTCTGAAACAATAATACATATGTGGCATCAGATAGTTGGTTATTGATGCAAATTGAGAAAAGTTTGTGTATATGAAAAAGTACTATAAGCTATTATTATTTGAATATTGGTGTTGAGTTGTCTTATAGTGATTAGCAAAGTTTTAATACGATGTTACGCATCTCCTTAAGATTTGAAATAAAAACAATGCATATTGCTTTAGATAGAAATAAAAAAGCTTATATATATATATATATATATATATATATATATATATATGTATATATATATATATATATATATATATATATATATATATATATATGTATATATATATATATATATATATATATATATATATATATATATATATATATATATATATATATATATATATATATATATATATATATATACATATATATATATATATATATATATATATATATATATATATATATATATATATATATATATATATATATATATATACATATATATATATATATATATAAATGTCATTAACATTGAATATGCCCACGTGTGACACACAATGTATATTATTTGATTAATGTATCATAGTTAATTATGGACATAATTGAAGCATGTATAATCAAATTCACGATAAGGTTTTGATGAGCCATTAAACGTGCCAATATATCGTAGAAGCATTTTGTGTAAGTTAGTCATATTACAAACAAAGGAGGAAATGTATGCCGAAATTATTGTAAAGTTTGCAATATTATTGTTACAGTTGTCAAAGAATAATTGAGCTATTAAGTATAAGAAAAGAATATCTTAGTTGATTCAAATTTTCTCATTAAGATTATCCTAATTTATCATATGTTTTTGTTTGCTTATAAGGCATTTTATTAATTGAGTAATGGTATGCATGTGTTTTGCAAATTGTGCAACTTCAGTAGTAAATAGATATGTTTTATTATATGATAATATTTGAAAGCTAATTTGCAATTATTCTCTTATACTCTTTTATAGTTAACAAGAACAATAAATGTTTTATTGTGACTACAAAGGAATAATCACTACTACTTATAATGCACCAATGAATCTCTCTCTTATTAAATTTTCAGACTTTCAAACTTGCAACTAATAAAGAATGATGCACAACACTTAAAAGCACATAATTTTCAGACTTACAACCAAATAAGCATAATATACAACACATTAATGCACATATTAAAAAAAGAAACCACATCAATGCACATATTAATGCGCATCCGTCTCACAAACCACAACAACAGCCAACACCAAGAATTGAAACAGAAAAGGAAAAAAAACGAAACCAAGATCTCCGAGCTTCTCTTTCAAATACTCACAAACTTTTTCTTTAAACAAACGAAAGAGATATTCATCACAGATCTTTTAGAAGATACACTTCTTTTGACTATCCGAAATTAAAAGGCAAGAACAAAACACACCGGTTTCATTCCTACACACTTTCGTTCAAACATACCTAAGAACCGTTTAAAGATTTTGAAGCCCTCTTCTCAGAAAGATACCAAAGTAAGTTTGGTTTACTACTCGGTAATCTTAGGTAGAAAAAACTAAAAAGGGTGGTATTTTCGTGGGCTTGATATCAACTACCAAGTTTTGTAGTGTTGTGATTGGATTCAATAAATATCAAAGAAAATAAAAAGTAAGTGACAAAATCTATTTGTTTGTGTGCAATAAGTTATGGTTGCGTTGGTTTATGCAAATGAAAAAGAGATGATAAGTTTTAGTAACTGTGTTTCTTTTTTTTAGTGATTAGGGTTAGTTTGTATTATAAGTGGTTTGTAGTTGGACTTATTGTTGGGCTGCCCGAACTTAATACCAAATTGGGCCTCTTGGATCCGAAATTTTGCACTTAGGCGTGATACTTAAAATAGTGGACGGTGCTTTCTCATATATATATTATCTAAAATAAAATGTACATGTTATTACACATATCTATATCTATATCTATCTATACTACTTACAATAGAGGAATGAATCTCTCTCCTCATAGTCTTAAAATGAAGACTTACAAAATACAAAACCTATTGTACAATACATAATGCACTATTAATGATTTTTCTCATCAATATTGATTTTAAGACTTACAAGTCTTAAAGCTTAATGTACAAAATAAAAAGCACTATTAATGTGGTCAAAATATTTAATGTAGTTAATTAAT
>CM040240.1:283349972-283587890 GCA_022545495.1 Chrysanthemum lavandulifolium | reverse complement strand
GGTTTGGGTTTCTGGCGTAAAGATAACATCATCTTTGGTTCGCTTAAAACTAATTTTTACACTTTTGAATCCAAGATTCTTGTACTTTCAACGTTATTAGGTGTTAAACTATTGGTTTTGGCAAAAAGTTTGGAACTTTCACGTGTTTTCCTTGTTTTTAAGCTAGTTTTTATACGAGGGTGTTATCCTACGCATAACCTGCTCTTAGAAACTTTGGATCATCAAGTTTCACACTTTTGTGTTATTTTGGTGATATTGAAGCTATCTCATCACAAAAAGCGGTTTAGAAACAAATTTGGATAGAATCAAAGTTACGAGTAATCTTACAGGCGTATCAAAACCCTAAATTCTGGCGTAAGACTTTCCTTGGTTTGATCTTCAATTTTACGGTTTATTCCGTGTTTTCTTACTTGGATAAGTGCGAAAATCGTGGACTTTGGATATCTTTTGCCTTTGTGAAGTGTAAAGATCACAGATAAAACCTCAATCTGCACGCTTAGCATAAAGCTTCGCGTAGAAAATCTTCGCTTAAGATTCATCTTACGCCAGACTTAGTCCCACGCATAAGGTAATCCTCGCTAACTTTCTCGCCTAACTTCACTTTACGCGTAACTTTAGTCTTTTTACGCTTGCGCAGTAAGCTAAATCCTCGCAGTAACTATTCTTGTTACGGCGTAACTTTTGGTGTTTTTACGCATAAGTACAACTTGGTTCTTGTCTTTCTACGCCTAAGGATACTTCATCAACAAAGGTTCATTCGACTACAAAGATCCATATTTACCACACAAGTTTATCATCATGTCTCAACCACCATACTCTAACTATTTCCACACTTATAATCATCAACAACAACAACAATTAACTCCACAACAACAACAATGGAATCAACAACAAGCAATTTATCAACAACAATTTAATCAGAATATACTCCACAACTTGGTGCAATTCCACAACCACAAATGGTTCAACCACAACCAAGCATTCAAGTTCAACCCTACACAGCTGATTTCAATCAACATCCATCACGGACAACTATGAAGGAACCCACTTGGTTTGCTAAGATGTGTGAAGCTTTAAGCGACCAACAATCAATTCATGAAGTCGATCACTTGATAGACCTCCAATGCTCACTCCGAAACTACGATCAATGGGTGATAAGGTTCTTTAGGTTTCGTGATGCGAAGAAGCCATACGGAAAGTTCTTAAAGAAGGTTATCTTAGAAGGTCCATTTGAGATGCCTATCGTCACTATACCCGGAGATCCAACCTTTGTTCCACCAAGAGATGAACAAATCAACATTGCTCATCAAGCAGGATCTTAATGCTACGAACTTCTACACTATGAAGCTAGATGAACTTGCAATGGAATACATCCTCTTGGATTACCAAACCCAATTCTTCGTAGTGTTGATGCTCAAAAACACACAAAAATGTGGGATCATATTCGTCTTCTTATGGAAGGATCTGTACTCTAATCGGGAGGATTTGGAATCCAAAATTTACTTGGCCTATGAACACTTCATGATTGAACTGGAGAGACACTTGAGTCATATCATCACCGATTTTCGAGACATCATCAATGATTTGGATAAACACAACATCATCATGCCAAGAATTGCGGTGAATACTAAGTTCACGAGTAGTCTTGGTCCGGAATGGAGAGTATGTCATTTTCTCCGTCTGCGAAGAACATGCATCATTCTACTTATGGATTGTTGTACGATTACTTGAAGCCTCATGAAAGGAAGTTGATCGGGAAAGGATTCTCCGTGCTCAAATTGCTAAGCAGTCACAACCGGACAATCAACAACTTGCCTTGTATGCTCAGCGAATTATCCCTCTCAACCGGCAACTCAACCACCGCTTCCAACACACCTTCACAAAGAACAACCTCAACCTCAACAAAATCAATTGGTCCCATACAGACAACAATACTCAAGCATATGTCGGTGAAGCTACCGAGGAAATCGATCCATTGAAGCATTGCAACAAGGTTTGTGATGATTGCTAATGCTTTGGCGTTACACCAACAAATCCAACAATCGTATTCGTTCCTCATCTAACACACGGACTCAAGTTGTGAACAATGGACGGGTTGAAGTTGAATCGTGATTATGGTCGTCGATGAGCGGTGGTCAAGGGTTTAATCTTGTGGGTAGGAATAACATGAGCTCAAGTGGTGGAGCAGAAATGCTCGAGAATCGGTTAAATGGTCTTAGATGCTACAACCGCAATGAAAAGGACACTGGCTAATGCATGCCCAAAGCAAGGACTAGGCGGTGCTTATTTCAAAGAGCCTTACTCTTGGCTCTTAAGGATGAAGTCGGTGGATCTCTCTCAACCAAAGAAAGAGCTTTATGGCGGATCGAGACCAGATGATGATATGGAGGACTTGCAAGCTAATGCAATTTTATGTTGATGGCTAATATGCATGAGTCGCACATGAGTGATCTGAGGCCAGTGTATGACTCGATGGCTTGTCTCAGTACCGAACAAACCATCATCATATCTCGAACTAATATCTCCGCCAATATAAGATAAACGGATCGATCGCTCAAAATGAGTCTTCTACATCTTCCTCCGGCGATTTTCATGTTAACCACAGTTACATTTGACGATCAAGATGACCTCATGGTTTCCTTGATAATCAAATTGACTCCGTGGTCGCATTTCGAGGATCTTGAATGATCATGTTGAGACTCACGTTGAACAAGATGATCTTGCCTCATCCGGATTTTGCTCGGTTAATTCAAGACCATAAAATCAAAATGGAGGAATGTTATGAATTAAATCAGTCCTTAAAAGTAAAATGCTGCGTTAACAAAGGATTTGAATGTTTACAAATGCAACTCAACTTTTTCAAAACTCAAGAAAACCGTGAAAAAGGTTTTGAAGCCGCTTTGCAAAATCTCATCAAACGAAAATATTTAGAGACAGATCGTGATCTAGCCGCCTCGAAGAATGCTTTGTTGTCCAAATAGAACAATCAAACATGAACATAAAAAGCAACTTAACGCCTCACCTTGGAACATCAAAAGCTAAGGTGAGTTGTTAAATTGTCAAAAACGTTCTCTCATACAAAAAGCATTCAACGAATCGGGTAGATGACCTTCTTGCGTAAATTCTCGGTTTGCAAAACAAAATTAAAGAGTTTAAAGCGGTTGTTTACAAACATGGTGAATCGATATGACTATTGAAAAGTTTACCTTAAAACCTAATCCAAATGGATATGGAAAAATCTAGGCGATTACAAACCAAAGCTTTCACTAAAACATTCACACCAACTCTGAAGTTTCGAAAGCACAATACAAAATTGATAATATTGTCATGAGTGTTGTTGAATACCATCGTCAAGAGGAATTAGATGCGTAAGACGAGTCGATCAAAATTAAAAATGTTGTTTACAACAAACCTTTTAATTATAAAAATGCGGTCACTTTCACACCAACGGATTCTTCCAACACACAAGGGTTATCATCAAACACCCGAGTCTTCTATTGTTAATCCCAAACAGGTCTTTGCACAAACTTATGGTCCTTTACCTTCCATTAGCGAGTAAACTCACAACCCGAAAATCGAAAAATTCTTCGATATTTTGACATTTCATGGTCGACCTCAAAATTTTACAACATGAGATACAATATCGATCCGAAATAAAAGTTGAACATTTTCAATCGCCTCCGCGCGAGAACAAAGAGACATTTTCAGAAAAATCTTTTACCTAATGTTAAAAACTTGAAAAGTTGTGCAATTGCACAGGAAAAGGATTTTCATAGGAACTTGGGGTAATGAAAACGTTTCGAGAAAGCGAAACATCTATTACTAACACAAAACGGAAAAAGCGTGAGAAAAGATGTTGATCGACTCTTGGAAGATGTTATCTGTCTTGATATCCATAATGTTGTGCTATTCTATTCGTTTGCCATATGCATCCGATCATATCTCTGCCGATATTGTTGACTTTGTTGTAGCTGCTGAGAACACCGATAATGTGCTTGGATCGAGGTCTTTAAAAGCGTAAAATAAGCGATTACACGGAAATTCACAATGCAAACGTCGTCTTCAATGGTGTGAAAAGATATTCACAACCATCAACTTAGTTTTCAAAAGAAAATCGCTCAATTGAGTGCCAAATCTTGATCCTAAAATTGTTCAACTGGATGATCAAAGCGTGTCTTTGAAAAGTCAAATCTCAAAATATGAACAAGAACTTTTAAAAGTTAAGCAGAATATGGTGTCATATTTGATTTACTCAAAAGACTCGAGATGAAGCATCTAATGAACTTGATCACTATCTTGCTCACACTAGAGATGTCATGCATTTTCTTTGGTAATATTCGATTACGAAAATCAAGATCGATTCACACCATCTCTAAGTTACGGAAATGTTAGGAAAGTATGAACAACTCCGCCTCTATCGTGATTAAGAGATTAGCACAGGTCACACTTAGTATCGTGAACCTAGAATTCCCAACGCAAAATCACAAGTTGCTAATGTGTTTCCCTCTTTGAAACAGATAGTTGCATCTTTCCAAGCGTCCGCACTTCACACCTAGGAGCACTCAAACGAAGAATAGGAAGTTGCGACCTAAGAAAAGATCAATAAGGAATGCTAAAGTAGAAGAACACCCTAGGAATCTGAATAAAACTCAAGTTACTTCCACTATAGATGTTAAGGTCGGCAAATGTAATAGAAATAGTGATGTAACGAATGCTAAACCGTTGAGTACCTTTGATATTCGATCGATGCACCTTGTGATATTTGTCAAAAGAGTATGAATTCGATTGTCATGACAAATGTGTTGCTAAAGCTATAATCTCTAGATTACAACCGAAGAATTGGAATACCTCTAGGCCCACTAATCATTCTAAGTACGTGCTTGGTAAACCACCATCTTTAGATTCTAAGGCAACCATTGCTATCACGGTAGCTCCCGCTCACCTCCTAAGAATGTAGTACCACCTAGTGATTTCACTAAGACTAAAGCAAAGAGTAGTTATAGATGGCGTAAATGGATATATAACACACTTGGATTTAAATGGATGCCTAAAATTGTGAATGTGTGTATGTCTAATGTAGCCTTGGAACCCTCTAACATTTGGGTTCCACATCTACTTCTATTCCATCCGTGTCGCATGTGTAATGCGTGTGATCTGATCATTCTCTAGATTGTTGATAGCGGATGTTCCCGACACATGACGAGCAATCTTAAAATGTTATCAAACTTTATTGCAAAGTTCATTGGCACCGCCGATTCGGGAGCGATCACTCGCAGACCATAATGGGCTACTGGAGATTATGTTAATGGGAACATCGAAATAAGCAGGGTTTACTATGTGGAAGGCCTCGGTCACTGTCTGTTTTCGATGAGGTCAATTTTGTGATGGAGACTTGGAGGTTGCTTTCGGGGAGAAAACTTGTTTCATGTGATCTACAAGGAAACGATCTTATGTCCGCTCGCGTAATTCCGCCTCTACACTATCTCTATGCAAGACATGGTTGCTTCCTCTCCCATTTGCTTACTTTCAAAGGCAACATCTACAAAATCCGGCTATGGCACGTCGTCTCTCACATCTAAACTTTCAAACCATCACCAATCTTGCTCGACACAAACTAGTTGAAGGACTCCCACGATTCCGGTATTCAAAGATCACCTTTGCTCACCGTGAACAAGGAAAAGCACTCGTGCTCATTTTCCTTCAAAGGTGGAACACGACTCTCAAAGATGTGCTTCATCTTCTTCACATGGATTTGTGTGGCCCAATGCGCGGCAAACGATAAATGGCAACGTTACATCTTAGTAATCGTTGATGACTACTCTCGATGGACTTGGGTCTACTTTCTTCGTAGCAAAGACCAAGCTCACAAATGATCATCACCTTTCTCACAAAGATACTGAGTTCAGCTCCGCAACACCGTCGGAATCATCGTAACAGCACAAAGGAACTGAATTTGTTAACAAACCTTCGTGAATTTTATGAGAAAGTGGAAATTCAAAGATCAAACATCCATTGCGGACACACGAACAAAGCGGAGTTGTTGAAAGACAAACCGACGTTAGTGGAAGCGCACGAACAATGTTAATCAATGCTAAACTTCCAGATTACTTATGGGCGGAAGTCGTATCATCTGCATGCTATACTCAAAACCGTTCCATGATCACAAACGCCACAACAAAACACCTTTTGAGCTTGTCACAACTATAAACCGAACCTCAAACACTTTCATGTATTTGGATCCTCGCTATCAAATAATGATCGTGATGATTTTGGAAAGCTAAAGCCAAAGCTAATATTGGAGTCTTTATTGGATCTTGTGACAATTCTAAAGGTTTCCGAATGGAATCGTCGAACTAAGGAGGTTATGGAAGCGATTCATGCTCATTTCGATGAACTCACGGAAATGGCTTACGAGTATAATGACTTAGAACCCGACACAACCGTTTAAACTTCCTCAACCCCATCATCACCGAAGAAAGCCTCGGCTAACTCGTCAACAAATGGAAGGTTATTTGCTCCTCTGCTCGTGACGATATTGATGAACGTGCTCTGGTGTATCCATTGTTTCACCGCACAACACGATAATATTCCTATACGATACTGCTACAACAACTCTTGTTGAAGATGCACCTACACCAATTGACTCCAACACAACAGCTTGAACACACCGCTTCCAACAATGATGAACGGTGATGATATTCGAATGAAGTACCCCACCGCAGATTTTGATCCAAATGCGTTCTTCAACCCGTTTGCTAATGAGACTGCCGCACGGATGTTGCGGAATCTTCAACAAACCATTTGAATCCTCGAATCGCACAATGTATATCAACATCAACCTCTACACATAGATGGACAAAGACCATCCTCATGGCTAACATTATTGGCAACCCGAATCAACCGGTCGTTACGAGACAACGCCTTCACTCGAGACGGTGAACATTGCATTTATGCACTCACTGTCCGCTAACCGACCTAAAACATTAAAGACGCAATGACAAAAGACAACTGGATTGAATCCATGCGGGAAGAACTTAACCAATTCAAGCGTCTTGAAGTATGGGAAGGCTGGTTGAAAGACCAACAGGGTCTCGTCATTGGTCTCAAATGGATTTGGAAAACAAATTGGATCTTTGAAGGAACGTCATCCGAAACAAGTCACGTCTCGTTGCTAAGGGTTATCGTCGGGAAGAAGGATAGACTTTGAAGAATCCTTTGCTCCGGTTGCTCGTCTTGAGGCTGTTCGATATTTCTTGCGTTCGCGCTCACATGAACATGATAGTCTATCGGATGGATGTCAAAACGGCGTTTCTCAATGGGCAACTCAAAGAAACGGTCTATGTCGACCAACCGGATGGATTCGTTGATCACGAGTTCCCGAAACATGTCTACAAACTGAACAAAGCTCTTTATGGTCTCAAACAAGCCCCCGGGCATGGTACGATAAGCTATCATCTTTCCTCATTGCCAATAATTTCACCAAAGGCTCGGTTGACCCAACTCTTTTCATACAATATCACGGGCACACATCTTAATTGTTCAAATTTACGGATGACATCATTTTGGGTCAACACATAAAAGTTTTCAATCGCTTTGCAAAACTCATGAAGAAAAATTTTGAAATGTCCATGATGGGTGAACTTACGTTCTTTCTAGGATTGCAAGTTCATCAATCACCCGTGGTATTTTTCTCGAGTCGGTCCAAATATGCCCTTGAATTGTTAAACAAATTTGGAATGAAAACACAGGATACTTATGCCACACCAATGACTCATACCAAGAAGCTAGATCTTTGATTTACATGGGAAATTGGTTGACCCCACCAAATACCGAAGTATTAATGGGTCCTCATGTATCTAACGACTAGCGACTGATATTGTCTTTGCCGTTTATCTATGCTCCCGTTATCGATCGCGACCAACTGAAACTCACCTACGAGGCTAAAGAATCCTCCGATACATAAAGGAACCATTAATTTGGGGATCCGTATCCGAAGGATTCGGTTTTGAACTAATAGCTTTTCAGACGCCGATCACGAGGTTGCTTAGACTCGAGGAAAAGTACTTGAGCTCTACAAATTCTTGATAAACCGGTGTCTTGGCAATCTAAAGCGGATCGTACATATTTGTCATCTACCGAAGGCGAATATGTAGCCATGCGGCGTGTTGTGCTCAAGTCATATGGATGAGAACACAACTCAAAGACTATGGTTATGTATTTGAGAATCCCGATGTCTTTGCGACAACGGAGTGCCATTGCAATCTCGTGCAACTCGATTCAACTTTCGAAATCAAAGCACATCGATCTACGCTATCATTTCATCAAGGATCATGTGGAACAGGTACCGTTGAACTATACTTTGTGGTCTTGAATACCAATTGGCGAGATCGCTCACCAAAGCCTTGCCTCCCGCTAGGTTTAATGAGTTGGTCCAACGAATTGGTATGAGGTGTTGACTCAAGAGAACTGGATGACCTCTTAAAAGCAGTCTTAAAAACACGTCAACACCAAAACATCTTTTGTAAATAAATAAAATCTTTCAAAACAAAATACAAAAATATAAAACACGATAAAACAACAAAATATTCTTCTAATCTACACTTCTTTCAACATGGCAAGTACATTTCTTCCGTCAACACTTTTATCTTTCAAAATTCAATAGTTTTCCGATCAAGTGTTGGGGAGAAAATAATCGCTAACCGTCTCAAAACATAAGTGTACTTGCATGTTATCACATCTCGTTGTTTCGTTATACAAAGGATGGTGGACTTTACGGTTCAATGACACTCCTCGGACTAAAATTCTTAAACCGTTTAAATTTCTCAAGTCGAGGGGAGTGTCAAGTTTCTTTTCAAAAATCTTGGTTTGATAACCAAAATGGAAGTTAAAAGGCTTTGTGTGAAAAAGGAAAAGGTGGAGGGACTATAACTGTCAAAACCTTAAAGTTACTTTATATAAAATACTCCACCCACCTCATTTATTTCCATCACATTAATTATTTCACCTAATATCATCTACGATCCATATTCGTTTTACAAATCCGTGCTTTCGATCATCAATCTGTAAGTGTTTCTGTGTTTGGATCATGTTTCTAAACAATGGTTTTGAATATCACGCAAATCCAACGGCTAAAATATGTGCTACGCGTGATTTTGTGATCTACGATAAGCATATGATCACATAATCATTGTGTGCGTGTTTTTGGTGAAATGACTTGTGCCAAACGTTTATTATACATCAATGATACTTTGTTAACCATCAAACTCCACCCGAACCACAAATTGAAGATTTTGAAAACTAGGGTTTATAAGTCGATTTGGGTATTTTCGAATGATAAGTGATTTGATCAAAAGATGGTTGTGTTATACTCTTCACGTTCTTTGAATTGATAATTTCCATTGTCTATAACCACCCGAAACACTAATCGGACATCAATTCGAAACTAGGGTTTAAGGTTCATACACTTTGGGTGTTTTTGATTCAATGCATAATAAGTGTTAAAACTTGGTCAACATGTTCCCCAGCGTCTATGATATACCGAAAAAGTTTGGTGCTTAATCTATGGCTAGAATCCATATCGTGAATCTAGGGTTTAGTCCCAGTATGCAATTCTCTATAGCGTGTAACATATGTTAGTGCCATGATCTATTGATAAACCGAATGTATGTCTTTGATTTTGATGATTTGATAACTTATTTCGAGTTGCTACACTTATAATTCGAGAATCAAGGTCATTTGATTATCTACGCATAAGGATCACCTTACGCCAGAGATTGTTATCGTAAGACTTGTCTTACGGCGTAGCTTCTGCGCTAAGGTTCTACAATGGACTACGCGTATCATCAGTGAAGGATATGCGTAAAAAATGACCCCCACGCTTAAGGTCAACTCTTACGAGTAGCCTTACGCGAAGGTAAATACATGCCCTCACGCATAAGCTCTACGCATAAGGATTCTTTTCCTCGGCGTAACATTTCTTCTGGCGTAAGATAGGATTCTGGCGTAAGTCTACGCCTAAGCATATATCATACCGCTCACGCGTATCTTTGCCAAAACTACGCTTAACCTTGGATTGACCTTCATGATGAATTGTTACGTGTACAAACTTGTAAATAAACTAATCACATCATCACGAATCCAAAATGTCACTAATAAACTTAAATCGTTTGATATGTTGTGAACAATAAGTGATAAAATAAACTTTAAAACTTAAAGTTAACTAACTCACGAAACATTTCACGACATCATTGAATTATTGAACATACAAGTGACTTAGGACTCGTAACAATCATTGACACATGCACATTCAATAACTAGACAATAAGACCTTCCGTTGACTAACATTATGTCTTTCGATATGTTGGTTCTTTTGGCTAATGTTATTTCGAGATCACGACATGGTCGAACAAATGAATGTGGATGCACCAAATGTTCTCTCCATTGCGATATCTATCCTCATGGCTATCCAATGAAGATTGGAAGAATAATCTCGAGTTGACTTCAACACTCTCACTTGCTCGAGTCTTCATGCTTAATCGCTATTGACATTACGAGGTCTCATCCATATCGAACATGCTCACACATTACGCAGCAGTTCACGAGATCTATATCCAACAGTTACGGAACACCATGGAAAGGGTCAAAGGAAGGCTGCGCAGTGGTGACTCGAACCATAAACAAGTCACCATTACACCTTGAGACTTAAGGGTCGTTCTCTTAATTCTCAAGTCGAACCCGACAAACTTTATGCCACACCTTGAAGAGCTCACTTCCAATTCTTAATCGATATCGGTTATGATGAGGCTACGGGAGTAATCACCAAACACTCTCACATAGAGCTCAAGAGTATTCCTCAACCTTGGAGAACGCTCTACATGATCATCACCAAGTCTATTTCGGTCGTGATAGCGCTATGAGCATCCTAAGCTCATAGGCGCAAATATTTTGGGCATTCGTCAACATGAAACACATCGCTATTGAAGCTCTGATTTGGGATGATATGATGTCTTTTCTCAACAAACTAGGCTCAAAGATTCCATACATCAGATACACTAAGCTGTTGATCCAAAGAGCACTTGGACTACATTCTGACATTCCCAAGAGGCTCAATGACCCTGACAATCACGACATGTTGAGTGAACCTATTCGACCATCGAATGAAGGAATCGTCTACAAAGAAACAGGCGCGGTGTTACAGATTACCCGCTAATCGAAGATGTCGAAAGCTCAAACGCATAAGTGTATCAGGGCGTCCGACAAGGCAAAGTTGGTCATCTCGACGAAAATCCTGCCGTACACTGTCGGAGAACCGAAGAGGAAGTGCCGGAAGCGTAACAAATCTGAGATAGTCAAAGGAATGTTCCAAAGAAGAAACCTATTCCAAAGAGGAAACCTATCCCTAAGAAGAAAGTTCCGCTCTGGAAGCCACTCCCATCATTTCACCCGAACCGCAAAGGCGGCTGGGGGCGAGGACTCGATGCTACTGGCACGTATGAAGAGATCTTATACTCAAAGCGCTAAGGATGTCAATCCTCGGTGAGAAAAACCTCCAAGTCCTCCGGTTGTCCAAGGAAAGGGAAGACTCGTGCACTTGTATCTTATGATGATAGCTCACGAAGAAGAAGAAGAGCAATTGGATAAATCATACAAGAAAAAGTTTCACAACGTTCGACACATTCAAAAGGCATTCAATTTGCTAAAGATCAAATGGGTGGCCCGGGGAACAAGTGGTCTTTGCTTTACCTCCGAGATCCCGATGCGGTTAATCAACCCGATAAGGGATCCGGTGCCACCACTCTTCGCAACAACAATCACTGTTGAAGACACCGTTGTGTATGATTTTGAGAAGCGTGAAGCGAGAAAGAAAAGTCTAAAGATGACGAGGATGATTATACAAAGTTTCTTCTTGACGGTCCAACTCACTCAAAGGAGAAAACCTCGAAACTCCTAAGGACATGAAGTCTCCTCATGTCTCCTCATCATCGGACTCTTCATCTCACTCATCACCACCACCATCAACTAAGTCAACCGGATCATCATCCAACCGTGAAGAAACCACCTAAATCTTGGATTTCTCAAACACATGCAAGAATTGTGAAAGCTGTCAAACAAGTTAGAAAGAAGGACATGCTTCAAAGAAAACTTAATTGGTATCTTTGAACAAATGCAAGACTTACATGATGAGAATGACGAGATCACGAAACAAAGGAAAGCTATTCGAGAATTCATGAGAAGTCATCGCGTGGGGAATTGAATGAAATGATTGAAGGTTACACTCAAAAGTACCTTCGGGATGTCGTTCCTAAAGTCCAAAAGGAACTGGAAAAGTCAGAAGAGAACAAACCCACAAGTTTCTTCTCGACACTTCGCCCCTGTGACAAAAGATGTATTTTCCGGACAACTACCTTTGAACATCGTAGAATTGGTTAAACATACAATGGCAAAAGAAGTCGATCTCTCCGAACTGAAAGTTAATCGCTAAACTAGTGATGCAAATGTCAAAGAGATCTCGAACGTTTACTTCGGATGAAGCTAAATTTTTCGAAATTCTTCTTGACTATCAACTCGGATCATCATGCAAGGAGTCAACCGCTCAACCCAAAAGACCAAGAGATGACGATGATAAGGATAAGGATTACGAACCTAAGCGTCGAAGCGATGCGGGTCAATCTACATCTATGCCACCTCCTCCACATCGATCTTACGCACAACAAAGTCTTCCACCACGGTCTTCAATCGATAAACCTCGGGACGATTCCGAAGTTACCACCGTGACTCACAAAACCGGTGATCACTTTGAGTATACGGGTGGTGACGATGAAGAGGTCCCCGAGCCCCAACAACAACCCTCCTCTCCCAAACAAGTGAAGAAACCCGAATCATCATCAAGGCCTTCTAAAGCAAGAAAAGACGACTCAACCCGATGTCGTCTCATGGCTTGATGACGATACAACCGCGAATTTGAATGGTTCTCCACTCTTGTTAACGACACCCCTACCTCAAGAAGGTCAAGAATTGGTAGAGCGGTAGTACCTTGGAGCATGCAAAATCTTGCAAGAAAGATTCCGTGTGAAGAAGATGACGAAATCCGAGTTGAAGCGCATCAAAATGAAGCATTCTTACATTGAAAAATAGCTCGGAAAGTGCAATCGAGGTTGAATATCACCTTGAAAACATTGCTCGAGCCATGTCTAACAACATGGATTGGCTCAACCTGAAGCAAACATCGACTTCACCAAAAGGAACAACCCTCCATACTACACCGATCGGACCAAACCTCTACCAACAATCGCCAACCGTAAAACCAAGGATTCCTTTCGACATTTCTTCAACAAAGACCGGATTTTCTTCTCCATGGTGGCGATGGTTCACGAAAATACGCTTACATCATTGACTCTTCCGTCCCGTGACTTGTTACTCAAACCGCATAGCTATCGAGGAACGCAACTCACTTGTTTTTCGACAACGCAAGCATATGACCAAGATGCATTGTATGGGATTCACCATTGGCCCGAACGTCAAGAATCTACTACTGTGTCGTGCGGTTCGAAGTCTCAACATGAAGTGTATAGCTCTAAGGACATCGTGGCCATCAAACACATTGACCTCAAGTCTAAGTGGGACTATACATTCTTGAAGAATATCATAGTCAAACGACAAGATGAACAGACTATGAATTCTCGGTGACTTTGAGAACTTGTCACCAACGACATCAAGACATGTACCTTGCCAAAGCATGCGAGGTCGATGAGACAATTTCGATCGAAATTCAACGTGAATTTATCAAGTCGGTTCTCATCTTCATTAGACGATTGTGATCAAAGAACGGTCAAGATATCCGGATGGTCATTGAATCATATCGTAAACGTAAACTTCACTCCACCACGCCTGATCTTCCGACATCAACCAGCTCAAACAACTTACGCCATCGGCAACCCTTTCGGCATTGTTTACCGCAGTGAACTTCGCAGAACGCTTAATGGCGGTCGTGAGCTCCACAAATTCGGGATCATACCTTGAAGATGGTTAGAGATGGATTGGCATACGATTGAAGGATATACGCTTGAAGGTTGGGAATCTAAGCGCTGGAACTCTCGGGATAGAAGGGATGTGAAAAGGATCATCACCATGATTGATGAACGGTTGTTGAAGGGATCGCCTGCACGACTAGAGAGCTATGTTGGTGGTCGACTCGGGAGAAACATCATCGGCTTTCAACGCCCGCGCGCACTCACTCGAATATCACCGCACTTCTCGGTACCCCTTAATTGGTTTCATATAATTTTGGATATATGATTATATATGTGAATGGCTTGTGCACACATAACAAAGGTACAACCCGCAATTGTCAAGAAAGGACCACGTGGTACGCCTCGCCACAATCCTTATAAAAGGAGCGAAGCTTCTTATTTTTGAGTAAAACCTATCAAACCTTTCATTTTTCAAGGTTTTGCTCAAAAGACAAGTACTTCCATATGATTTCAAAACCTCAACCGTTTATATCACTAGTTGAGGGGGTATTTGATGAAAACTTTGTTCACAAATTGTTCACAAGGGTCACTCTTCCCACAACACTCAAAATGGTCATATTTATTCTCAAAATGTTTCAAAAACAACATCTTATATGCCATTTTTGAGGGGAGAAAATTGTGTGATAAGAAATATGTTGTCTTTGAATGCAAATGAATCTGGTACCCTGGACTTAACCAACGAATTGACGGTACTAAACTGCTTGTAACTCGAAAAGACTTGTCCTGGACGGGTAATAATTTCAAGCTAGTTCGCTAGTAATGTAAACGTGTCTCGCAAAGGACTTGTCTTAGTAGAATGTACCATTCGAGAAGCTCTTGATAGACATGAACTCGACGGGTATGACAACCTTCGAGGTTTGTCTACACCTTCAAGGTAGTTATTAGAGCTAGTTGTCACCTAAAACCGACAATGTAACTCTTTAACTATTCAACGAACTCGTGTCTCGGGAGATTGTCTATCTTTAGTGGATCAATTCATAAAAGTCGCGCTCTTTCCTCACTTGTGCATTTAACCATAAAACTATAAAGCACATGTGGAGGGGAGTATTTATGCAAAACTTATCTCTCACCTGTGGTTCAAACATGTTTTCATCTACAAACCCTTTGAGAGATATTGTTTACTTACATGGTTATAATGGCAAACATAGGTTAGTCATGGAGTTATAAGGTGACTAAGGTTAGAATAACTGTCCTATGATCCGCCAGAGTCGAGGAGGATCTACCCAAGGACACTACCATTAGTTAGTGTTAGAAGTCCTTAGGAAAGATTGTAAAAGGAGAAAATGAGAATCGGAGAAAGAAGGAGTTGAAGAATCAAAAGAAATGTAAAGTAAAGGGTGAAAAGAAATAGCCTCCAGTTATTCAACTTAGGGCATACACCGGGTTCAATTCATATACTCTTGGTTGTCACTCATGACACCGGTATTGAAGATTAAAAGTCGTCATGGACCCAAAGGACGCATGCACTAAACCTTCTTAGCCACTCAAGTTTCTCTCCACGTGCTTGTTTCATTCTCACAGGGAACCCTACATATACTCGGCTTTCTCTTAGAGATCGCCGGTATTGAAGAAGGAGACCTCTCCTAGTCCCCCGCCAGAAAACCAAAACGCACTGTTGAGTCTAGAGCCACGAGATTCATCAAAAGATCTCTTAGGAACACTTGACATTTAATCTTTGGTTGATCAACAAATAAGATCTTGATGATTCGCTGGTTCATATCGAGTCCTTCATGATCTTAGCAACTGTCGAGAACATTTATGAGAGGTTCACACCGTGATCCTCGATGATTAAATGGAAACTCCCGCCGGGGTCTACATCAAACAACCCCGGCAAAGAGGTCGCCGGTAACTCCCGTGGATTACGCGGTGTGTCTCAAACGGTCTCTGATCGTGAGGTGATGCTTGGTGTACCTCAAATGACTCATCCGAACTGTAGATGTACTTGATGCGTCGCGTTATCTCACTTGTGGGACTCGGTTCGAGAACGGCCTTTGTAAGAATTAGAGTTGTGTTTTCACACTATCTTTGTTAACACTCGAAGTTCAAACTTGTAAGTGGAAACCGCTTATTACTAACCGCTTGCAATGTTTTCTTCTTATGGAAGCTCGGAGCGGGATGATCGTCTTTGAATCTTCTCATGCTCACGCCAACATCATCACTAATGGAAGTTCTATTCGAAAGCAACACAACCGGCCGATTGATTCTTCATCAAATCAAAGAATCTACAAAGTCAAAGACTCAAAGAACTCCATCGATTATTGATTCCCACGTCAAAGGCGTGTGAGCATGTTGAAGAGTGACGTGGAGACACCGGAGCAATGAAGCGGACACGAAGCGCATCGATGCGGACAACAACATACTATCACTTTCACCACAAAGAACAATGATCAAAGAACAAAGTCAAAGATGACGTCAAAGCATAAGCTGTTCAAAGATAACGATCTCTCTATCTGGAGAGATTGTTCAATCAAGACAATTCCTCTCACAAGAAAGAAGAATGTGCGAAGGCGTCACATACTATTACATCAACGCCTTCACGTTTACATTCATATATACTTGAAGGGAGATTGTTGGAATCACTCCTAAACAAGATTTCAAGTATTTATATTTCATATGTAATAGGTAGCTTTATTCAGCCTTTATGTTTGTTTAAGGTCCAGACTTATGTAGAAGGCCCATGGTGAGGCCCAAGCCCAATAAGGAATAGGGAAGGAGAGGGAGTGTTGCCCCAGCTCCTTGCCTATATAAACTATTGTAAACCCTCATTTGAGGTTGGTTGTTCAAGTTATTCTTTCACTCACCTCCTTTGCATAACCGGCCTCATATTATACGTGTGTGTGTGTGCTTAGCTTGTTCAATCGCCTTATCTCTTTCTATATAAGCTTGTGTTGTAAAACTAGTGACCTAACACGTGTCTATAAAGGACTTGTCTTAGTAGAAGGTACCATTCGAGAAGCTCTTGATAGACATGAACTCGACGGGTATGACAACCTTTCGAGGTTTGTCTACACCTTCAAGGTAGTTATTAGAGCTAGTTGTCACCTAAAAGTCGACAATATATCTCTTTAACTATTCAACGCATGCTTGATGTCTCATGGAGATTGTCTATCTTTAGTGGATCAATTCGAAAGTGCGCTCTTTCCTCACCGTGCATTTAACCATAAAACTATTAAGCACATGTGGAGGGGAGTATTTATGCAAAAACTTATCTCTCAACGTGGTTCAAACATGTTTTCATTTACAAACCCTTTGAGAGATATTTTAACTTACAGTGGTTATAATGGCAAACATAGGTTAGTCATGGAGTTATAAGGTGACTAAGGTTAGGAATAACTGTCCTATGATCCGCTTGAGCGGAGGGATCTACCCAAGGACACTACCATTAGTTAGTGTTAGAAGTCCTTAGGAATGATTATAAAAAGGAGAAAATGAGAATCGGAGAAGAAGGAGTTGAAGAATCAAAAGAAATGTAAAGTAAAGGGTGAAAAGAAATAGCCCTCAGTTATTCAACTTAGGCGCATGGACGGGTTCAATTCATATACTCTTGGTTGTCACTTAGTGACACCGGTATTGAAGATTAAAAGTCGTCATGGACCCGGTGGCGCATGCACTAAACCTTCTTAGCCACTCAAGTTTCTCTCAACGAAACTTGTTTCATTCTCATGGGGAACCCTACATAAACTATTGGCTTTCTCTTGAGATCGTGGTATTGAAGAAGGAGACCCTCTCTAGTCTCCGCTCGGGAAAACCAAAGCGAACTATTGAGTCTAGAGCCACAGATTCATCAAAAGATCTCTTAGGAACACTTGACATTTAATCACTTGTTGATCAACAAATAAGATCTTGATGATTCGATGGTTCATATCGAGTCCTTCACGGATCTTAGCAATGCATCGAGAACATTTATGAGAGGTTCACATCTGTGATCCTCGGTGATTGAATGGAAACTCCGCCAAGGTCAACATCAAACAGCCACGGCAGTCGCCGGTAACTCCCGTGGATTACGCGGGTGTGTCTCAAACGGTCTCTGATCGTGAAGTGATGCTTGGTATACCTCGGCGACTCATCCGAATCGTAGATGTACTTGATGCGTCGCGTTATCTCACTTGTGGGACTCGGTTCGAGAACGGCCTTTGTAAGAATTAGAGTTGTGTTTTCACACTATGTTGTTAACACTCGAAGTTCAAACTTGTAAGTGCCTGGAAACCGCTTATTACTAACCGTTTGAAATGTTTTCTTCTTATGGAAGCTCGAGCGGGATGATCGTGCTTGATTCTTCTCATGCTCACGCCAACATCATCACTAATGGAAGTTCTACTCAAAAGCAACACAACCGTCCGAATGATTCTTAGTCAAACCAAAGAATCTACAAAGTTAAAGACTTAGAGAACTTCATCGGTGATTGAATTCCAACGTCATAGGCGTGTGAGCATGTTGAAGAATGATGTGGAGACTTGGAGCAATGAAGGCACACGAAGCGGGCATCGATGCGAGACAACAACATACTATCACTTTCACCACAAAGAACAAAGATCAAAGAACAAAGTTAATGATGACGTGAAGCATAAGCTGTTCAAAGTTAATGATCTCTACACCGGGAGATTGTTCGAATCAAGACAATTCCTCTCACAAGAAAGAAGAATGTCGAAGACGTCACCGCTACTATTACATCAACGCCTTCACCGTTTACACTCATATATACTTGAGGGAGATTGTTGGAATCACTCCTAAACAAGATTTCAAGTATTTATATTTCATATGTAATAGGTAGCTTTATTATGGCCTTTATGTTTGTTTAAGGTCCGACTTATGTAGAAGGCCCATGTCGAGGCCCAAGCCCAATAAGGAATAGGGAAGGAGAGGAGTGTTGCCTAGCTCCTTGCCTATATAACTATTGTAAACCCTCATTTGAGGTTGGTTGTTCAAGTTATTTCTTTCACTCACCTCCCACGCATAACCGGTTACAATATTGTGTGTGTGTGTTTGATACTTGTTCAATCGCCTTCATCTCTTTCTCTATAAGCTTGTGTTGTAAAACTAGTGACCTAACACTTCACTCCACATGAGAGTGCTTAGTAATGATTCTGCGGTTTCATCATAACCAATATCTATCAAGAATTGTAGGATGACCTCTTGATAGGGGTAGCAAAGAAGTCGGTTGGAGCGATGTGCGGAATGATGAGAACACCCGTAAGTCATCGGGAGTGATAGTGACTTGTTTGTGATTAAGAGTCACATTCACATCATTTTGACCAAATGATCCTCTGCATAGAATCCCGAATTGTTGAATTTAGACCTCTGGGCGTGGCGGTGTGAGAGCATGTTCAGTAGGGATGATTCTGAGAATATCCACCGCAATAAGACACGAAGATTACGAACATGTGAGGTCACAAAGTCAACCCTAAGGTTGTTCTTTCCAAGCTTTCTCGGATAACCCTCTGGAAAGATATCAACAATTGTAAGAACGTCTAGTGCATCCACATTCATTTGTTCAGCCATGTCGTGATCTGAAATAACATTAGCCAAAAGAACCAACATATCAAAAGACATAATGTTAGTCAACAGAAGGTTTTATTGTCCAGTTATTGAATGTATAGTGTTAATGATTGTTACGAGTCCTAAGTCACTTGTTTGTCCAATTGTCCAATGACGTCGTGAAATGTTTCGTGAGTTAGTTAACTTTAAGTTTTAAAGTTTATGTTATCACTTATAGTTCACAATGTATCAAACGTTTAAGTTTATTAGTGAAATTATTGGATTCGTGATGAAATGATTGGTTTATTAACAAGTTTGAACACGTAACAATTCATAATGAAGGTCAATCAAGGCTTAAGCGTAGGTATGACAAAGTTATGCGTAAACAGAAGTAGCATACGCTTAGACGAAAGCTTATGCGTAGGATCCTAACTTACGCGTAAGAAATATTACGCGTAGGAAAAGGGGACCTTATGCGTAGAGCTTACGCGGGCGTATAAGAACCCACGCGTAAGGCTTACTCGTAAGAGTAGACCTTATGCGTAGAGGTCCTTTGTACGCATATCCTTCACGGGATACGCGTAGTCCATTGTAGAACCTTACGCGTAATTGTTATGCGTAGGATTATTCTTACGCATAACTTGACTACGCGTAGGGTAATCCTTATGCGTAGAGTTGCAAATGACCTTGATTCTGAATATTAAGCATAGCAAAGCCTGAAATAAGTTCATCACTTCATCAACATTAACACAAAACTTCATTTTATCAACAAGTTATGGCATGAACATTCATAATACAGTTACGCGTAGAAAGTCATACGCGTAGGTCAAAACCCTAAGGGTTAAGATTTACGCGTATCATTTCTAGCCATGGGATTTGCACCAAAAAAATTCTGGTTGGTCTATGATGTTGATAGAGTCTATGAAAGAAGTTATAACATCTAATTCGTTGAGAATCAAGATTACCCAAAGTTATGAACATTAAACCCTAATTCCAAATTGTTAGACATTTAGAGTTTCTGGGTGGTTAACAACCTTGGAAATCATTAATTCATCAACATATGACCATAACCCAACAATCTTTTTGACCAAAACACTTCACATTCGAAAATACCCAATTCGACTCAAGAACCCTAATTTTCAAAAATCATTAATACGTGTTTCTGGGTCGGTTTTGATGGTTAAAATGATATCCTTGATGTATTATAAACGTTTTGACACTTTCCTTTTAACCAAAAACACACACACAATGATTGTGTGTTCATACGCTTATGCGTAGAACACATAATCACGCGTAAAACACTTTTTAGCCGTAGGATTTGAATGAAATTTAAAACCTTAGCTTAAAAACATGTTAAGATCGTTAAAACACTTACAAAATGATGATCAAAACAACGGATTTCTCGAATGAATCTTAGGCGTAGATGTTAAAAGTTGAATGTAATAAATGTGAAGAGAATAAGTAGGTGGGAGTAGTTTTATTAAAGTTAACTTTAATATTTTGACAGTTTTGGTCCCTCCACCTTTTCCTTTTTCATACAGAGCCATTTAACTTCCATTTTGGTTACCAAACAAAGGTTTTTAAGAAAGAAACTTGACGACACTCCCCCTCGACTTGAGAAAATAATGAAAGGTTATTAATTTTAGTCCGAGGAGTGTCATTGAACTAGAAAATTCACCACCATTGTTAAAAGAAGCAACCGAGATATGATAACATGCAAGTACACAGATGTTTTGAAATAGTTAAGAGATTATTTTCTCCCCCTCAACACTTGATCGGAAAAATACTGAATTTTGAAAGATTAAAGTGTTGACGGACGAAATGTACTTGCCATGTTGAAAGAAAAATAGATTAGGAGAATATTTTTGTTGTTTTATCGATTTTATATTTTTATATTTTGTTTTGAAAATTTATTTACAAAAGAGAGTTTTGGTGTTTGATGGTTTTTAAGACTGTTTTAGGAGGTCATCCAATTCCTCTTGAGTCAACACCTCATACCAATCTGGTGGACCAACTCATTAAACCTAGCGGGAGGCAAGGCTTTGGTGAGCAGATCCGCCAATTGGTATTCGGTACCACAAAGTATAATTCAACGGTACCACATTCCACGTGGTCCTTGATGAAATGATAGCGAAGATCAATGTGCTTTGATTTCGAGTCTTGAACTAAGTTGCGACGAGATCGCAATGGCACTCCGATTGTCGTAGTACATCGGGATTCGTCAAACACGTAACCATAGTCTTTGAGTTGTGTTCTCATCCGATGACTTGAGCACAACACGCAAACATGGCTACATATTGCCTTCGGTTGATGACGATGATGTACAATCCTCGCTTCTTTGATTGCCAAGACACCAATTTATCACCAAGAAATTGTAGTGCACGAAGTACTTTTCGAGAATCTAAACATCTGCGTGATCGGCATCGAAAAGCGATTAGTTCAAAACCGAATCCTTCGGATACGGATCCCAAGTTAATGGTTCCTTGATGTATCGGAGGATTCTTTTAGCCTCGGAGAGGTGGGTTTCAGCTTGGTCGTGACCGATAATCGAGAGCATAGATAGACAAGAAAGACAATATCGGTCTGTGTTTGTGAGGTACATTAGAGACCCGATAATACTACGGTATTTTGTAGGGTTCACTAATTTCCCATTTAAATCAGCGTCTAGCTTCTTGGTATGAGTCATTGGTGTGGCATAAGTATCACAGGATTTCATTCCAAATTTGTTTAGCAATTCAAGGGCATATTTGGACTGACTCAAGAAAATACCACGGGGTGATTGATGAACTTGCAGTCCTAGAAAGAACGTAAGTTCACCCATCATGGACATTTCAAAAATTTTCTTCATTAGTTTTGCAAAAGCGATTGAGTACTTATCATGTGTAGACCCAAAAATGATGTCGTCCACATAAATTTGAACAATTAAGATATGTGCCCCGTGATATTGTATAAAGAGAGTAGGGTCGACCGAACCTTTGGTGAAATGATTGGCAATGAGGAAAGATGATAGCTTATTGTACCATGCCCGAGGAGCTTGTTTTAGACCGTACAGAGCTTTGTTCAGTTTGTAGAAATGGTTCGGGAACTCAGGATCAACGAATCCATCTGTTTGGTGACATAAACCGTTTCTTTAAGTTGTCCATTGAGAAAGCGCGCTTTGACATCCATCCGATGAACCGCCATATTCATATGAGCCGCGAACGCGAGAAATATCCGAGCAGTCTCAAGCGAGCAACCGGAGCAAAAGATTCTTCAAAGTCTATGCCTCTTCCCGACGATAACCCTTAGCAGCGAGTCGTGACTTATTACGGATAACATTCCTTCAAACATCCAATTTGTTCTTCCAACCATTTTAGACCGATGACATAAACCCTCTGTTGGTCTTTCAACCAATTTCCATACTTCAAGTCTTTTGAATTGGTTGAGCTCTTCTTGCATGGATTCAATCCGGTGTCTTTGGTCATTGCGTCTTTGATGTTTTGGGCTCAGATTAGCAGACGGTGAGTGCATAAATGCAAAGTGTTCACCATCGAGTAAAGACGTTGTCTTGTAACGACCGGTTGATTCGGGTTGCCAATTATATTTTCTAGAGGATGATCTTTGTCCATCTATGTGTAGAGGGTTGATGTTGGTATACATTGTGCGATTTTGAGGATTCAAATGGTTTGTTGAAGATTCCGTGACATCCAGTGCGTGATCTCATTAGCAAACGGGTTAAAGAACGCATTTGGATCAAAATCGGCGGTGGGGTACTTCATTGAACATCATCGATGGTTCATCATTGTTGGAAGCGGTTTGTTCAAGCTGTTGTGTTGGAGTCAATGGTGGTGCTTCTTCAACAATAGTTGTTGTCGCAGTGTATCGGTATAGTAATATTATCGGGTTGTGCGGTGGAAGCAATGGATACACACGAGCACGGTCATCAATATTGTCACTTTGAGCGAGGAGCAAATAACCTTTCCATTTGTTGACGAGTGGTGTGGGCTTTGATCGGTGATGATGGGGTTTGGGGAAAGTTTAAACGATTGCTGACCGGGTTCTAAGTCGTTATACTCGAAGCCATTTCCGTGAGTTCATCAAAATGAGCATGGATCGTTTCCATTACCTCCTTTGTTCGGCGATTCCGGATGCGGAACCCTTTAGAATTATCACGATATCAATAAAGACTCCAATATCGACTTTGGCTTTGAGCTTTCCCAAGTCATCACGATCATTGTTTGGATAGCAAGAGATCCAAATACATGAAAGTGTTTTAGATTGGTTTCATGTTGTGGACAAGCTCAAATGGTGTTTTGTTGTGGCGTTTGTAATCATAGAACGGTTTTGAGTATAGCATGCGAGAGGCGACACGCCCACAAGTAATCTGGGGTTTGGCATTGATTAACATTGTTCTTGCGCTTCCACCAACGTTCGGTTTCGTCTTTCAACAACTCCGTTTTGTTCGGTGTCTGAGCAATAGATGTCGATCTTGTATTCCGCTTTCTCATAAAATTATGCAAAGGGTTTGGTTAACAAATTCGGTTCCTCATGCATTACGATTTGTCGAGCGGTATGTCGGATATGAACTCGTATTTTCGTGAGAAAGGTGATGATCATCTGTGGAGCTTGGTCTTTGCTTCAAGAAAGTAGACCCAAGTCCATCGTGACTAGTCATCAACGATTACTAAAATGTAGCGTTGCCATTAATCGTTTGCACACGATCGGGCCACACAAATCCATGTGAAGAAGATGAACCACATCTTTGAGTCTGTGTTCCACTTTAGAAGGAAAATGAGCACAAGTACTTTTTCCTTGTTCACGGTCGAGCAAAGGTGATCTTTTGAATACCAAATCGTGGGAGTCCTTCTACGAGTTTGTGTCGAGCAAGGTTGGTGATGGTGCGAAAGTTTAGATGTGAGAGACAGCAAGTGCCATAGCGAGGATTTTGTAGATGTTGCCTTTGAAAGTAAGCGGATGGGGAAGAAGCAACCATGTCTTGCATAGAGATAGTGTAAAGACTAGAAGAGCGAGCGGACATAAGGTTGTTTCCTTGTAGATCACGAATGAAACAAGTTTTCTCCTGAAAGCAACTTCCAAATCTACATCACAAAATTGACCCATCGAAACAGTTGTGACGAGGCCTTCCACATAGTAAACCACCTTATTTCGATGTTCCCATTAACATAGTCTCCGTAGCCCATGATAGCTGCAGTGATCATTCCCGAACTGGCGATTGCCAATGAACTTTGCAATAAAGTTGGTTAACGATTTAAGATTGCACTGTCGTGTGTCGGGAACAACCGCTATCAACAATCCAGAGAATGATCTGTATCACCTGCATTACACACAGACGACACAGATGGAATAGAAGTAGATGTGGAACCCAAAATGTTATAGGGTTCTAGAGCAGTTAGAGTAGTCATACACACATTAGTAATTTTAGGCATCCATTTAAATCCAAATGTGTTATGTATCCATTTCTGCCATCTATAAATACTAGTTGTTTTAGTCTTGGTGAATGCACTAGGTGGTACTACATTCTTAGGAGGTGAAACTGGAGCTACAGGGACAGCAATGTGTTTCTTAGAATCTAAGGAAGGCGGTCTACCAAGCACAGACTTAGAATGATTAGTTGGCCTAGAGGTATTCCGAATCTTAGGATTCCGTAAACGAGAGATGATAGCTTTAGCAACACATTTGTCATGACAATCAGAATTCATACTTTTACGACAAATATCACAAGATGCATCAGACATAATATCAAAAGTACTTAACGGTTTAGCATTCGTTACATCACTATTTCTATTACATTTGCTAGACGCAATTTCTATAGTGGAAGCAACGTAAGTCTTATTCATTGTCCTAGGGTGTTCTTCTACTTTAGCAGTCCTTATTGATCTTTTCTTAGGTTGCAACTTCCTATTCTTCGTTTGAGTGCTCTAAGGTGTGAAGTGCGGACGTTTGGAAAAAGCGAAACTAGTCTGTTTGAGAGAAGGAAGCACGTTAGCAACTTGTGATTTGGCGGGAATTCTAGGTTCACGATTACTAAGTGTGATTGGTGCTATCTTCTTAATGACGGTTGGGGCCAATGTTCATACTTTCCTAACATTTCTCTTAGCTTAAATATAGTGTGCACCAACTCTTGATTTTCAGAACGAAGATTTCCCGAAAAATTCATGACTTCCTTAGTGTGTTTGAGAAAATGATCAAGCTCGTTTGATGCTTCAACACGAGTCTTTTTGAGTAAATCAAATATGACACCATATTCCTGTTTAACTTTTACAAGTTCTTGTTCATATTTAGAGATTTGACTTTTCAAAGACACGTTTTGATCATCCAGTTGCTCAATTTTTGGATTAAGCGATTTAGATTGCAACTGGGTGATTTTGGTTTGCAAAGCAAGTTCACGATTTTGACAATCTTTTTGACACCATTGAAGACGACGTTTTGCGTTTGAAAGCTCGTTATTCAATCGTTCATTTTCAGCTTTTAAAGATTTGAATTGATGCACAAGATCAGAATTATCAACGGTAACAACATTATCAACGATATCAGCAGAGATATAATCAGATGCAAATGGCAAAGCATGAAGTAACACAACATTATGGATTTCAGCACAGATAACATCTTCCAAGAGTCGATCAACGTCTTTTCTCAACATTTTCTTTTTTCGTTTAGTATTAGAAATAGATGTTTCTGTTTTCTCGAAAGCGTTTTTCATCACTCCAAGTTCCTTATGAAATTCCTTTTCCCAAGACATTGCACAACTTTTCAAATTTTTGACATTAGGTAAAAGATTTTTCTGAAAAATGTCTCTTTGTTCTCGCTGAGGCGATTGAAAATGTTGAACTTTTATTTCAGAATGATATTCTATCTCATGTTCCAAAGTTTTGAGGTCGGCCATGAAAATGTCAAAATATCGAAGAATTTTGCGATTTTCAGGTTTAGAATTTACTTCACTGATGGAAGGTAAAGGACCATAAATATGTTTAAAGTCTTGTTTGGGATTAACATAAGAAGACTCGGGTGATTTAATGATAACCCTTGGTGTGTTAGAAGAATCCTTTGACGGGACGAAAGTGACCGCTTGTGAATAAGTAAAAGGTTTGTTATAAACAACTTTTTCTAATTTTGATCGACTCGCCGTCTTGACATCTAATTCCTCTTGACGATTATATTCAACAACATCATAACAATATCATCAATTTTATATTCGTGACTTTGAAACTTCGGATTTGGTTTGAATGTTTTGAGAGAAAGCTTAGGTTTGTAATCACCAAAGTGAGTCCATATCCTTTTGGATTTGGTTTTAAAGTAAACTTTTCAATAGTCATTCATGGACTCGCCATGTTTATAAACAATGTTTTGAACTCTTTAAGCTTGTTTTGCAAATCAACAATTTCTTCCAAATAGTCATCTATTTGATTCGTTGAATGCTTTTTGTATGCAGAGAACGCTTTTGACAAGTTAACAACTCGACCTTAGTTTTTGATTTTCCAAGGTGAGGCGTTAATTTGCTTTTTATGTTCATATTTCGATTGTTCTATTTCGGACAACAAAGCATTTTTCAAGCGGCTAGATCACGCATCTGTCTCTAAATGTTTTTGTTTTGATGAGATTTAGCAAAAGCTGCTTCAAAACCTTTTTCACATTTTTCTTGAGCTTTGAAAAAATTGAGTTGCATGTTTAAACATTCAAAATCCTTGGTTAACAGTGCATTTTTGCGTTTTAAGTCCTCATTAATGGCACGACATTCTTCCACAATGGTTTGTAGGTCTTGTATTAAACGAGCAAAATCTAGATGAGGCAAAAGTTCAGCTTGTTCAACGTGAGTCTCAACATGATCATTATTTAGATCCTCAAGTATAACCATAGAGTCAATTTGATTATCAAGGGAAACCATAAGGTCATCTTGATCGTCAAATATAACGACGGGGTTTATTTGAAAATCATCGAATGAGATGTGGAATACTCATGTTGAACATTCGAGCCTTGCCGGATTCGGATGTTGGCGGAGATAGTAGATCGAGATAAACATGGTTTGTTCGGGCACCGAGACAAGCCATCGGTGTCATACATTGGGCTGTTTCACTCCGTGTAGCTCTTGCATATTAGCCATCAACATAGCTGCCGAGTTGGTGCAAGTCCTCCATATCATCATCTCGAGTGCGCATACGCCATAAAGCTCATTCTTTGTGCGTGAGAGTTCCACCGCTTCATCCTTAAGAGCCAAAAGAAGAGCCTCTTTGTGATAAGCACGCCCTAGTCCTCGGCTTTGGGCATGCATTAGCAGTGTCCTTCTCATTCAGCTTGTAGCATCGAAGACCATTTAACCCATTACGAGCATTTCCTGTTCCACCACCTGGAGCTCTGTTATTATTACCCACAAACATTAAACCCTTGACCACCGCTCATCTGACGACCATAACCACGATTTTGAACTTCAACTTGTCCGTTGTTCACAACAACTTGATTCCTTATGTTAGATGAGGAACGAATGCGATTGTTGGATTTGTTGGTATAACGGCCAAAGGCATTAGCAATCATCACAAATCCTTGTTGCAATGCTTCGAACAGATCGATGTCCTCATTAGCTTCAGTTACAAGTGCTGGAGCATTGTTGTTGTTGTATGGAACCAATTGATTTTGTTGCTGTGAAGGATCATGTGGTGGGTTTGAAGCAGTTGGTTAAGTTGCTTGTTGAGGAGGATAATTTTGTTGAGCATATAAGGCAAGTTGTTGATTTTCCGGATGTGTTGGTGGAGCAATTTGAGCACGGAGAATCCTTTCCCGATCAACTTCCTTTTCATGAGGCTTCAAGTAATCGTACAACAATCCGTAGGTAGATTGATGCATATTCTTCTCTTGACGGAGAAAATGACATACTTCTCCCATTCGGGACCAAGACTACTCGGGAACTTAGTATTCATCGCAATTCTTGGCATGATGATGTTGTGTTTATCCAAATCATTGATGATGTCGAAAAACGATGATGATAAGACTCTAGTGTCTCTCCGTGTTCAATCATGAAGTGTTCATAAGCCAAGTAGATTTTGGATTCCAAATCCTCCCGATTGAAAGTCTGATCCCTCCATAAGAAGACGAATATGTGCCCACATTTTCGTAGGTCTTTTGAGCATCAACACTACGAAGAATTGGGTTTGGTAATCCTAAGAGGATATATTCCATTGCAAGCTCATCTGCTTCATAGTGTAGAAGTTCATCAGGTCTCAAGTCTGCAACAGTAGCAATGTTCGTTTGTTCATCTCTTGGTGGATTAGCAGTAGGATCTCCGGGTACAACTACATTAGGCATCTGAAATGGACCTTCCAAGATAACCTTCTTTAAGAACTTTCCATGTGGCTTCTTCAGATCACAAAACCTAAAGAACCTTATCACCCATTGATCATAGTTTCCTGGAGTGAGCATTGGAGGTCTATCAAGTGATCCAGCTTCATGTATTGATTGTTGGCTGCTTAAAGCTTCACACATATTTGCAAACCAAGTGGGTTCCTTCATAGTGTTCCTTGATGGATGTTGATTGAATTCAGTTGTGTAGGGTTGAACTTGAAGACTTGGTGGTGGTTGAACCATTTGAGGTTGTGGAATTGCAGCAAGTTGTGGAGTATGTTGTTGATTAAATTGTTGTTGATAAATTGCTTGTTGTTGATTCCATTGTTGATGTTGGGGACTTAGTTGTTGTTGTTGTTGACGTTGAGGATAAGTGTAAGGGAAATAGTTAGAGTATGGTGGTTGAGACATGTTGAAAACTTGTGTTGTTAAAAATGGATCTTTGTAGTCGAATGAACCTTTGTTGATGAAGTGTCCTTAGGCGAGAAAAGACAGGAACCAAGTAGCACTTATGCGTAAAAACACCAAAGTTACGGCGTAACAATAAGGAGTTCTGCGTAGGATTTAGCTTTCTGCGTAAGTAGGGAAAAGCACTAAAGTTAGGCGTAGACAAAAGTTAGGCGAGAAAGTTAGGCGTAGGATTTTCTTATGCGTAAGACTAGGCTTAGGCGTAAGAAAAATCTTATGCGTGGGATTTCTACGTAAGCTTATGCTTATGCGTAATTTTAGGGTTTTGCCCAAATGATCTTTTACTCTATCACAAAGGCAAAAGATATCCAAAGTCGACGTATTTTCAGACTTATCCAAGTAAGAAAACACGGAATAAACCACGAAAATGAAGATCAAACCAAGGAAGCACTTACGCATAGTTTTAGGGTTTTACTACACGTAGAATTGCTCGTAAGATTGATTCTGTCCAAAAGTGTTTCTAAACCAGTTTTTGTGTGATGAAATAGCTTCAATAACACCAAAATACACAAAAGTGTGAAACTTGATGAACCAAAACCTCTAAAACAGTTACGAGTAGGATGAAACCCTCGTTCAAAAACTCGTTCAAAAACAACTATCCACGCATAAAGTTTGAAACTTTTTGCTAAAAACAAGTATTTTAACACCTTAAAACGTTGAAAGTACAAGAATCTTGGATTCAATAGTGTAAAAAATACGTTTTTGATCAAGCCAAAGGTGAGGTATACGCAAGTTAGGCGTGAGACCAAAACTCACTTCAAACAATACGTTCACTCAACTATTAGGCGATTGATACCACTGATAGGTCACTAGTTTTACAAACACAAGCTATATAGAAAGAGATTAAGGCGATTGAACAAGCAAACCACACACATACACGATATAAAGGACGGTTTAGGAGTAGGTATGTGAAAGAGAGAATAACTTGAACAACCAACCCTCAAGTGAGGGTTATTACAATGTATTTATAGGCAAGGAGCTAGGGCAACACTCCCTCTCCTTCCCTATTCTTTATTGGGCTTGGGCCTAAGCTCATGGGCCTTCTACATAAGCTTAAGGCTAAAACAAACATAAAGGCCATATTTAAGCTAACTATTACATATTAATTACTAACACTTAATTATGGTTTAGGAGTGATTCCAACAATGCATAAGGTAGGTTGAAATTTATTGCCCCTGACCATGTAAATTAATGTGGTGTAGGGTGAAAGTACATGTAAATTAATGCGGTGCAGGTAAAAGTATATGGGCATTTAAGGTAAAAAATGTGCGAATGTGCGATTTGAACAAACGTGCGAACTATATAAATTTATTATACCCCATTCTAATGTGCATAAAATTTTGACATATACAATCACATTCATTTACAAAAAATTCGTGTAGACTAAAAAAAAATGAATGGTAAACTAAGTGTATTTTTGGTTTGCCAATATTTAAGTATATTTTCGGTAGGTTTTGAAATTTATTATAAAATTTGGACATTCTAATATTTATCATACCCATTCTAAAATGCATAAAATTTAGACAGTAACCTTATATTTGGACCTAACGATAAACCACTTCAATTAAAACACTTGTACCCGGTACCATTTGAATTAAACCTCTTGTGTATTTTCTAACTGAAATTAAAATACACAAATAAAGTGGGTAGGTTTTGAAATTAATTGCCCCTGACCATGTAAATTAATGCGGTGCAGGTAAAAGTACATGGGAATTTAAGGTAAAAAAATGTGCGAATGTGCGATTTGAACAAACGTGCGAACCAAATCAATTAATTATACCCCATTCTAATATGCATAAAACTTTGACATATACAATCACATTCATTTTACAAAAAATTCGTGTAGACTTAAAAAAAAATGAATGGTAAACTAAGTGTATTTTTGGTTTGCCAAGATTTAACCTTTGGTGTATCACTTCCAAAAATACTACGACACACAACTTGTTGCTCTAGCCAAGAAAAGTTCAACATCGGTGAAGAGTATGATATTGGGATTTCTTACCATGTTGGAAATAATTGTGTCCAAATAGTCGACGATGATGATATGGCCTTTTTGTACATCAAGTTTTGAAAGGAAGTCTACCGTGTTGAATAATTTGTATATTAAGAAGAGTAAAAAGGCTTAAAGGTAAATCCTTCTTCATCTAATACTTTTGGATTTGATCTTAATGCACTTCCCGACGGATCTGATTTAATTTGGTGATGAAATTGACAACACATATAATCAACCAAAAATGAAACTTTCGAAAATAACGAACCTATTTTGTCTACTACCCCAAATCATGCATGGAAAAATAACACATTCACTGTATCCCTACTACCCCGATCATCCAACACCAAATATTAAAACACCAAAAGTAGGGGTCGCACAAAATTGCTCACGTTTTCTAAAAGAGGGTGTTGAATTTGATAGTAAAGAATTATGCATGTATGCAATCGGTGAAAAAGCTCTTTTAGAAGGTTTTCAATTTAAAACACGAAAATCTGATTCATATAGGTATGATGTAATTTGTATACATAAGAATTGCAATTGGAAGATAATTTCATCTAAGATAGGTGACAGTATAAGATGGAAATTAGGAAAAGTAAATGACATTCACACTTGTCCGAGAACACAATTGTATCCTAATCACCGAAATGCAACCGCAAAATTGTTGGGTCATTTGTTGATACCAAAGATGGGAGATCACAGTCGGATATATAAGCCAAAGGACATAGTAAACGACATCAACCTTCAGTACAACATCGACATTTCTTCCAAAAAGGCATGGGGAGGAAGAAATATAGCATTGGAGACGTTGTCCGGTGACCCGAAAAATACCTTTTCGCAATTACCGTATTATTGTTATAATTTAAAGTTGAAAAACCCAAGTTGGGTAACACACATTGAGACAGATGATGAAGACCGTTTTGAGATGCTTTTTATCGGCTTTGGTGTTGCGGTAATAATTTATTACTGTCTATTTTATTTTAGTAAAAAATTTATTTTCGTTATATTATTATTTGTGAAACTAATACTTTGTTTAACTAAACTAGATTCGGAGTTTCTTGGACCATTTGCGACCACTAATAGTAATTGATGCGGCTCATCTTAAAGGTACATACCTAGGTACAAATATGCTCGCCGTTGGAATGGATGGAAATAATCAAATTGTTCCTCTCATGACCGGTGTATCTCGGGGTGAGGCGGGAGATCGTGGACATGGTTTTGACCCACTTGAAGGAATGTATCGGTGAAGTTGCAGATTTGGCTATAATATCTGATAGACATTTAGGAATACAACAAGCTTGTCGAACGGTTTTCCCCGATGCATTTCATGGTTTTTGTTGTAGGCATTTGATGTTGAATTGCAATTTCGGACAAGGGAGAAAGATTAAGGCCTTATATTGGAAGACTTGCAAATCTTACACAACCGACGATTTTGCAGAAGCATTCTCACAAATTGAACGAAGAAATCGGGAAGCTTACAACAAAGCGGTGGGACGGCATTACTAATTGGTCAAGGGCACATTGCAGGACAACGTTACAATTATATGACTTGAACAATGCGAGAATCGGTCAGCAGTTTAACAAAAGATGTTCACGAGTTCGATTTCAATGCTAATGGAATACTATAGAGGGCTTCTACAAAGATGGTTTTGTGAGAAACGACAAAAGTATCAAGGTATACACTTAAATTAGTTTATATATTATTAAACAATATTTTTTTTTATTTTATAGATGTCTTATTATTATAGTTATTGTTAATTAATTATAATGTCAAACGTTAGATGCAACTCCGGGTGACCTTAGTGACTGGGCTAGTGCCAAAGTGAAGGACAGAACGTTTAAGAGTGCTAATTGGACAGTGAATCCCATTGATCATAAAAGGATATACGAGGTAGATGATCGTAGAAAAAAACATATTGTAAGGCTAGATTATGATACATGCACTTGTCGGAAATGGCAACTTTCTGGTTTGCCATGTGGTCATGCTATAGCTGTTTGTAGAGCTCAAGGATTGACAAGTTGTAATCATTTGGCTAAAGGTTGGTTTAGAACAACCAATCTAAAATCTACATACCAAGGGTTGGTATATCCCGTTGGAGAAATTCCGAGTTGGGAGCTTCCAACGGGTTTGCAGGTTGTAAAGCCACCAAATATGGATAAGCGCCAAGCGGGAAGACCAAAGAACATAGATCGGATTCGATCTCAAGGTGAGGAGCCAGATGAAAATGCATGCGGATGGTGCGGTGCATGTGGTCACACCCGAGGAGTTTGTAATGCCCCAATGCCTAAAAAAAAGGTAACTAATACGTTCTAACCTGATTATTTTTTGTTTGTCATTGGTTTATTGAACAATGTATTAGCTTAATAATATTGTTTTATAAATTACAGGCAAAGAAATCTACAGGAGGCGGCTCCCAAAGCAATCACGGACGATCACAAAACACACCCATAAGCTTACAAGGATTACAACCATCAATGTCACAAGGCTACGAGCATGTTAACTTGGCTGACCCATGATTGAAGTGAAGTCCAGAAAACAAGAGACAATCAATGTCACAAGGCTACCAGTTTGTTTGTTTGGAATGAAGTTGTGTTGTACTTGCAAGAATGTAGTTTAAAGTATGAGACCTCTCTTTCTGTATAACTGATAACGTCAAAGTGCCAATGGCACACATTTTGGACAAGTATTTGTAGACAAAGTAATGCATATGTCTTAATGGACCAAGTTTTTCATCATACATTACAACCATACAATGTCCAGATAGTTTTTCAACATACATGACAACCATACACACAAGTCAGCCTGCTACAAGCCACAAAGATGTTCACCCAGGAACTCAGGGAATTATGTTCAAAAATACAAATTGTGGCCTAAAAACAAGTCACAAATAATTCAAGCACAGTATATCCTGTTCTGGAAATAATAACGGATCAATGACTCTCGATATGCAAGTGCCGCCTGTGTTGGATTATCAACATGCAAAGGAATTCCATAAGCCAACCTGTATACAGAACAATACAACAATATTAAGATTCTATTAGCCATAAAATGACATTTCTGTACATTAAGTGACCTTTGACATGAAAATTGTTTTACCCATTTGACCCATTACACAACCCAGTTTCCTAAGCCATTTTCCTAAGCCATCTAAGCCAGTTTCCTAAGCCATTTTCAGTGCCCCAAGGCCACAACTACTACTTTTCCTTTATACTTATATTAGGCATCTACTACTTTTCCTATATGCCAAAATCCATATCCCTGAAATCTTTGTACAACCGGTTTCCTATTTTTATGCTAAAGTGAATTACAAATAGAACATCTCAATTATTTGTGCTAAAGTCGTGAGAATCAATACCAAAGTCGGTGATACAAAATGCGATCATGATGATGAGTCGATTTTGACTAAAATAGTGACTCAAAAGCAGTTTCATTTCAATATCCATAACTCACCAAACAATTTTATCCTCCACTATATAAGGCCATAATCTCAGTGGTTCCATTTTCATCACACATATATTTAACAAAAAACAAATAAACTGATCAAAATGAGTTCAAAACATTCCAGTGACTCGTCTGCTGAGGAGGTTTGGCCACTAAATTCAATTGAGCCACCTTTGGAAATTGAGTATCCAAAGTTTGGCTCAAACTCAAAAAATGAAGCAACTAGTTGTTACCTAACCCCCAAACAAATTGCAATGAAAGCTTTTGATGAAAGGAACAAAGTTCTTGGCCTTCCAAGCAAGAAATTTTGTGAAGAAAATGGTATCAAACCATATATGGTTGAAGATGCCAAAGCTAAGCTTTTGATGAAAGGGAAGGGAAAAAAACGATCTGTTTAAGAAAGGGGAGCGAAGCCAAGGAAGGAAGGGAGTTTTACGGTTACATATGATGTATGTATGTTGGTTTAAGTATCACTTAAACCAAATTTAATAAAACTCTTGTAACCATGTTAATCAATGAATGGTTTTAGATTAGAAAAGTCACTTAGGCATTTAATATGTTGTTACAGAGTTCCATTTTAGTTCAAGATACAAACCAGTCAATTAAGACAAAATTAAAATGATATAAAATGTGGATTTCAAGATACAAACCAGTCAATTAGTTCAAGATACAAACCATTTTAGTTCAAGATACAAACCAGTCAATTAGTTCAAGATACATATTTGACCCATTACACAACCCATCCATGTTTTCACCTTTACATCCTACCCAAATGAACCACATCTAAAGCCAGTTTCCTAAGCCATTTTGAGTGCCCCAAGGCCACAACTACTACTTTTCCTTTATACTTATATTAGCAAACTACTACTTTTCCTTGAATACTTACAATATAACTCTAAATATATGCCAAAATCCATATCCCAATAATCTTTGTACAACCAGTTTCCTATTTTTATGCTAAAGCTGAATTACAATAGAACATTTCAATTATTTTTATGCTAAAGTTGACAGAATCAATACCAAAGCTGGTGATACAAAATGCAGTCATGATGACAGAGCTGATTTCACTATAAAATGTTGATTTCACTATAAAAAGTCATTATGAATATGTCGACAAATACAATATAACTCTAATTAATAAATAAGGACTATCAGTGTGTGGTGAACTAGTACATTGTGGATTTGTTGGTATACAGTATATGAAACACAACCAAATGACATACTGTTGTAGTTTGGTTAGAGTAACTATATGACCTGTTTATGATGCCTATATAATTATGGTTTTAAAAAATGAGTTACATGTTCAACAGTATCTAGTCAAAAATGGTTTAAAAATTAAGATAAATACAAGTGACAGTAACAAATCAGACCTCATAAAGCTGGTCAAACTGAAATATGCTTGTTTATTTGTTTTCTACCTTGGTTAATTCCCAACCTTTCATTAAGGCTTTGCATGTGATTATTTTTTGGATCTTTTTTCATTGATTGTGCTATTTAAGCATGCATATACATCTATTCATGATTCAAGTTTTGGTTAATATTTGGATCAAAGTAAAAAAATAAGCCATGGCAGGACAATTTAGGTTGAATGAGTTACGTGAGGAGTCAAATTCTTATCAATGGGAGGATATGTTCATCTTGTACTGTCGGAGGGCATCGGTCGAGTATTGGCAGCTGGCGGCGGATATTAACAGGTTTTGCATGAAGGTGGATCTGATGAATCGTGAAAGGTGTTTTTGTGGAGGAGTTGCAGGGCTGCGGTGCAGCTTTCTTCCTAAGAAAATGGCGAGTTTTCAAATGAACTTCAAAGGAAAGATTACATCAAACCGATGGGCGAGGGTTACGGCTACCGAGTTCGAACTAAGGGGTGGAGATTGACCTTTTCACAGATAAGATTAAGGGTTTGTTGCCATGGTAGGGTCGATGATGCAATGGTGTATGTCAGTGTTGGTTTAAGTATATTTTCCAATAAAAGTGTTGTGGGCTCAGGATGTCTAACACGAGTGTTTAGGTACTAGTTTGTAACTTAAGTAGTTGTCATGTAATCGTATGTTTCATGAAAATTTATGTTTATGTTAATCTTAGTGGTCTGTGTCATGCCTATCTTAATCAAAACACTTGTGGTAAGGCTATGACTGGCAAAACTAGTAATAGCAAATATAATCAGGGTGGTTTACTAACCTGTAAAGAAACATGCAGACAAAGACTCCGCAATCACCAAATAAACCTCCCTGCTTTGGAACATTCTGTGCAAGATGAAACTTGATATGGTAGGTTTTCGGGTCAATTTTTTTTTGTCAAACACACCTGTCTCCAGTAGAATTAAGGGAAGATTGACCTCCAAACATTTCCTCATATTGAGATACCAATCATGACCTTCATCTTCACAACGATAAGCACTGTCATAAAATATAACATTTCCGGATTGTATGTGTAACTGGGCAAGCGACCAATGCTTCTTAGGTTCATTTATCGGAATGAACACCTGCAAGCAATATAAATAAAAATAACATCAATTCCAAAAGCGAAAAATTAAAGTTATATAAGATGTGTTGCTTTGTATTTCTGTATATACCCGATCAACATCAGCCCATGCCAACTGGTAAACTTCTTTATTAGCATAAAATAGTGGAACTGAATCTTGAAGTAGAAGTGTCAAGAAATAACTGCTAACGATGGACCAATCTGCAAAAGATGGTCTGAAGTTCCACAAATACATCACCCAAAGCTCAATATGTTGTACACATGTAAGAAAAACATATGTAAGGCACATATCCACACAATACCATCAGCTATATACAGAAATACAAAGAAACAAATCAAAAAAAATGCAACACCGCACTTTATATTAAACAGAACTTTTACAAACATAATTCAAACACAGACCAACACACACCACTCACAAATCCAACACCACAACACCTATGCGAAAGAGTAACTACAGCTAGACTCTAACTTTAAATTATGCTCCGGATACATCACATTTCAAATAACACAGAGTGAACCATTACAACGCACGAATACTATTGATATAACGCAATGCAGCACGAAGAGCGGCATGTGCCTCGCGTAAAATTCCTTGTAACGTGACCTGCTTAGAACGCTCATGTGCCCGCACCTCTCTGAGAAACGTAACGGAATTAGCCGATACCGGATCGAGCCGCTCCTGAAGAACCTCATGGATTAAGTCATCCAAATACCTAATACGTGCAGCAATATCAAAACAGCCCAAGCGAAGCATAGTTTCCCACTCACGAGCAGCAATGACTTCCCTCTAAAAAAAAGACACATCTGATCCTGAAGAGAATCACTATCGCACGCAAAACCAAGCTCACCTAGACGACCAGGGCGCGACATAGCTACCAATTCAAATGTGCAACCGGACCAAACTACAAATGACTGAACGGAGGACATAACTAACATTTATACAAAATAAAAGGAACAATAGATAGGCCACTACCAACAGTATAAAACCCACTACAAACCCAGTCATAAAAAAGGAACATACAAAATATTGGCTAATTGCAATACTGACAGCACTGTGTGCACCACTACAAACAGTTAACCACAAACAAAAAAGATGGACAACAATTCATACGCGTGCATAATAGAGGCAATAAAGCATACACAGAATCATAATCATCAACAGTGTTTAACATAAAATAAAACCATATACTAAAAAAGGCTTATTTTAATTACCTCGTCACGGAACCAGCCTTCACGATTAGCGTCAAGCCCAACAAAACAGTCCCAGAAAATACGATCAACAACAATATCATTGGACCAAGGAAACTTGCAACGAGAACACCAAGAATTTTGTATAAAATCCTCCAACTCACGATGGAAAAAAACTTTATCAATCCTTTTGGATGGCCTTTTTAGATCCTACATAGTATACAAAATATATGTAAATAAACATGAAACAACATACATACACGGATGCTGATACATAAATGACCTTGAGTACAACATCTACATATGCTATTGTATGACATACCTCTTGCCAAGGTTTGAGTTCACTACACGACTTAATCATATAAGGACCGCAGATATCATTTTTCTTTTGAGTTGCTCGGAGGAGGACTTTCACAGAGCATCTACTCAGTAAATTCGGCCTAGGTACTAGTTGATGATGACTCTTCTTTGACACACAATTTGCAAAGCAAGCTTCATGTGAGGGGCTTTCAACATATGGTTTCTACTATTCACAGTTTTTTCTTCTTCCATTAAGACCCGTAGCCTCTCTTCCTTGACTCTTTGCAACCGTCGAATCTCAGCCTTTTGCTTTTCAGCTGCTACACGATCTTGGGTAGCCAAAAACGCACAATCATTCTGTGTGCATGGAAATAAAAACAAACTTAGTATTTACTTTAAAAGACCATTGAAATGTAATGTAGCTCAAGCTGTACAAACTTCTTGGACATCATCAATACTTTTCTCCTCTTCGACACACTCATCAATACTTTTCTCCCGTGATGATTTGATTGCCGAATCAAACAAATTTAGGAAATTATCATTTAAATTTGAGCAATACTCATCACCAAGATCAGTAACCTTATCATCACTATGCTGTAAAATGTATTAAATAAAATGTAAGCAATTCGGATAACTATCTCCACCTCTTGTTAAATACATGTAAATAAAAAAAATAATACTAACCAGTGATTTGTATTGCTGAGTATGTCCATCATATTTTTTTCTTATGAAAAATTGCCGTATATACAAAATCAGTTAGTAAACTCTTAAATATGTATGTGGTGTTTATGGTTATCGTTATAAAAATACCTGAATAATGGTTTCAAGTTTCCAAACCCGTGCTCTCAAACTGTTGACCTCTGCAGGTAAAATCAACAAACCATTGCAAATATCATGCAATGTCTTAACACGATCCTGAAGAGTAACACGAGCCTTCCGCTCGAGTTACGCCATATTATGCATTTTCGAGCGAGCTCGCGCTCGTCTCAGAATAATCCTCAAAAGATCTCCATGGACAACAAAGGGGTCTAGGTGCATACCGAGTTAAAAACCTAATGCCTCCGTGTACCACTCGAATCGACCTCGACTCGCGTCGGATATAGATCATTGTTTGTTTCTTTGTCCTAAACATGAAGTAAGATAAGAATTAACCATAATGATAGTGAACTAGTACATTTAGAAAGATAGTATAAACACTTGCCTCGGGAAAAAGCGGCGAAATTCTCCGGTTTTGAAATGAAACATTCTTAGACCATGAAAGTGCTCTTGGGATAACACTGTCTCCTTACTCCACCAAAGACACTCTGTAGAAGACTCTAAGATCCATATCTGAAAGAAAAAAAACATATATATATTTATGATATCAGATTTTAGTTAAAAACAGATTTTTAGCAATACCTAAAACAAATAATTATAGTTAAAAACAATTTCGTGAAACAATTCTAACCTTGAAACATAAAACAAATCCAGACAACGAATATTCCATCTTCTGAGTTGACTTGATATTTCGAATGGCATTTTACAACTGTCTCCAAATGAGTTCCCCCCAAGGAAATTTATTCCAGTCTTCAAAATTCTCAACCATCCTAAGATATGTATCATCGACCACAAATAACAAGTCACGCCCCATAAATATGACCTCAAGAGATAACAAAAGGCAAACTCGGCTGCGTCTTCATCAGATACTTTGGTAAAAAGCACTTCATCCTCTATCAAACATAGAAGATCTATGCTTTTTAAGTCCTCACCTACCTTATGCGGAAATACCCGGTCACGAAATATGATATCACCAATTCTAAACTTACGGAAACTAGGCATTCCAAATTTAAAAGCAGTAATGAGGTGAAATTGACGCCGTCCAAAATGAAGATCATGTCCATTAACATGATAAAGTAGTGGCAAATCAAAGTGGTCATCGTCAGACTTAATTTGCTTTTGAAGCATATAATGTATAAGACTCTCATCGTTCTCAAAAGAATTCAAATTCAACCATGGACCAAAGCATGTTGACCGAAACAGTCTACGACGGTTTTCATTTAGTCTATCTTTAACCAATTGAAAGTAACGCAGTTTGCTTGAGCGTGAAGCTTCGCATCGATTCCTATACATACAAAGCAATTAGAAGTACATACAATTCTCTAAACAAGATCTTAATTATACACATACAAGTACATACAATTCTCCATAAACAAGATCTTAATTATACACATACACATACACACTCATCCATTCATTATTCATCATAATTATACACATAATTGCTCACATACACACTCATCCATTCATTCATTGTTAAAAACCACCTTATATACTCTTTTGTCACTAATAACCAAACAGAATCTTTCAGCAACATTCATATTCAGCAACTTTATCAAATTCAGAACTTGCATTTCTTCACTAAATTAAACAGATGGTTTTAAAAAGATCAGGCATCTACTTTACAAAATGGCTATCAAAAACCCACATAATTAACCTAATCCAAAAACCCACAAAAACAGGGGTTACAAAAACCCACAAAAAACAGGGGTAACCGGCTAACATCCAAAAACCCACAAAAAGATGGGTTATCAAAAACCCACAACATTAAGGGGATTATCATTAAGGAGTTATCAAAATAGGGGTAATCATTAAGGGGTTATCAAAACAGGGGTAATCATTAAGGGGTTATCATCAAGAACAAAAAAATTAACCTAATCCAAAAAACCACAAAAAAGGATACTATGAAAGAAATTAAGCTATCCGAAAGCAGGGGTTATCAAAAATTAATATAATTAAAACATAATCGAGATTAAACATAAATTAAAGCGATAAACATACCATTTGTATCAAAAAATTGAAAGAATTACGGTTTGGATAATGTGTGTGTGATTTTGTATGTGTAAATTTGATTTACTAATACACAAATTTGAATTGATAAATTAAAAATAAATTAAAAAACAATAAAAAACAAAAAGGATTTGATTACCAGAAGAAAGATTTTGATAGTTCCCAATGGTACCTTTTTCAGAGATCCACTTTTTCAATCGCACATTAGCCGGAAATCTCACATCGTCGTTCGCACAACTGCTGCATCGGATATTGTATCTATGGTCCGGTTAGTGGGAAACTAATTATTGGAAGGGTACTTGTTGTCTAACATCTTGGTGGACACGTGTCACTATTTTGGTGGAGTCGCACATTCGCACATTCGCACATGACCAAATTAGGAAGAGGCTTTATTTTTGTACCTCAAAGTGACCAATGCCCAACTTTTTGTCCCTTTTTGGGATACCATTAAGATACATGCATGCTACACATACCATGCACATACTTGTTTATATCATGGGCTGATCTTCATATTTCTAGCCGGTTTGTGGAAATCTTTGTAAGAACAGAGTATGAAGAACATCTATATTGAGTATGAATCAAGATAAGAAAACAATAAACCAAATATATAACATTTGTTATCCTTCCTCTTACTAGTCTTTTAATTTGGAATCAAATGATTCCAGCTTTGCTCCTACTCTTTGTTCTCCTTTAAGATAGGGTCATCGTTGGTCATTTTTTGCACTAAAAAACTAGTCACAACAACTAACTGTTTACGTACGAAATTTACGAAACAGGAATAAGAAACCAAGCGAGATAAAAGAAAAGCTAGGTATAGTGAGAAAGCTCACCCCCGCCTTTAGACGATAAACCCTTCTTTTACATCCCCATTCCCTATACAAATCAATAGGAAATGCTACAAGCCATTGTCGTTCTTTTGACGATGAACCACTCTGGTACAAACTAAAGTGACCTCTACCCTTCATCCCCGGTGCGTAGGGCCGAGAAAGTTCCACTTCATTTTTTGACCAAATATTTGCGTTGAAAGTCATACTCAAAGTTTGAAAAAGTATTATTGACGATATTGTCGTCGTTTAAAGTGGTTCCTGAGTCAAACGTTGAAAATCGTTAATTTTGTCGTTTAGTAAACTTTTAACCACGACTTTGGTTGTGGCTATATGTGTTTCTTGACTAAACACCCGATTCTACCTGTAATATTAACTTTTTTTTTTTTTTTTTGCAAGGCAATAAAATAATATATGCTAGCAAAGGACATGAGACCAAATGTAAGAACAGAGTATGAAGAACATCTAGATTGAGTACGGATCAAGATAAGAAAACAATAAACCTAACCAAATTTTAAATCATCGTCACTCCAGAAAAAACAATTTCAAGTTTCTAACTTTAAAAAAGGTCAAAAAAATTTTTGTGAATGGGCTTATAATTACATTAAACACATCTTCTTATCCGATAAAGCCCGTGCGATGCATGGGTCTTGCATTTTCCTAGCTGCAAGTAAAGGAACAATGTCCAAGATCTACATAATTTTTTCAAGTGTGAGTCGAATACATCACCATCTTGGTTGCCTTAATTAGTAATAAATTGTACCAAAGTTGCCCAAAATTCTTTTTTGAACCATGTTGGTGCATATATAGTCAAAGTTGCTTAATTTTGGCTCTACTTTGTTTTACATGTCTTATAGTTTTAGTATAGAGTAAATTGCAAAAATCGTCCCTAAACTTTGGTCAAATTGCACGTTTCGTCCCAAACCTTTGGAAAGTACAAATATCGTCCCTGTGGGGAAACTTTGGGGCAGAAATCGTCCCTGGCCTAAATCAAATGACTAAAATACCCTTCTCTCTTTATTACTTTTCAGTTTCTTGCACAAATGGTCCATGTGTTTTTCCAAATTTTGCAAATTTAGTTCTTTTTTTTATAATTAAGAGTAAATTGCAAAATCGTCCGATTTTTACGTTTTCGTCCGTTTTTTACGTTTCGTCCGATTTTTACGTTTCGTCCGCTTTTTACGTTTCACGATTTTTACGTTTTAAATGCTTTTTTACGTTTCGTCCGATTTTTACGTTTCGTCCGATTTTTTGTTTTTGTCTCTTTTACGTTTTCGTCCGCTTTTTACGTTTCGTCCGTCTTTTACGTTTTCACGATTTTTACGTTTCGTAAGATTTTTACGTTTTCATCCGCTTTTTTATGTTTTCGTCCGTTTTTTCGTTTTGTCTCTTTTTACGTTTTCGTCCGCTTTTTACGTTTTCGTCCGATTTTTACGTTTTCGTTCGATTTTTACGTTTTCGTCCGTTTTTACGTTTTCGCCGATTTTTACGTTTTAAATCATTTTTACGTTTTCGTCCGATTTTTATGTTTTCGTCCGATTTTTTCGTTTTGTCTCTTTTTACGTTTTCGTCCGTTTTTACGTTTCGTCCGATTTTTACGTTTTCGTCCGATTTTACGTTTCGTCCGTTTTTACGTTTCGTCATATTTTTACGTTTTCGTCCGTTTTTTATGTTTTCGTCCGATTTTTTCGTTTTGTCTCTTTTTACGTTTCGTCCGTTTTTACGTTTTCGTCCGTTTTTACGTTTTCGTCCGTTTTTACGTTTGCGTCGATTTTTACGTTTTCGTCCGTTTTTACGTTTTTTACGCGATTTTAAAAATCGTTTTGTCGATTTTTACGTTTTTACGTTTCGTTAAAAACGAAAAACGGATAGTTTCGTTTTTACATCGGACGGCGTAAAAATCGGACGAAACTTAAAATAAGAGACGAAAACGTAAAAATCATTAAAACGTAAAAATGGACGAAAACGTAAAAACGGCAACGAAACGTAAAAATCGGTCAAAACGTAAAAGCGGACGAAACTTAAAATAAGAGACGAAAACGTAAAAACTGATTTAAAACGAAAACGGACGAAAACGTAAAAAACGTAAAAATCGGACGAAACGAAAAAGAGACAAAACGAAAAAATCGGACAAAACGTAAAAAATAATACTAATATTAATAGTTAATTAAAAAATAAGGACTAAATTTGCAAAATCTGGCGAAACACAGGGACCATTTTGCCAAGAAACTGAAAAGTAATAAAGAGAGAATGATATTTTAGTCATTTGATTTAGGCCAGGGACGATTTCTGCCCCAAAGTTTTCCTACAGGGACGATATTTGCACTTTTCAAATGTTTGGGACGAAACGTGCAATTTGACCAAAATTTAAGGACGATTTTTGCAATTTACTCTTTAGTATATGAGGTGGAACATTTGGTACACAGTTGCTTAATTTTGGTTCGAGTTGTCTTATTGTGTTTTCTATGTTAAATAATTTTTTATGATACATAATTTGTATTTCTTGCAATAATTGAAATGAAATCTTTTGTAAGTGTTAAACATATCTTAAAGATAGTGAACACATACAACTTTTGATCTTGCATAAAAATGAACATCTCCAGATTATATTCGATTATTTCGAAGGTGTCTTTTCCATGTTAAATAAGAATGTACATTTTATTCAAAACTAAAATGTACATATACATTTTCAGCTTTAACAACAACCCTAACATAAAATTTACATAAACAAATTCTGGTTCCGTCCACTACAAATGAGCGTAACAGTTGTAAAACTATTATTTATATTTGACCTTGTAGCACTTGTGTATAAATAAGAGAAAAATAATAAACTTACAGGAGGGGTTGTAAAATCTTCACGTTGACACGTCGAAAAAAGTTATGGCAACTCATCACATTTCGTTCCAAAATTAGTATATTACTATAGTTTTTTATATCAATAAGTATACAAATTGCTTCATAAAAAAACAGCAAAAAAGCTTTCATGCATTGAAATCACATCTCAATTGCATAGTATTGAAAACAAAGAAGTATGATAATGTATCTCTAACTAACATTGTTGACATATCACTTACTTACTACATATCATCATCACTATTATGGTACCAATGACACCTTCTTTCCATCGATAACGAAAAACAGTAAGCTTTTCCTGGGGATGTTTAAACATATTGTTTGAAATTTCAGCCATTAAAGTTAAATATCATTTGCAAATTTGCAATGTGAGAAGACAATGAAAGCTAGCGCACTATCATAGTCACCAAAAACTATTGGATTGTAAGCAAATTAAAATAGTATATGGCTAGTTTAATTGTCTCATTTTTTGTTGAATGTAATAATTGCTTATCAAAAGAGACACGTTGAAATCGATAGAAGGACATGAGTAATTATAAAATGGATGGTACATGTTAAAATGAATAAAGTAAATGAATAGTTTTTGCAATTTACTCTTGTGGAAACATTAAAATGGTATCTAAACAATCATAACATTACTCCTTTCCTTCTTAAAATTAGTGTTCACATTTTCAATAAAGAAATGCTACAACCACATAAAAACATCCACAAAATCTTTCACAAAATGATGTGTCATACAGTGATTGGCTTAATAAAAATAAAAAAGAGAAACTATAATAAAGTCACCAAACATTGCCTGACACGTCATTTTATGGAAAATTTTTGCGAATGTTTTTATGTCGTTGTGGCATTCCTCTTTTTATTTTGGAATGTTCTATTATAATTGTTCATTTTCAATTTCAACCAATTGTTAGAAATGTAGTGGTTCCTATTTTTTTAAAATATGTGTTTTTCTTTTGTCTAAAGACAATAATTTTAGAATGAAAGGAGTAAGATTTATGAGGCTGTCAAATGAATATCGGGATTTTACTACATTTCATTTAATAGAGAAAGAATAAATCTATATCTATACTACTTATAATAGAGGAAGAACCTTCCCTCCTATTAATTTTTTAAGATTTCCTAATATAGATTTTTAAGCAAATACAAGTAAAGAAGCATCATTTACAAGTATTTAAAGCACAACTAAAACTAAAAAAAAACACTATTCAACACATACAACTAATACACAATTTAATTTACCCCTTCACCAAAATATACCACAACCTAAGCACATTGTACAAATACCTACCCGACTAAACATAAACCATTGCAGTTCTGTAAGAGGCACAACTTCTTTTAATAGCCAAAATTTATAAAGAAATAACCAAACATATTTGTTTAATTAGTTCTGTAAGAGTCAACTACATCACCAACTGCCAACATTAAAAACTACATCTCGAAAAAACTTACTAAATTCGAAAAACAAAAGAACAACAAAGAAAGATCTTGGGTTTCTTTATTTGTGATAGATCTTTACAGATCGAAGAATACCCATCATCGATCTATCATATACTCGAAATAAAAAGAAGATCACGAGCTGTTAAATATTTCTCAACGGATAATACAAGATCTTACAAGAAACACCGTTCATTGATCTTCAAATAAAAAGAACTAAGAACAAAAGAACAAAAGAAAACAACATATGGCCCCTTGACACATGTGTATAATATCTCCTTGTTGCAACTGCCTTTCACATTTATATTTTGTGTTCGAAATATTGAACATTTTTTCACCAACAAAAGAAAAGAAAATTAAGAGAAAAAAAAAAAAAAAAAAAAAAAAAAACCGATGATACGACATTTGATGTTGTTGCAGACTCAGACTTTGGAGGCGACTTAAAGTGGAGAATGAAACCCTATTTTTATATAGTACAGTTATAAATCGTATTTGAGGCCCAACTCATAAAAACTAAAGTTTGCTAATAAGCCCAAGAACAATTCAAGAATTTGCAAATTTTGACACATTTATCTTTGCTATATGTTGTCACGGAAGTAAATTTATTTTACGTTTATTTATAAAAACTAGACGAATAACCATTGATATAAAAAGCATATTGTTGCAACATCACTTGGGTGCACTAATATTTTTACATGAAATAGTATGCTATCGCTTAAAGATGTTACAACAAAAATCTCTTTTTCTATAAAGTTATTGTCACGGTAAATATAATAACAAAATATTGTTCGTCAAAATTATCAATCACAGGGTACCCGCCGCTGGGTACCCTGCTAGTATCAATTAATGAAAACATATATCTTTGTTAAACAATTATCATTTTCTTACTAGTTTTATTGTTAAAAAGTTGTAAACAAAAAAAATAAAGAGTAATCCTATTTAGACCTACTAATCAAGCTTAAATACATGCCGAATGCATAAATCATTTGTACAATTGTATTATGTACTTTATCTCTTCAAATTTTCATCAATCATATTTTTAAATCAACCAATCAAATCATTAGGTTCATTTATAAATTTGATTAATATGCACAACAGTCATTTTTCAAAAATAAAACATTCCCAAACCAAAATGACCCATGATTCAAGTAATAATAACAAGAAATCTACTTATATTTGGTAAAGTCAAACTAATATCTAATATTACTACAAAATTATCTTACAAAAAATAACTCTTAAGTCATAACTTTTCATTCTTTACTTTTTTTTTTTTGAAAGTTGACTATTATTCACACACGCACAACCCCGCCAAAAAACGGGGAGGCAACAACAAACGAGATTACATCAAATTAAAAGAGTACCAATCTTTCCAACCTATCGAACAATTCCTCGTACGGTTCTTATACCATAAATAACTAAGAGATTGGATGTCTTGCATGATCTTCCGGGCATCAATTCGGACATTATCAAACCTTTTAGCATTCCGGGCCTTCCATATGCACCAAAGGTGAAAATAATACCCTTCATAATCTTCCTACTTGCCTTACCCTTAGTAACAGTCGAAGGGATGTCAAACAAATCTAAGCACGAGAACAAGAAAATGGGAGCGAACTTGCACCAATTTCCAACCTTAGACCATATACCCATCGAGACATGACAATTGCAGAAAAGATGATCCACACATTCCTCTTCTTGCTCACAAAAAGCGCAAACCTGAGACCCAACATGACAGTTCCTGGCCCGTAAAGCGTCCGTAGTTGGCAAACGATTCAAGGCCATTCTCCACATCAGAATGTTGGCCTTCTTTGGAACCCATTTAGACCATTTAAACACAAACCTGTTGCTAAAATCCATTCCGCTTATAAGGAACTCCTTAACGGCTTTGACACTAAAACTATTATGCTTCCCACCAATCCACTTCCACCGATCCTTACTATCACTAAGATGCAAACCCGACAACAGCATTGTTAATCGATTCCATTCCTCCATTTCAGCTTCATTATTCGCATGAGGAAGTACCATCCATACAAACAAACCTATTTAACCTCCCATCAAATTTATCACCAACCATACACCTTTTCTCCTTCTCGTTTTGAAGAGAATTGGGCAAACATCCTTCGAGGCTCGTTGAGGCCCACGGGTCAAGCGAGAACCTAATCAATTCCCATTTCCAACAACACCTTTGAAAGCTTGATTCAAGCTTATGCCATTAATACTGACTTTTGAGACAGTTTTTACAATGTTAGTCCAAACTCCCGAAGCGGTTTTACAAAGCGGAAGCGAGGACCATTGCCTTGAGAAGCCATGGAACGCATCAACAACCTTCTTCCACAAACTACCGGAGTCACATCTGTAAAGCCAAATCCATTTAGATAGGAGGGCCACATTTGCATCTGCTAGTCTAACAATACCGAGGCCTCCAACCTTGACAGGAGAGGCAATCTTTTCCCAAGCAATCCAATTGATTTTTTTTTTACTCCTCCGTCCCACCCCATAGGAAACGACGCATAATACCTTCCAGACCCTCAATCACTTTCAAAGGCGCCTTGAATAAAGAGAAGTAGTACGAAGGGAGACTTTCCATCACACTTTTGATCAAGGTAACCTCCCATCGATGGAAAGACATTTCCTTTCCACCGGATAATCGAGCCTTAAAAATATCGAGCGAAATTCCCAATTTACAATCCTATTCATGTTTCCACCTATACGAATACCCAGATAATTGAACGGGAAAGCCCCCGGTTTTCACGCAACATTAGCCGCAAACGACTGCAACTCACCATCCTCAACACCTACTCCAAAAATCTGAGATTTCCCCAAGTTTATATTGAGGCCCGAGCAAAGGTAGAAGCATCTCAAAATCCTGGTAACTTTCAGAATATTGGCCAAAGACCATTCCCCCATAAAAGTACAATCATCGGCATAAAGGAGGTGGGAGATAGAAGGGCCATTATTTGGGAGAGAAATCCCCCCAAAGAAACCACAAAATTCGGCCTTCTTCATAATACCAGATAGCGCTTCCATAAAGATGAGAAAGAGGAAAGGAGAGAGAGGGTCACCCTGCCTCACCCCTTTTCCATATTGAAATTCAAACGTTGGAGAGCCGTTTACAAGGATAGCCGCACGGGCAGAAGATAAGATACCAAAGATCCAATTACGCCATCTAGCAGAGAAACCCATATGCTCCATGACCGACAATAAAAAACCCCAATTGACGTTATCGAAAGCTTTATTGAAGTCCACCTTGAAGATCAGAGATTTTCTTTTGCTTCTTTTAAGCCACGAAATAATCTCATTCAAGATTAGAGGCCCATCTAGAATATAACGGTCACCAAGAAAAGCCGATTGATTGGGCGAGATCAACGAGCTAATAACAACTTTCAGCCTGTTTGAAAGCACCTTAGAAATAACCTTGCAAACTGACCCGACCAAGGTGATGGGGCGATAGTCATTGAGATCCACCGGGTCTTTCACTTTGGGAATCCAAGTGATGAAGGAGGCATTGCAACCCCTGCTTATCACACCATTTTCGAAGAAGGCCTCCAAAATGTCATAGAAATCATTTTCAAAATGCCCCCAAAATCTTCTAATAAGTTTAAACGTGATACCATCAGGTCCCGGAGCTCTATCTTCCCCACATTCGAAAACCGCCTTTTTAATCTCCTCCTTGGTGAACCGAACCTCTAACATATTAGCATCCGATGTGGATAACCTGGAAACCAGATCACTATCCAAAACCGGGCGGTCCTTCCAGCTCTCACTAAATTTATTTTTAAAGAAATCAAAAACCTGCTTCTTCACAAGCTTAGGTTTATTCACCCACTCGTTATTAACCATAAGACCTGGAATAACGTTGGTGTTTTTCCTACTATTAATAATACCATGGAAAAAACGGGAATTGTCATCTCCCTCCATCGCCCATTTGCTTCTAGAGATTTGTTTAAGGTCATGTGAAATGTGATCCTCTATTTCGTTCACCCTTCGTTTACATTCAATCCGAGACCATTCCTCATCTTCAGAAAGATCCGATTTTTCCATCTCAAGATCAATCTCTTCAAGCTCTTTCTTGCATACCTCGAGGTCTTCATGCTCTTTGCTCAATAAAGTATCGCGCCACTCTTTTAAATGCCCACGAAGCCATCTCAATTTCCTGACTAATTTCAAGTCAGGGGCCCCCTCATATTGGAACGAATCAAGAGCCTTGTTCACAACCTCCACACATTCGGGCAAGTCCAACCAAGAATTAAACACTCGAAACGGCTTAGGCCCAAAGTTGAGATCCAATTGAGATAATAGGATCGGATTGTGGTCGGAAAAGAGCCTCGGAATGGACCTAAAGCACGCTTCAGGCCATAAATCAATAACCTCCTTACTCACTAAGCACCGATCAATCTTACTCAGCTTTTTACCTCTTTTGTCCTCCTTCAAATATGTGAATTTACTGCCTTTCATCTCATATTCAAAGAGGTCGGTCGAATCAATAAAAGATTTAAAATCACAAGCACACCCACGCTTGAAACTTGACCCCTTTCTTTCTTCACTACTTCTCACCGCATTGAAGTCCCCAATCAAAATCCACCAGCCATTAAGCGAGTTTTTAAGCTCGAATAATTCATCCCACACCCTCTTTTTGTCCCTCCTATGTTGAGGAGCATATACATTTACCACGAACACAATCTTATCGCATCCTTTAAGAGTGCCTTTAATGATCAAGTAGTTTGTGTTCTTAATAACCTCCGATTTTTTGAATACACCAGGATCCCAAACACTAAAAAGACCCCCCAACCTACCTATCGAATCCATCACTTCAAAATCAAAACTTGACTTCCTCCAGAACTTTTTCATTGTGTCTTCCTTCAAACCCCCACATTGAGTTTCTTGGACCGCTAGGAAAGAAACTTGCTCCTTGCTTCTAATCTTTTTTATCCAATTCGACTTCCTATCTCCCCCTACCCCTCTAATGTTAATGGATAGAATATTCATTGGGAAACGCGATTAATACCTTCATCCATAATAGCCGCGCGAATCTCCTCTGTGGCCCTCGACAAATCCATGCCCACCAAGCTTCCAACTTCCAGGGTTTCATTTATTTCAGCTTCCATGCCTTGATCCATCTCTCCAATTCTCCCCGAAATCCCACCATCATCTGCCAAGCTTCCAGATTGAGAGCACCCATCCATGGGGTTAGAAGGGGAGTTTTTGAGGTCTAATTGGCTTGAGTTACCTTCAGTGACAAAGGGGACATAAACACTAGACGCATCAACTTTAGGATGGTCTATGTTTTTATCGTTTAAGCCCAAAAGATCATCAAGAGAAAAGGGATCGGACTCCCTGGGCCGTTTCTTGGGCCTAAAAGTGAACCCATTGGCAAAATTATTAATATCATTTGGACACTTTTGATTAATAATTCCTTCTCCCCTATGACTGTCTTGCAGCCCCCCTCCTAATTGACTTTCACTTGGACCAGTATTAAAGACAAAATTATTATCTTTGGTGGACCCCAATTTTTTGGAAAACTGATCCAACCTTGAGCTACTATTCCCATGCGCCACCCTACCATTATTATTATTGAATTCCTCATGAAAAAAACCTTTGGTTACCTCATCAATTCCCTGCCTTGACGATTCGATATCCTTACCCACTTCACCTTCTTCCCATTCGTATGGTGCCGAAGGTTCCACCGGAGCCGCCATCTCACCGTCATGAGTGATGGTGCAATTGGGTTGCCAATCTACTAACTTTTCCAAAATCCAAACACGGAACTTCTTATCCCTCCAAGTGATAGTAACGGTTTTCTTGATTTCTTCACCATCTCCAACTAGGATGCCAATTCCTTCCACCGAACGGTTAGTAGAACCAACATGGACTGCTGATGGAAAAACAGGTTTACCAAAGAGACTACCAATTCTATTAAACGTGCTAGCTGAGGCCAGATGAAGTGGAACTCCATGAATTCCCACCCAAGCAATCCGTTCAAATGGGATGATTTGCCCAGACCATTCCTCAACCTTTATGAACCAACCTTCCCATATGGCTTTCTTTTGCATAAACCGACTAGTGGTATTCTTGTTATTGAACACCAATAGTACGCAAAGGCCACCGAGGTATTTCATTTCCATCTCAGGCTCTCCAAGACCCCCCAAAAGGGAGCAGAGCTTGGTGAGGATAGAAAAATCCCGGCACCACGCCACCACTGCCATCCCAAAGATGGATGACATCTCGCATTCTGCCGGCTCAATATTTATCTCCACCTCCTTCTTAGCACATGAGTGCCTTTCACCATACTACTATTCAAGTTTATTACACAAGTCAACCACTTGTGAATGGTCAACCGTAATAAAATTCAAGCAGTCTAAAACCAATGCAATTTCCTTGGAATATAGTGGATTCCGGGTCGTTAAGTCCCACGGAGGATTAATGGTGCTTAAAACGTTCGGATGTCGAATGATCACTAAGGATAATGATCGTAAGGATTTTGATTGGTAATTACACTCTTGATTGATTGGAATTGTATTTGGATACGAACTATAAAGCACAACAATCGATTAAACAAGCGTGAGCGTGTACGTTTACTAAATTTTACGTAAGCGTACAAAATAAAACGTAAATTTAAAAGAATAAAACACCTATGGATATGAAAATGATATTTTACAATCCTAATAATAAAATAAAATTATTAGAAAATTAAAATTATTTTTATAACTATTTATTTAATTATTATTAATTAAAACTATTTTAAACTATTTAATAATACTCTAAAATATAAGAAAATATGAAATAAAGCTAGAAAAATGAAATTATGACTTAGAAAAATCTAAAATATTAGAAAACTAATTTTATAAGAAAACGAAAAGATATTTTTATACTTTTATTTATTTATTATTAATTATTTAATACTTTTAACTATTTTAAATTTTAATAAATACTAAACAAACTAAGAAAATTTGAAATTTTTCTATAAATATCCTATGATGACGAAAACTAAGAAAATTATAAAACAGAAAGTGCTTAATAATAAGTTGAAAAGGAAAATTAAAAGCTAATTTCTATTAAATAAACGCTATCACTATTTTTAAAATGATGTTTTGTGATTTTTCTTTTTCAAAACTACTATACTACTGATATTAAGCAACTTTAATAAAGACAAAAATTTTACAACTTAAAAATAAGCAGTTTGAAAGCTAAAGAGCTTAACAGTTGAGCTTATGGCTTATTTTGATTTTTTAAGCTCAAATAAACTTACAAACTGGAACCAAAGATAAAATAAGATACAAATAAGCTAAAGCTACTTATATTAAGCTAAAAGGCACACAGAAACACACTGATAAGCTGAGGATAAGCAAATAAGCACTTATCCTAAACCTATCAACCAAACAGGCCTGCAGTCATATCTAGAAGCAATTTAAGCTTATTAAATAAGCTAAAAAGCTCAAAATTAAAACTGAAGTAGCAAGATGGGTTGGTGAGCTTTCCAAAAAGTCCAAGCTCAAACACGTGGTCTCTTGGAGAGCTTATGAAGAGCTTGAGAAAAAGCTTGTAAACACTGATTAATGACTCAGTATATACTGAGTGTATTGGGACAAACAAAAAGCAACTAGCAGTCCTACCAAATAAGCTAGAAAGGGAAAAATAAGCTTTGGACCTTTTAGATGGCTAGATTGGCTTTCCAAAAAGCCAAGGTTCAATGCCTGGGTCCCACTAATAAGCTCTGTGTGAGCTTGTGAAAGTGGCTTAAGTACACTGAGTAAGCAGTTTACACAAGAAATGGGACAACTTAAAAGCTAGTAGCAGCCCTATTAAATAAGCTACAAAGTTGAAATTAAGCACTGGACTAAAGATATGGGTAGTTAAGCTACACAAAAAGCTAAAGTACACAAGTGGAACTCACTAATGAGCTTTTGACAAGCTTATGAAAAAGCTAGCTCAACGTGCACATGGGACACATTTTAGAAAAGGGCTTAAAGAAGATAAGAAATAAGCGAGTTAAATAAGCTAACTAGAAATTATAAAAATACTATGATAAAGATGAGCAACTAAAGTTTATAAACCTAAAAGCTTAAAACATGAAACTCAAAATTAAATCCTATAGAAAATGATCTATTTTATTCAAAACGACTAAAGCGAAAATTTTGACTTTTTAAGTTATACTAAAAGTTGACTAAAATGAACTTGTGATTGATCCTACTTACTAATTATGTTGTAATAAGGTGAATTAAGACTGGTTTGATCAATTCTAACAACTTATGAACATGAAAACATGATCATGGAACATGAAAATCAAAGCAGACAATAAACAAGATGTGATCAAAATCTATTTTGACTTTTACACTAATGAGCACTGGTTTTATTTGTTTCACTGAGCTATATTGACCTAATGTAACATGTATCAACCAAGAACAAAGGCTTAAACAAACTCTAACACAGTTAACTAAACAAATCCAAACAACCCTATAACTAACTGTTATGAAGCTTTAAACACTAAAACAGCTTTTCAAACCAAGAAAGCTATTGATTAACTTATACTAACTATATTTAGACAGACTTAAGCCAAAATTAACACACTTTTAACAGGTAAACTAGGAAATGCAAATTTTGAGAAAATTGCTTACAAATTGGAATTCATGCACAAGACTGAGAATCAAGAACCAAGGACACAGCCTATAGCTTCCCAAGAAGCACTAAACAAAGGCAATCCACAATCAACCCTGCTCCAGCTTCTTGATGATCTTCTTCATTGATTTTTGATTTTTAACTAATTTTTTTGGTATTTTTGGTAATTTTTTAAGTTTTACTTCTAAACTGAGTTTTATGGTTTCTAAAAGCTTAGAAAAGCTTTCTAGGAGCTTAAGTGAGCTTATGAGTCCATAATAACAGTTACAAACAACATTAAGCTAAATTGAGATTTTAAGCTTGAAAATGCATAAACTTGAAAATGATACTGAAACTTGAAATTGATTATTGATAAAGATGTACAATACACTGAAATTAATAGAAACAGTACTTGAAATCTATGAAATACTCTGGAATTTGAAAATTAATTAAAACGACTTACATTAACTAAATTAAAACTAGATATTCCTTCACATTGCTCCTCTCTTGCTTTTTAAAGATCTTTTTGAGTCTTGTCGACACCTCTGAATGTTTCCCACCTATTTCCAACCATTGGATCCTTCAAACTCATCAAGACTGTCCATTTGGCATTTTTGGCGCCAAAAAGTCATTTGAGTGGATTAGAGCAGGTTTTAGCAATTAAGGATTTTTGGGTGATTGTGGAGGTGGAGGGGACAAGTTGGGAAGTAGGTATGGGGCTAGGGTGAGGTGAAAAGCAAAAACAGGGGTTGTGAGGGTAACAGTAAACTGCTATGGTGGGGAAGCATTAAATGCTAGGTGGCTGGTATAAGAGGAGGGGGGATGAGCTGGAGAGAGTAGGTAGTGAGGTGGAAAGGTGGTGAGGTGGTGGTAAAACCACTGGTTTTGGAATTGCAGGCGTGGGTGAGGAAGATAAACAGTATAACTGGTTTTTGGCGCGTTGACTTGGTTTGACCGAGTTTTATTAATACGCTGGGGGTTCAAAATGGATATTGGCAGGGGTCAAAAAGGATATTGGACTGGCTCAAGGGGTCAAGGGTCAAGGTTCAAGTGATTGGGTTGGGCTTGGGTTTGTGTGTTGGGCCAGCTGGGTTAATAACAAAAGAGGGTCCGGTTTGGTTTTGATATACAAGGACCATTTATGTAATTTTCTGATTTATGAGGGACTGAACCTGCAACTTTTCCAAACTTATCAAAAGGACCAATTATGCCATATATGAATAGTACAAGGGTAATATTTGATAATTTTCCATTTTTAAATATCCGAGGACTATTTTTGACATTTTTCAAAATTGAGGGACCAAAGTTGTAAATTGTGATTTTAAAACTTTGAAGGGTTTGTTTTGACAACTTTTGAATCCTATGGACCTTAAATGATATTTTGCTTTATTTTGATTTTCCAGGGACTATTTTTGACAACTTTTAAAACTTGGGGGACTAAAACTGCCAATTATGCAAACTTGATACGTTTTTCATCTGATTTTGGTATTTTTGCATTTAAAACACATAAAACACTTATTTGTGATATTTTCATCATTTTGATGCATTTCTGAGTGTTTTCAGATGTTTTTGAAGTCTAAAAGGTATAAAAATGATGAGTATTTGCACACTCATCAATCCCCACACTAAGATATTGCTAGTCCCTAGCAATCTTTTGAGAAAACTTAATGGATTTCATCTCTTTACCAAAAGCCATTACTTCGGAGTAGCCAATTGTTTAAGTTCAAGTAAGAACCTTGGTACAATGATAACCAAATGATTTTGAGCAAATCACCGACTTTCAACGGTTTTGATTTGTCTTTACGAAGCCATTTGCTTCGGAAGCCGTTTATACGGACTAGCCAACTCTTAGATAAATTATCAATATTATCTTTGGTGAGTCGATTACCAATTATGGTTTTCCAGCGCCTTTACCACAAGCCATAAACTTGCGGGCTAGCCAACTCTTCACTAATTAAAGATATGGTGGTGAACACCATACAATTTTGGGCAAATTGCAAGCCATAAACGGATTTGAGATATCTTTACCAAGAGCCGTTTGCTCTGGATTAGCCAATCCTTATGTGGGTTAGACATGGTGGATGATTACCATTCTTTGAGTGAGTGCAAAACACTTACTCAAAAAAAAATTTTGGCCAAAATGGGGGAATTGGGTGGTATAATTACATGATAAAATTCGTGAGAATTTCCCCACACTAGAAATGAATATTGCCCTCAATATTCAAAGTACCGCATGGTTATGCCGAAACATAGAACGTAAAAGGAAATACTACGGCCATTATTTTATTTTTGATATAAACACACTTTTTTTTTTTTTTTTTTTTTTTTGAAATTTATATACAACAATGGGCAACTCCCCACACTAGGGTGGTAGAAAGTAGAAAGAAGTCGAAATATGGGTGAAAACCCATATTGTGTGCTCTTATTTTTGATTCCGAGTCGCTAGCTTGACTCGATCCCGCATTCATTGGTTCATGGGAAAGTTTGTAGATCCGGGACAACCACGGTGGAATGTCCTCTCCAAAATAGTGCTTCAATCGATGACCATTCACTTTAAAATTTGGACCATCGGGTTGAGATAACTCAATAGTTCCATAAGGAAATACTTTAGTGATGGTGAATGGTCCGGACCGGTGGGATTTTAGTTTTCTGAGAAAATCTTCAATCTTGAATTGAAAAGAAGGACTCGATCACCAACGTTGAAAACGCGGTTCTTGATTTTGGAGTCATGAATCTTCTTTGTCTTTTGTTTGTAGATCAAAGAGTTCTCGTATGCTTGATCACGGAGTTCATTTAATTCATTCATTTGAACTTTTCGTGATCACCGGTTGTCTGAATATCGAAGTTGGCATGTTTCAAGGCCCGGTATGCTTTGTGCTCAAGCTCAATCGGCAGATGACATGCCTTTCCGTACACTAGCTTGTATGGAGTACACCCGATGGGTGTTTTATAAAATTATCACGGAAGGCCCAGTCGTCATCCAGTTTATCCGACCGGGATGCACGGTTTTCGCCTCGTCCTTTTCGAATTCTTTTAATCCTCGGTTGGAAACTTCCACTTGCCCACTTGTTTGGGGATGGTATGCGATAGAGAGGCGGTGGGTTACACCATACTTTTGCATGACTCGATCAAATTGGTCATTGCAAAATGCGTACCACGATCACCGATTATAGCTCGTGGAGTTCCAAACCTAGCAAAAGAGATTTTAAGAATTTTCACAACAACTCGGGCATCATTGGTAGGTAAAGCTTTTGCTTCAACCCATTTTGACAAATAGTCAATGACCACAAGTATGTATTTGTTTCCTCGAGATGATGGAAATGGCCCCATAAAGTCAATGCCCCGGATGTCAAAGATCTCACACACTTGAATGGCGTTTTGCGGCATTTCATTTCTTTTGAGATATTTCCGTGACGTTGACAAGCGTCACATGCTTTGACAAATTCGTGGGCATCCTTGTAAATCGTGGGCCAATAAAACCCGAATCAAACACCTTTTGGCGGTGTAGTTTGGACTATGATGGCCCCGGTGGGTCCAAGCATGGCAAGCTTTGAGAATGTCCATAGCTTCTTGTCCATAAACACACCGTCGGATGACTTGATCCGCATGATTTTGAATAAGTAGGGTCGTCCCGAGTAATGTTTAACATCCTTGAAGAATTTGTTCTTATGTTGGGTCGACATTCCTTTCACTATGAAGTTACCCGCATGGTAATTTGCGAAGTCGACAAACCATGGGGTAGTAGAGTTTCCACGAAAAGAAACCGCATTGAGTGTCTCGAGAGGAAATGTTTCATTTATTTCCTTTTCTCGAAAACATCTTGGTGTGGGTTTTCTAATCGGCTCCTTTTTATCACGTATAATGATATCAAATTCTTGCGGGAGGAGAACCCAACGGAGCAATCTCGGCTTTGCATCTTGTTTTGCAAAGAGATATTTGAGAGCCGAGTGATCCGTATACACCACGCATTTGGTCAAGATTAAGTACGGCGAAACTTCTCAAACGCATACACCACGGCTAGTAGCTCTTTTTACGTGGTGGTGTAATGAGTTTGAGCTTGATCATAGTCTTACTTGCGTAGTGGATAGGCTGAAAATGCTTGGATCTCGTTGCCCTAAGACCGCACCGATAGCAAAATCACTTGCATCGCACATGAGTTCAAAAGGCAAGTCGATCGGGAGCAACAAGAATGGGTGCTTCCGTAAGCTTTTTCTTTAATGTTTCAAAAGCTTGATGCACTCGGTGAGAAGATAAAGGAGCATCTTTTCAAGAAGATGGGTCATAGGTAGGCGATTTTAGAAAAATCTTGTATGAATCTGCGATAAAACCGGCATGACCTAAAAACTCCTAATACCTTTGACGGTAGTAGGATGAGGCAATTTAGCAATAACATCGACTTTTGCTCTATCGACCTCGATCCCTTTTTGAAATCTTATGGCCAAGGACTATGCCTTCTTTGACCATAAAGTGGCTCTTCTCCCAATTTAGACAAAGATTGGTGTCTTCACACCGTTTGAGCATTTTATCTAAATGGGAGAGACATGTTTGAAATGAGTCCCCAATGACCGAGAAGTCATCCATAAACACCTCCATTGTTTCCCGATCATGTCGTGGAAAATGGCCATCATACATCGTTGGAGCGTGCGGGAGCATTACATAGGCCAAAAGGCATACGTCAGTAGGCAAAAGTTCCGTATGGGCGGTGAATGTGGTTTGTTCTTGATCCCGTGGATCAATGGGGATCTGAAAATAACCCGAGAAACCATCAAGGAAACAATAGTATTCGTTCCTCGCTAATCTCTCAAGCATTTGGTCCATGAAGGGTAGAGGAAAATGGTCTTTACGGGTGGCGTCATTCAACTTACGATAGTCAATACAAACACGCCATCCGTAACCAATCGAGTTGGAATTAACTCGTTTTCTTCATTTGTGACAACATTATGCCACCCTTTTAGGAACACAATGAATTGGGCTAACCCAAGGACTATCGAGATCGGGTAAATTAATCCGCATCAAGAAGTTTGATAACCTCTGTTTGATAACATCATGGATTTTGGATTTACTCTTCTCGATGTTGAGCTGCTGGTTTGAAGTCATCCTCCATCAAGATTTTGTGAGTACAAAACTCGGGGTTGATACCTTAATGTCGGAGAGTTTCCAAGCAATTGCTTGCTTGTGCGACTTCAAGACCTTTATGAGAGCAATCTTTTCATCTTTACTCAAATCTCGAGAAATAATGACGGGTAATTTATCATCACCCTCAAGAAATGCATACTCGAGATGAGGTGGTAAGTCCTTAAGTTCTACCTCGGAAATTCTTGATTTTCTCAACCGACTTGACTTCCTTGTTATGAAGCTCGACGGGAGGGAGTGATGAAGGATCATCATTGAGCATCTTCTCAATGAGAAGAATATCCCCTCGATGTCGATGGGGCGTGATCAATTTCCCATGAAACCGAATCACTAGACAAGTATGCTTCAATCTCTTCCAAGATGAAGTCACTTTCCTCAAACGGAGTGAGAGAAGGAGTAGAATTGGCAATGATGGGTTGAGATGAATGAGTGAGATTATCACTCGAAGAATTATGATCATAACCAAGAACTTCTTGAGAGTACTCTTGAAGCAACATCAATGATATCTATTCGGTTAACCGACTCGGAATCATAGTTTGCGGAGTACCTCAAAGTTTGATCAAGGTTAAAGGTGGCGACTTCATTACCCACACGTAATGTGATTTCTTGCTCAAATACATCAATGAGAGCACGGCCCGTTCTCGGGAATCCTCGTCCAACAATGAGAGGAACCCGATGATCGGCATCGAAATCAACAACCACAAAGTCGGTGGAAAATGGAACTTTCCTACTTTCACAATCGTCCTCGGCAATGCCAAGTGGACGGGATATTGTACGATCTGCAAGCTCGAGAGTCATGCATGTAGGAGTAAGGTCCGGAAGAAAGTTTCTTCCATCTTGAATAAGGCATCAGTTGATGCTTGCACCAAGATCGGCTAAGGCAAAGCATTCAACCATTCACGGAAAAACACAAGGTAAGAGAAATTTTCCAAGATCCCAAGCTTCTCGGGAAGCTTCTTCAAGATAGCTTCTTGAGCGGTTCTCGTTCGAAGGAGTTTTGCCATCTCAACAGCTTTTTCCTTGTTGCTTAACATGTGTTTGAGAGTTGATGCAAACTTGGGCATCGGCATGATAGCATCCGCAAAGCTTATGTCAAAATGTAGTTCTTGGAAAATTTGAAAAATTTGTCCATTTGATGGTAGCTTTTTCGCGGAGCTTTGCTCATTCAAACGTGATGGGTAAGGAATAGAAGATTTGGATTTGGGGTTTTCAACGAGAGCTACAGGAGGTTCAAAACAACTCTGGATTGGATTTGGGTTTCGGGACAACTTGAGGATGGACATCGTTGGTACCTCCGTTATTAGTAGGAAGTTCCTTGTCCTTTGTCGCCTCGGGTTCACTTTCCACTACCTTCGGAGAGAAGAAGAAGAGGTAGTAGGAATAGCGGGTCCATTGTATGAAACACCACTTGGTTGTGATCGCCTTTGCATCGCCCCTCGGGTTAGCGATCGTGTTGCTCGGAAGTTTTCACGAGCCCGAGGGTTGATCATTTAAAGACTTCTTTAGATCGTGATCGGTGACCAACAACTGTTCATTTCATCTTGGGATTTCATGAATTGCTTCAATAACTCATCGGATGATGGTCTTGGAGGAGGTGGAGGAAATTTTGAGGTCGTATGTTTTGATTATGACCTTGTTGTTGAAAATTCCTTGGTTAGGATTCACATTTCCACGAAATTGATTTCCTCGATTGAAATTGTTTTGATTAAGGTTTCCTTGATGTTGGAAACCTTGATTTGGTCCGGGATAGAAATTACCTTGGTTTTGATAACCTTGGTTCATTCTAGGTTGGTTCGATTCGGTTTTGTATGTTAGGATTCGGTTAAAACCGGGTGGTCCACGATAAGTATTAGCACGGTAATTTGGTTCATTTTGAGGACGGTATTGATTACCTCCACGATGTGAAGTACCGGCTATAGCATTGGCTTCAAACGGACTACCATCGGTGGCGATCTGATTGTAATATGCATGAGGGCCACCACAAGTAACACTGGACCTCGACTTTCTTCACTTCACCATGTGATGGTGTGCGTGTGAAAGTGACTTTCTTTGGTTAGCAAGAACCAAAGCTCGAACAATATCGTGAGTTTGTCAATCTTAGCATCGGTGCTAGATGTACTCACGTGAGATGAAGTAGAAGGTCTGCATTAGGCGAGGCGATATGTCTTTGTTCGGAAAGAGGCGACACAGGACTTGTTTTCAATGATTTGCAAGGCTTCTTTTGTGGTCTTGCTCAGAAATTACCTCCAGCGGAGGCATTTAAAGAGTCTTGGTTAGATTGTCTCGGACCATTGTAGAAAGTATCCATTTGCATTAACTCGGTAAAACCATGATGCGGACACTTTGAGCAACTCTTTATAACGATCCCATGCCTCACCGAATGATTCATCAAATCTTTGAGAAAATTTCATTATCTCATTCTTAAGACTTGTAGTTCGGGATGGAGGATAGAATTCGTTAACAAACTTAGTGACTAAATCCTCCCATGTCTCAATGGAGCGAGGGGTTGTTTCTCAAGCCAATTCGGGCTTGTCCTCTAAAGAGAATGGGAGCAGGAAGAAGCTTAATTGCTTCATGTGGGACATTCTTGTATTTGATGGTCGATGCAATCTTGTTGAACCATCGAATATGTGCATGAGGATCATCCGCTCAAAACCATAAAATTGGCTTTGGGTCACAAGATTAAGCAACCCGGTTTTGAGCTCAAAGGTATCGGCCACGATGGTTGGGACAATAATGGCATCTCCGTAACCCTCGATGGGTGCTTGGAGAAGCTCATTCATCGGTTTATCTTCCGCCATTACGACAAGGGGTGGTGGTACTAGGCGTTCCTCGATCACGGTGAAGGAGCGAACGTCCTCTACGTTTACGTGGAATACTTGCAAGCTACGAAAGTGGACTTGTAGAGTTGGAAGAACGAGTGCGCATGCACTAAGTATAAAAATCGGTTTTCAAAAACAAATGCGAGGCAAAGCGACAAGTGAACTTAAACCAATAATCACAAATGAAATGGCTTCTTTGAAAAAGGTACACCAAATCACAAGGACACAAAGGCAAGTTTTGATCTTTAAGATTGGGAACTTATTAATGTTCACACCCCGGTTGGTAGATGTTACGCCTTGGTTTGCGGTGGTTGATTTTATGTATTTATTAAGTACCACCGAAAAGACGTAGGTATGGATTTGTGCTAAGGGTTTAAATACTTTTGGACAATATTTTTGGTATCGTCTCGTTTAACCAAATCGTATCTCTTTAAGAATCACCTTAAAGAAAATACAAGATAGAAAACGTTACGATTGTTTTGTTGTTTTATTCTTTTTGGTGTTGTTAACACTTTAGGAAAAGTGTTAATGAACTTTTATTTTGATAACTTTACAAAAAAAAAAGCATTTACAAAGGTGGTATATGTGCAAGTATGGGTCCGAAAATGCTTAAAACACGCTAAAGCCTCCCGTGGCGTAAAATTTGATTCGCTTCAAACATCAAGTTTATTACACAAGTCAACCACTTGTGAATGGTCAACCGTAATAAAATTCAAGCAGTCTAAAACCAATGCAATTTCCCTTGGAATATAGTGGATTCCGGTCGTTAAGTCCCACGGAGGATTAATGGTGCTTAAAAACGTTCGGATGTCGAATGATCACTAAGGATAATGATCTGTAAGGATTTTGATTGGTAATTACACTCTTGATTGATTGGAATTGTATTTGGATACGAACTATAAAGCACAACAATAGATTAAACAAACTACGTTTAATAAAATACGTAAATTTACAAAATAAAACAATTATAAGATATAAAACACCTATGGATATGAAAATGATATTTTACAATCCTAATAATAAAAGAAAATTATTAGAAAATTAAAATTATTTTTATAACTATTTATTTAATTATTATTAATTAAAAACTATTTTTAACTATTTAATAATACTCTAAAATATAAGAAAATATGAAATAAAGCTAGAAAAATGAAATTATGATCTAAAATATTATAAAACTTATTTTAGAAAAAATCTAAAATATTAGAAAACTAATTTTAAAATACACTTAAAAAGATACCTAGAAAATTTTTAATACTTTTAGAAAACTATTTATTATTAATTATTTAATAATTTTTAACTATTTTAAATTTTAATAAATACTAAACAAGCTAAGAAAATTATGAAATTTTTCTATAAATATCCTATGATGACAGAAAACTAAGAAAATTATAAAAACAGAAAGTGCTTAATAATAAGTTGAAAAGAAAATTAAAAGCTAATTTCTATTAAATAAACGCTATCACTATTTTTAAAATGATGTTTTGTGATTTTCTTTTCAAAACTATTATACTACTGATATTAAGCAACTTTAATAAAGACAAAATTTTACAACTTAAAATAAGCGGTTTGAAAGCTAAAGAGCTTTGAGTTGAGCTTATGGCTTATTTTGATTTTTAAGCTCAAATAAACTTACAAACTGGAACCAAAGATAAAATAAGATACAAATAAGCTAAAGCTACTTATATTAAGCTAAAAGGCACACGAAACACACCGATAAGTCGAGGATAAGCAAATAAGCACTTATCCTAAACCTATCAACCAAACAGGCTGCGATCATATCTAGAAGCAATTTAAGCTTATTAAATAAGCTAAAAGCTCAAAATTAAAAGCTGAAGTAGCAAGATGGGTTGGTGAGCTTTCCAAAAGTCCAAGCTCAAACATTGTGGTCTCTTGGAGAGCTTATGAAGAGCTTGAGAAAAGCTTGTAAACATCGATTAATGACTCAAGATATATCTTGAGTGTATTGGGACAAACAAAAAGCAACTAGCGGTCCTACCAAATAAGCTAGAAAGGGAAAAATAAGCATTGGACCTTTTAGATGGCTAGATTGGCTTTCCAAAAGCCAAGGTTCAATGCCTGGTCCCACTAATAAGCTTTGTGTGAGCTTGTGAAAGTGGCTTAAGTACACTGAGTAGGCAGTTTACACAAGAAATGGGACAACTTAAAAGCTAGTAGCAGCCCTATTAAATAAGCTACAAAGTTGAAATTAAGCACTGGACTAAAGATATGGGTAGTTAAGCTACACAAAAAGCTAAAGTACACAAGCTGGAACTCACTAATGAGCTTTTGACAAGCTTATGAAAAAGCTAGCTCAACTGTGCACAGGACACATTTTAGAAAAGGGCTTAAAGAAGATAAGAAATAAGCGAGTTAAATAAGCTAACTAGAAATTATAAAAATACTATGATAAAGATGAGCAACTAAAGTTTATAAACCTAAAAGCTTAAAACATGAAACTCAAAATTAAATCCTATAGAAAATGATCTATTTTATTCAAAACGACTAAAGCGAAAATTTTGACTTTTTAAGTTATACTAAAAGTTGACTAAAATGAACTTGTGATTGATCCTACTTACTAATTATGTTGTAATAAGGTGAATTAAGACTGGTTTGATCAATTCTAACAACTTATGAACATGAAAACATGATCATGGAACATGAAAATCAAACAGACAATAAACAAGATGTGATCAAAATCTATTTTGACTTTTACACTAATGAGCACTGGTTTTATTTGTTTCACTGAGCTATATTGACCTAATGTAACATGTATCAACCAAGAACAAAGGCTTAAACAAACTCTAACACAGTTAACTAAACAAATCCAAACAACCCTATAACTAATTGTTATGAAGCTTTAAACACTAAAACAGCTTTTCAAACCAAGAAAGCTATTGATTAACTTATACTAACTATATTTAGATAGACTTAAGCCAAAATTAACACACTTTTAACAGTAAACTAGGAAATGCAAATTTTGAGAAAATTGCTTACAAATTGGAATTCATGCACAAGACTGAGAATCAAGAGCCAAGGACACAACCTATAGCTTCCCAAGAAGCACTAAACCAAGGCAATCCACAATCAACCCTGCTCCAGCTTTTTGATGATCTTCTTCATTGATTTTTGATTTTTAACTAATTTTTTTGGTATTTTTGGTAATTTTTTAAGTTTTACTTCTAAACTGAGTTTTATGGTTTCTAAAAGCTTAGAAAAGCTTTCTAGGAGCTTAAGTGAGCTTATGAGTCCATAATATGATTCTAAAACAACATTAAGCTAAATTGAGATTTTAAGCTTGAAAATGCATAAACTTGAAAATGATACTGAAACTTGAAATTGATTATTGATAAAGATGTACAATACACTGAAATTAATAGAAACAGTACTTGAAAGCTAAGAAATACTCTGGAATTTGAAAATTAATTAAAACGACATACATTAACTAAATTAAAACTAGATATTCCTTCACATTGCTCCTCTCTTGCTTTTTAAAGATCTTTTTGAGTCTTGTCGACACCTCTGAATGTTTCCACCTATTTCCAACCATTGGATCCTTCAAACTCATCAAGACTGTCCATTTGGCATTTTGGCGCCAAAAGTCATTTGAGTGGATTAGAGCAGTTTTGCAATTAAGGATTTTGGGTGATTGTGGAGGTGGAGGGACAAGTTGGGAAGTAGGTATGGGGCTAGGGTGAGGTGAAAAGCAAAAGCAGGGGTTGTGAGGGTAACAAGATGGCTGCTATGGTGGGAAGCATTAAATGCTAGGTGGGTGGTATAAGAGGAGGGATGATGGGAGAGTAGGTAGTGAGGTGGAAAGGTGGTGAGGTGGTGGTAAAACCTTTGGTTTTGGAATTGCAGGCGTGGGTGAGGAAGATAAGCAGTGATAAGCGGTTTTGGCGCGTTGACTTGGTTTGACCAAGTTTTATTAATCTGTTGGGGTTCAAAATGGATATTGGCGGGGTCAAAAGGATATTGGGTGGCTCAAGGAGTCAAGGGTCAAGGTTCAAGTGATTGGGTTGGGCTTGGGTTTGTGTGTTGGGCGGTGGGTTAATAACAAAGAGGGTCAGGTTTGGTTTTGATATACAAGGACCATTTATGTAATTTTCTTATTTATGAGGGACTGAACCTGCAACTTTTCCAAACTTATCAAAAGGACCAATTATGCCATATATGAATATTACAAGGGTAATATTTGATAATTTTCCATTTTTAAATATCCGAGGACTATTTTTGACATTTTTCAAAATTGAGGGACCAAAGTTGTAAATTGTGATCTTAAAACTTTGAAGGGTTTGTTTTGACAACTTTTGAATCCTATGGACCTTAAATGATATTTTGCTTTATTTTGATTTTCCAGGGACTATTTTTGACAACTTTTAAAACTTGGGGACTAAAGCGCCAATTATGCAAACTTGATCGTTTTCATCGATTTTGGTATTTTGCATTTAAAACACATAAAACACTTATTTGTGATATTTTTATCATTTTGATGCATTTAAAGTGTTTTCGGATGTTTTTGCGATCTAAAAGGTATAAAATGATGAGTATTTGCACACTCATCACATTTAATTTACCCTTCACCAAAATATACCACAACCTAAGCACATTGTACAAATACCTACCCGATGAACATAAACCATTGCGATTCGTAAGAGGCACAACTTCTTTTAATAGCCAAAATTTATAAAGAAATAACCAAACATATTTGTTTAATTAGTTACGTAAGAGTCAACTACATCACCAGCGCCAACATTAAAAACTACATCTCGAAAAAACTTACTAAATTCGAAAACAAAAGAACAACAAAGAAAGATCTTGGGTTTCTTTATTTGTGATAGATCTTCTGAGATCGAAGAATACCCATCATCGATCTATCATATACTCGAAATAAAAAGAAGATCACGAGTGTTAAATATTTCTCAACGGATAATACAAGATCTTACAAGAAACACCGTTCATTGATCTTCAAATAAAAGAACTAAGAACAAAGAACAAAAGAAAACAACATATGGCCCTTGACACATGTGTATAATATCTCCTTGTTGCAGCTGCCTTTCACATTTATATTTTGTGTTCGAAATATTGAACATTTTTCACCAACAAAAGAAAGAGAAAATTAAGAGGAAAAAAAAAAAAAAAAAAAAGCGATGATACGACATTTGATGTTGTTGCTGACTCGAGGCTGTGGAGGCGACTTAAAGTGGAGAATGAAACCCTATTTTTATATAGTACAGTTATAAATCGTATTTGAGGCCCAACTCATAAAAACTAAAGTTTGCTAATAAGCCCAAGAACAATTCAGTAAATTTGCAAATTTTTGACGCATTTATCTTTGCTATATGTTGTCACGGAAGTAAATTTATTTTACGTTTATTTATAAAAACTAGACGAATAACCATTGATATAAAAAGCATATTGTTGCAACATCACTTGGGTGCACTAATATTTTTACATGAAATAGTATGCTATCGCTTAAAGATGTTACAACAAAAATCTCTTTTTCTATAAAGTTATTGTCACGGTAAATATAATAACAAAATATTGTTCGTCAAAATTATCAATCACAGGGTACCCGCCGCTGCAACGTGCGGGTACCCTGCTAGTATCAATTAATGAAAACATATATCTTTGTTAAACAATTATCATTTTCTTACTAGTTTTATTGTTAAAAAGCTGTAAACAGAAAAAATAAAGAGTAATCCTATTTAGACCTACTAATCAAGCTTAAATACATGCCGAATGCATAAATCATTTGTACAATTGTATTATGTACTTTATCTCTTCAAATTTTCATCAATTATTTTTTTAAATCAACCAATCAAATCATTAGGTTCATTTATAAATTTGATTAATATGCACAACAATCATTTTTCAAAAATAAAACATTCCCAAACCAAAATGACCCTTGATTCAAGTAATAATAACAAGAAATCTACTTATATTTGGTAAAGTCAAACTAATATTCTAATATTACTACAAAATTATCTTACAAAAAATAACTGTTAAGTCATAACTTTTCATTCTTTACTAGTCAGACTATCTCAATATTTATCTATACTATATTATAAAGCATTTGGGACATTCCTAAAAGGAAGGCTTAAAAATTAAGATTCAACACTTGCTAATAATGGCAAATTTTAATAAGTACATCTACAATAGCATTTGCTGCAGCACTTTAAAGCACTTTTTTTAAACATGTTTTTTAAAAAAATAATAAAAAAATACAAAGTAATTTAATATAAGAAAAAAAAAACGTCCGTAACAATAAATACCTAATAAATGTTATTTTTAAAACACCCCTAATATGAAAAATACATGTTATTATACATATTGTACAAACTAATAAAACACACAAATATTCATGCAATTTATATGTAAACAAGCTCATGATACATATAGTTTTAAAAAACGGACCGGGCCAACGGGTTCAACCGGGAACCGGAGTCACCACCGGTTCGGCTAGCCCATTAAAGTCGTCCGAAAACGACATTGTTAAATCAATAGAGTTTAAAAATGCATATTTAATAGAATGTTCAAAAAATATTATTAAATCGCAAGAGTGCCTCTAGAATCAACATATGCACCTTTTGGAATTTTTTTTTTATTTTTTTTATAAAACTTACCGTAAAAACTAAAAACTTTGTTTTATAAAAGTCGGACGATTTTTTCAAAGCAAATGATGCAAATGTGTAAAGTCCTAATTATATGATTATACACATTTACACATATCTATACTATATTATAAAGCATTTGGGACATTCCTAAAAAGGAAGGCTTAAAAAATTAAGATTCAACACTTGCTAATAATGGCAAATTTTAATAAGTACATCTACAATAGCATTTGCTGCAACACTTTAAAGCACTTTTTTTAAACATGTTTTTTTAAAAAATAATAAAAAAATACAAAGTAATTTAATATAAGAAAAAAAAACGTCCGTAACAATAAATACATAATAAATGTTATTTTTAAAACACCACTAATATGAAAAATACATGTTATTATACATATTGTACAAACTAATAAAACACACAAATCTTCATGCAATTTATATGTAAACAAGCTCATGGTACATATAGTTTTAAAAAACGGACCGGGCCAACGGGTTCAACCGGGAACCGGAGTCACCACCGGTTCGGCTAGCCCATTAAAGTCATCCGAAAACGATATTGTTAAATCAATAGAGTTTAAAAATGCATATTTAATACAATGTTCAAAAAATATTATTAAATCGCAAGAGTGCCTCGAGAATCAACATATGCACCTTTTGGAAATTTTTTTTATTTTTTTTATAAAACTTACATTAAAAACTAAAAACATTGTTTTATAAAAGTCGGACGATTTTTTCCAAGCAAAGGATGCAAAGGTGCAAAGTGCTAAGTACTAAGTGCTAATTATATATATATTTGGATATTAATAATTATACTCTTTAAAGTAACCCACATGATTTATTGAATATTTATGTTTACTTTATTTTTATAAGTAATCTTTTATTTGTATCATCCGTCTATGTGGGACAAATTTAACAAACATTATTTTTGAGAACTAAATTTTCTTAGTATAATGTAAGTGATTTTTAAAAGTCGCTATGGTGTTATTATTTAATGATAACTTATGACAACGGGCTATGGTCAACTACTTTTATCTCATACCTTTACAATATGCCTACTACCAACTTATTATTGTCACCACATCACGGGAATAACCTACAATTTTTATATGAAAATTTTTGTTATTACATAACAATATTCAAAACTAAAATTATAAATAAATGCATATATCTATTGTATTGTCAAATATAGATCTAAAAAATTATTGAATATTTTAATTGTATGGTGCCGCTTGCAACCTGCTGGTACCACTAATTAGCTTTAATGTTTGTATAATTTGGCAAATTAACTCGTCATCCTTGCATCCGCAATATTACACACCAATTATAACAAACTAATAGTTTGTTATTTGAAAAAGTGTAAATTGCAACAATCGTTTATGTGGTTCGTTTAGAAAGTTGTAATGGGTGGTCGACCTTGTGGTCGGTCGTCACCTAGAACGTGTCCTCCTCCCCTATGAGCAAAACCAAGGAATGCGTCCTCTTTGTAAAATTAAGATTCGGTCAGTCACTTGACTGAATGGTTTGTGAGTGTATTGTGTGGAGACGTAGTTCATATGAGAGTTCAAGGTATGGTAACTTGAGTTATGACGTCCTATCAGATTTAACATTTCAAGATTAACACAAAAAAAAAACACAACTTATCATAAGACCACCTCAACACCATCTTTTGGGATCAACTTTAAATAATAATAATTATACAAATTAGAGATTGAACCCCAAACTAATATTTCATTCATTAAACAATCTTAAACATTACATCAATAATTAAAATACTCTTATCGAGGTAAAATGTTAAGTCTAACTATTTTATTCTTTAACGAAGGAAAATGAATACAAATTATCTACAAATATTGCGATTGCTCTTTTAAAGTAAGGACTATATGTGCTATCTAACAAACTATGAAAGCATGTTTCACAATTTACTCTTTAAATGGCCGTTTGTTATATGGGTTTGAGACTGCATTCACCTCTTCTCACTTATTCTCACATTTCATTTTTAGTGGTAACCACTTCCTCACATTTTAACTTATTTGTTAACCATAATCAATTAGAAACTAAACAAATTTTTTATTTATAAAATATTACATAAATAAAAAAAACATTACGGGATATGAGATATCTTCATCAAATCTTTGTATAGTACAAACTTAAATTAAATTTTACGAGAAAGGTGTTCGACCAAATCGGCACGAAAGTTTTGATACTTTGTGACGATTTGATATGTCTCATAATTTGTAGCACTTGTTCATGGGGTCATAGGAGGTCGTCCGGTTGATGTGCTTCCTCGATACCAATCAAGAGATAGTGTCTTTTTTTTTATCTCGAATCATATTATCTCTACTACTTATAAAACAAATTTTTCTATTCTTGAAAACTTAAAAACTCCTAGAAATTAGTAAAGTTGATTCTCTAAACTACCCTTTAAAATAATTAACTTACATAAATCTTAAATGTAAAATTACAATACACGGTTTAATTAATAATGGGGACATTTTATTAATGATAAATTTAGAAGCATTTTTATATAACTTAAATAAATCTTAAATGTGACTCGTGGATGAACAGATTCTACATGGTTTAAATAATAATGGATGCCACTTCAAATACCTTTTGATAAAATATATGGTTTAAACAATAACTCACGATTCTTTTTCAATAGTAAATAATTTCCAAATAAGTAGGCTTAAACACAACTATATCGTTATCTTTACTACTTCTAATGCATGTATTCAAATTGCTTAAACTTAAAATTTGTTAAATTTTAAGTAATGTCAAATGCCTAATATATCATTTACAAAACAAGTTTACATAACACTACTTCTTTTATGTGGCAAGTTTTTAGTATTTAAACTATTGCATTACAGTCAATTTAAAAATATAAACACACTAACAAAAGATAATCTGTGACAAGTGGCAATTAGGGAGTCTATTTTAAATAACTGCATTATGTTAAACTAAACCGAGTTTTTGCCTTTATAATTATTTTTATCGACCATGACTTGATTTGATATCGTTTATTGTTTTTATGATTTATTTTATTATCGTATGAGTTATCGTGTGAGTTTTATCTCTTTTTGTTAGGCACTATTCGATTCGGCACAATAAAATCCTAAAACAAGAAATAACGTAACCTTAAACCGTAACTCGAAACTTGGCAAATAAATAGTCAAAACTCGTGGAAAAACATAAATAAACATAATAGAAAGTCGAAGGAATGTCGTGGGACACTCGTAGGACAATATATGAGCTCGGGAATAGGTAAACGGGATAGTTTATGAAAAATTACAAATTTGGCCCCCTATTTTACCATGGTCGGTGCCCCCCCCCCCTCTCAAACTAATTTTTATTTTGGTCCTTGGTCCTAGTATTTATACCCCAACCCTCCTCATTTCCACCATTTCATTCTCTCTCTAAAACACACACTAACCACCACTTTCTCTCTCTACATCTTCTCTCTCCGAAAAATAAAACCCTAACCCTAAAACCACCACCACACGCCGCCACCTTCTCCGGCCACGTCCAAATCTTACAAAAACTATTCGTGATTCTAGGGTTTTCATTAAATCTTGTAGATCGGTTTGAGAAAAGGTAAATGGAACATGGGTCTAACTCGTATGAGCCATGAAAAGCCACGTATGGGTCCTCTATGGCTCGTACATGGCTCGAAGTCAATGGGTTTTGGGTGAAACATAAAACTAATTTACATCTAATAAAACATGTAGCTAGTGATTTGGTAACGTGTGTTGTATCATATTGTTGTGTTTTTGCATTTTAGGCTTAGTTTCATGAAATGGGTTTAGATTAGTTGATGGGTTTGATGTTTGGATGTTGATTGGAGGTTGATTGATTGTGTTTGGTTGTTGTAGAAGCCATTTGGGAGTGTTTGGGTGTGTTTGTTGAGGCGTACGAGCCACCAGGACCCACGTATGGGTTGGTGGTGTGGCGTACGAGACCCATATGGACCACGGGTCCGGGTCGGATTGTTGTGGTATCTTGTTGGTTGTTGTTGTTGGTGTTTGGATGAGACGCGTGGAGCCGATAAGCTTCTAGAGCTTGTTTGGTTCACGTGGTCTTAACCGTGACCGTGTCATGACCATTAGGGTCGTAATATTGGTTTCGGGCATATTTGGTAGATTGATTGGTTGGTGAGATTGATTTGATATTGAGTTGCGCTATTGTCATTATTTACTTGGACTTATAATATAAATTGTCAACTTTAAGCAACGTCGGTGTTACTTTGACTTTTTAGTCATAGTTGACCCCGACAACGCCGTAACATGGACTTTAGTATATTTTGGACTATAGATTGATTAAAAGCCGAGAAGTCATGACTCGTCCTTGTGGACTCGGAACAAATAACGATATGAGACTTATATTGAATTTGACGAAATAACTATATATAAATATGAATAATAAATGGTGACACATAAATAGTAAAAATGTTTTTATACCAAAACTATCGATAACAAGACTTGTCTTGTTATTCACTATTTTAAATGGGAATTAACGACTTAAAATGGAAAGGTTTTCTAATAAATAAGTATTTAATGTTTCGAGTGCACGTTTATCAAAATTTGCCATTTATAAGCATTTAATACTATTTTCAAGTATTCAATTCTATTTATGTTGTGTGCATGGGTTACGGATGACCTAACAATAATAGCGTCGATCCACGTGTGTAACGGACTTACTAGGCTGACGAATCTAATAAGAGCCCGCTAGGTACGTTGGATAACGTTATTAATGGGTGAATTATCCTTATGACTCGTTAGGATGTGACCGGTTTATGGGATAATAAGCGACACGAATAAATAATTGGGTTTATCGAGTTGACGAATTCGATAAGGTCTACTATTTATTCCGGAACTTATTGGACTATGAAGCTTATCGCGTAGACATCTCATTGTGTTGCATTGAGTCGCATTGTGTTTGTTTGAGTGCATTCATGATATCATATTGAGTCGATACACACACGACGATACCAAACGCTAGGACTAACCGGTGAAACAAGACATTTTTAGAGATAAAGAAAAGGAATACATTGGGGTAGATAACGTTGATTTTGGGAAATATATATTAAAATTGGTTTACATTAATAGGTTGTGCCGAGTCGATAGTTGTTGAGACGTGATTAGCTGTTATCTTCTTGCTAGTATTTGTTTGTGCGTTGCTTGCTTGAGGTGAGTTTCATAGCCCCACTTTTATCTATGTTTTTAACTAATTTGGGGTAAGAATCATGCTACTATTTTTGGACCTTTAAAACTATTTTGATTTGCTTATGTGCCTTAGTCTAGGGTAGCAATCATAATTGTTATAACACATTGCCTAGCTAAGTATAGACTTCTACCTCGGCCTAGTCCAGGGTTAGCAAATGGTTATAGACTTTGCTACGACTGCGCTGGCTAGTGTCGCTTAGGGCCCTACCTACCTACTATGACGTCGGATATGATATTGATGATATTGTTGATTGTGATATTGGTATGTGATTGTATGATGATGTGTATCTATCTTAGGTCTCGCATAGCAAATAAACTCCTACAGGTCCACTATTTCAAACTTGAATTTAAACCTATGAACTCACCGCGTTAGGCGACCTTTTAACATGTCTTTCTCGGTATTTAAGTGATGTTTGAAGTGCGTGTTCTGTGAAAGCTTGGCAAGGAGGCATGTTCAAGGATCATAATCAAACTCACGATAATTTATGGGGACCTATTTTATTAATCATGTTGGGCCTATATTTACTTTTGGGATTATTGTTTTGGATAATTAAATTTGGGATTGGTTTTGAATGATAATATGACTATCTTGTTTGCTATACTTGTGTGAGATACCAATCAATGTAACGCCCAAAACTTGATTAAGTCTTCCATTGCTTCGAGATTTGGGGTGTTCTGATTGGTATCGAGCCAAGGTTATAGAGAACTAGGTATTTAATAAAACCTAAACTATAACCACTTTTTAGAAAAATTGATCCTCGACCGACGCATGCCCGCCTGCCAAGCCGAAGCTTCTTTATTTGATTATGGTATGAACTGAGATTTGATTTATGAGATATTATGAATTGTGAATTGATTATTTGAAATGTTATACTTTGAGTTATGATTATTGATTTTGGGTAAATGTGATTTGATTGTCGAGATATTATGAACTTGATTGGATTATTGATATGTTATGATTTTGAGATTTCGAGCGTGATTACATGATTGATTTGATTTCGGGATTTTTAGCTTGATTATATGATTGATTTGATTTAGGATTATATGATGCGTGGATTATGTGATAGAACAGAACTTCTGTGATTTACTTAAAGGCATATTTTGAGTAATGCGGTACCTTTATTTTAAAGCTTTCATTATGTGATATATGTTTGGTTGAGTTGATGCGCTTATTAGACCTAGTTGTTTTCAAACACTTATACCTACCATATGCCATTGTTACAGACTATGCCTTCACTAGCTTATGATGTGTCTGAGGATGTCCTTGCTGCTTCTAGTTCCCCAACATTGACTCTCATGTCTGTTGCGCAGGGTGATCCTTATGTGATTGCTCGTCACTCTAGTTCATCATCATCATCAGATCAGCCTAGCTCATCTAGGCAGCTCACTTTGCATCAGGTCTTAGCACGAGCCCAGAATCCTAGACTTACTCGTAGTACTGCCCGCATGTCCGTGCGAGCACCATCATCACCTATTCACCTAGCAGCCCACTCTCTTCTGTCATCACCACCAGCATCACCATGTCTTAGAAGACCTAGATCCCCTACTGTATCACCTCAGGATTCACCCACACAGAGACTCTGACTCATGGACTCTCCCTCTGAAGATAGGGCGAGGAGGAGCATGAGATCGAGGAGGAGCAAAGGATTGAGGAGGAGTATGTAGATAAGGATACGAATCCTCAGGAGGAGGATGATGAGGATATCCCAGAAGGGGGTACTCCTCCATTTCAGAGTCCTGCGCATTCTCCAGGACCAGGCTCTCCCTTACCTTTACCTGAGTCTGATTCTCTTGGGCAGCCATTTGATTTTGGTTCACCTCCACATTTACCTGAGATAGGTAGTCCACTAGGTTCAGAGATACCATCATAGATTGCTTCAGAGCTCGAGGAGTATGGGGAGACGGGTCTGATATGGGAGAGGATTACATCTCAGGGTATTAGGCTTAGTAGGTTGACAGATCGGTTGGTTGAAGTATCGAGGGCTAGTGTAGAGGATTTGAGAGCAGATATAGGTTCTGTAGTTAGGAGGACTACGATTCTGAGAGAGGGTATGTCGGAGCTCCAGGAGCAGGTAGGGGACCTGCTGAGAGGGGTCGCGATAGCCCGAGATGTAGACAGAGCGATATGGCGCAAGATAGGTGAGTTGGAGAGGGAGGTCATGGATCTGAAGAGTGATCGCGACGCTCAGCGTGTTGAGCTTTCATCTCTATGGAGAGAGGTTGACGATGTTAGGAGATCTGTTAGTGGTATTCGTGATCGTGGCTAGATTGTGTTAGATTCATGGCATTGTACCATCTTGAAACTGAGTAGTCTCTAGTTCGAGATGTAGATCTATCCTAGTTATCTTGTTAGTATCATTGTTAGGATCGTTTTTTATTTCTCCGTATCCTTTCATGTATTCCACTTTGGAACCTATGAGTTATGGTTATTAGAATGTGCATCCTTTAGTTATGATTCGGTCTCTAGTTGTTTCGTTATGATATAGCGTTATCCTTGTTATCCTTGATTATGTATTCGTGCGTTATTCGGTTATCCTTGGAATCAAACCCAGTCTTTTATAGTGTGAATTGTGAACTTATGAAACTGTTATTCTAACTTTCAGATTTATGGCACCAAGACAAAACCCGCATAGGACTAACCGAGCAGCTCCTGCTGTTGTGGTTGCTCCTGTCCGTGGAGGTCGTAGTCCGACCCCTACCCTTCGACCTGTTGAGAACCGAGAATCGATATCCCGGTGTAGAGAACCCGAATGTGAGCGACCGTCTTGAGAATGGTCATGTTCCACAAAACCCTCCGCCTTTGAACCCGGCCCGCATCGACCGACTTGTGGCCGAAGCATGTAGCCGAGCGCTGGTGAGTCTAATCTCTCTAACACCTCTGGTGGAACCCACCGCTTAATCGAGCTCGAGGTTGTACCTACAAAGAGTTCGATTCGTGGTCCCATCGAGTTCGAAGGAACCGAGGGAGTGGTTTACCTTACAAGGTGGATGGAGAAAACTGAGTCTGTGTTTACCATTAGTAACTGTGAAGAGGATTGTAAGGTTAAGTATGCAACATTTACCTTGAAGGACGAAGCGTTGACTTGGTGGAACAACTACCGCAGACCCGTAGGAAGTGATGTAGCTTATAGCATGACTTGGATTCAGTTTAAGGCTCTCCTGATCAAGACTTACTGTCCTAGGAATGAAGTTAAGGAGTTAGAAATTGAGTTCTAGAGCCATAAGGTTAAGGGTACCGACATGACGACCTACAATCGTCGTTTCCAAGAGTTGTCGCTGCTTTGCCCTGAAAGGGTTCACACTGAAGCCCTTAAGATTGAGAGGTATACTGATGGATTGACCTTAGCTACTAGGAATGATGTCATCACTGCGAAGCCAGCTAACTTGCATGAGGCAATTACTGTGGCTCAACGTTTGATGGACTCTTACGTGTTAGAAGGAGGAGACAAGCGTAAGGGTTATAAGAGTGATAAGAGGAAGAGGAATGAGGTTGTTAAAGGGAATGGCAACAAACGGCAAGAGACAGCAGGGTATTCGCCATAGGAAATGGAGAGAAGATGGGTTATGAAGGTAGCAAGCCCTTGTGTGGTCGTTGCAATCGACACCACCATGGACCGTGCTCAATAGTGTGTAGGAATTGCTCTAAGGTAGGACACATGGCCAAAGACTGTAGGTCTCGTCCACTTGCTACGGCTCAAACTGCACAAGGAGCGGACTAGAAGGCCACTGTCACCTGTTTTGGATGTGGAAAGAAGGGGCACTACAAGAATGAGTGCCGAGAGCTGTGGATGAAGGGAAACCCCGTTAATGGAGGAGGATTTGTTAACCGAGGTATGGGAAGTAATGGCCCAAACCCTGTGAAGCGAGAGGTTGTAGGGAACCAGGGAAATCAGGGTGCTAGAAATCAGTAGAGAGACATGGGGCATCGCGTGTGTATGATGTTGGGAAGGAAGCTAGTGAGGACCCTAACGTAGTTACGGGTATGTTCCTTCTCAATAATCGCTATGCTTCCATACTGTTTGATACTTGTGCTGATATGAGTTTCGTATCCACCAACTTTATGCCATTACTAAGAATTTCCCCAATACCTCTAGGGTTCAGTTACAATGTGGAATTAGCTAATGGGAATAGGGAGAAGATAGACACTGTAGTCCGAGGTTGTACCTTAAGTTTCCTAGACCACCCGTTTAGCATAGACCTATTTCCAGTTACCCTAGGAAGTTTTGACATCATCATCGGAATGGATTGGTTGTCGAAGAACGGTGCACACATCATCTGTGATGAGAAGATCGTGCGTGTACCATATAGCGGAAAAGTTCTGAGCATACATGGAGATCGGAGCGACTGTTAGAGTCCCTCCCGGTTGAGCATCATCCCTTGTATTAAGGCCCAGTACATCGATGAGGAGGTTATCTTTTCTTGGCTCGAATTTACGAAAAAAAGCGAGGAGAAGAGTTAAAGATACCTTAATGATGTACCCGTCGTTAGAGAGTTTCGGATGTGTTTCCGACGATGCGCGAGGATTCCACTGTCCGACAAGTGGAATTCCAAATTAAGTTGATACACAGTGTTGCACATGGCGGGCACCCTATCGACTTGCTCCAAGAGAATTGGAGGAACTGTCTAAACAGTTGGCAGAGTTGTCAGAGAAGGGATTCATTCAACCAAGTTTGTCACCGTGGGGAGCACCGGTGTTGTTTGTGAAGAAGAAGGATGGATCGTTTTGAATGTGCATTGATTATAGGGAATTGAATAAGTTGATGGTAAAGAATCGATACCCACTACCTAGAATAGATGACCTATTTGACCAACTCCAAGGAGCTAGTGTGTTTTCCAAGATCGACTTACGGTCTGGTTATCATTAGTTTAGAGTTCGAGAGGAGGATATCCCTAAGACGGCATTTAGGACTCGTTATGGACACTATGAATTTAAAGTGATGTCGTTTGGTTTGACCAACGCGCCAACGGTATTCATGGATCTCATGAACCGAGTATGTAAGCCATACCTGGACAAGTTTGTGATAGTATTCATAGATGACATCTTGATATACTCCAAGAGTAGAGAGGAGCACGAAGAGCATTTGAGGCTTATTTTAGAGTTGTTGAGAGAGGAGAAGTTGTATGCCAAATTCTCTAAGTGTGAATTTTGGATTCCGTCTGTGCAATTCTTAGGTCACGTGATAGATAGTCGAGGAGTTCATGTTGACCAAGCCAAGATTGAGGCCATTAAGGAATGGGCAGCCCTAGGAACCCATCGAAGCCCGCCAGTTTCTAGGTTTAGTGGCTATTACAGGAGGTTCATTGAGGATTCTCCAAGATAGCTAAGTCGTGACCAAGCCGACGGAAGGATGTTAAGTATGAATGGGGAGAAAAGGAAGAAGAAGCATTCCAACCGAAGGAGAAGTTGTGTAGTCGCCCATCCTAGCTTTGCCTAAAGGAAGCAAAGATTTTGTCGTGTACTACGACGCTTCGCATAAAGGCTTAGGTGATGTTTTGATGCAACGGGAGAAGGTGAAAGCTTATGCCTCCCGACAACTTAAGAAGCATAAGAGAAACTACACCACCCATGATCTGGAGTTAGGTGCGGTAGTGTTTGCCCTTAGAATCTGGAGACATTATTTGTATGGAACCAAGTGTGTAGTGTTTACCAACCATAAGAGCTTGAAGCATATCTTAGATCAGAAGGAACTGAATATGAGACAGCGTTGTTGGTTAGAGTTGCTCAGTGATTATGACTGTGAGATTCGTTATCATCCCGGTAAGGCCAATGTTGTTCTTTGATGCACCTAGTCGTAAGGAGAACATTCCCCTTTACTCGTTCGATCCTAGGAATGACCATTAGTTCGCCTCTACCATCTCAAATCTTAGCCGCCCAAGTGCGGCATTGTGAAGAGAACCATCCTTATGAGAATCTGCATGGAATGGTAGAAAGTGAAAGCGGCCTCTTGAGCGTTAAGCGGAACCCTATGCTTCGAGAGAGAAGTGGATACCATTTCATGGCGGAATCCGTGAGTTGATTATGCACGAGTCGCATAAGTCAAAATACTCTATTCACCCTGGAGTCGATAAGATGTATCAGGACTTGAAGAAATTCTGCTGGTGGCCTAACATGAAAGCCGACATAGCTCAGTATGTCAGTTGGTGCTTGACTTGTTCTAAGGTAAAGGCCAAACACCAGAAACCCTCAGGACTCTTAGTTCAACCCGAACTCCCTTAATGGAAATGAGAGCGAATTACCATGGACTTTATCACCAAATTACCGAGAACAGCTAGTGGCAATGACGCTATCTGGGTAATCGTAGATCGTTTGACTAAGTCTACTCACTTCTTGGTCATTAGCGAGGTCGATAGTCTCGAAAAGCTCGCTCGGTGTATATTAAGGAGATAGTATCGCGTCATGGTGTACCGGTATCTATCATTTCCGACCGAGATAGTTGTTTACATCCCACACGGAGATCCTTACGATCGGGTTAGGAACAAACACGGATATGAGCCTCGCTTATCATCCTCAAACCGACGGTCGAGGCGAAAGAACCATTCGGACCTTAGAGGATATGCTTAGAGCTGTGTCATTGATTTCGCAAAGGTGGAGAGACATCTCCATTTGGTCGAATTATCATACAACAATAGTTATCATTCTAGCATTAAGGCCGCACCATTTGAGCGTTGTATGGCGAAAATGTCGTTCTCTGTTTCTTGGCTGAAGTTGGCGAGTCAACTTACCGGTCCCGAACTTGTTCTAGAAACCACCGAGAAGATAGTTCGATTCGTAACCGTTTGCAAACCGCTCGAGATAGACAAAGAGTTATGCCGATAGGAGTCGTAAACCCTTAGAGTTTCAGGTTGGAGATCGTGTTATGTTAAAGGTTTCTCCTTGGAAAGGAGTGATTCATTTTGGAAAGCGTGGAAAAACTCAATCCCCGATACATTGGTCCCTTTCCAATCCTGGAAAGAATCGGACCAGTAGCTTACCGTCTTGAGCTACCCTCGGAATTGAGCAATGTACACAATGTCTTTCATGTTAGTAATCTTAAGAAGTGTCTTTCGGAGGAAAACATAGTTGTACCGTTAAGAGATATCTGTATTGATGAGAAGTTGAATTTCATTGAGGAACCGGTAGAGATTATGGATCGTGAGGTTAAACGGCTGAAGCATAGCCGTATTCCGATTATCAAAGTTCTTTGGAACTCCTGACATGGACCGGAGTTCACTTGGGAACGTGAGGATGTATTCCGTATGAAGTACCCTAAACTCTTCATGACACCAAGCAACTCGGAGTGAAACCCGGGACGGGTTTCTTCTGAGGCTGGGAGGCTGTGACAACTGGCAATTAGAGAGTCTATTTTAGGTGTACCGCATTACGTTAAACTAAACCGAGTTTTTGCCTTTATAACTATTTTTATCGACCATGACTTGATTTGATATCGTTTATTGGTTTTTATGATTTATTTTATTATCGTATGAGCTTTATCTCTTTTTGTTAGGCACTATTCGATACGGCACAATAAAATCCTAAAACAAGAAATAACGTAACTTTTAAACCGTAACTCGAAACTTGGTAAATAAATAGTCAAAACTCGTGGAAAAACATAAATAAACATAATAGAAAGTCGAAGGAACGTCGTGGGACACTCGTAGGACAATATATGAGCTCGGGAATGGGTAAACGGGATGGTTTATGAAAAATTACAAATTTGGCCCCTATATTTTACCATGGCCCCCCCTCCTCTCAAACTAATTTTTATTTTGGTCCTTGGTCCTAGTATTTATACCCCAACCCTCCTCATTTCCCCCATTTCATTTTCTCTCTAAAACACACACTAACCACCACTTTCTCTCTCTACATCTTCTCTCTCCCAAAACTAAAACCCTAACCCTAAAACCACCACCACACGCTGCCACCTTCTCCGGCCACTTTTTGGGCAAGTGAACATACACCTCTGATACGTTTACACTTCGGGGTCAAAGGAACTTCCTTTTCGTCGAGCAAGTTTTTCAACACCCTAGGCAGTGAACCTAATTGTTGTAGTTTAGTATTAGGATAAGCCACGGGAAATGATATTGTTCTCTAGGGGAATAGGAATGCTATTGAGAAGTTACTACGCTAAGGTTGGGGTTGAGGAAGATTATTTTTTTATCTTTTTATGTTTTTTAGGAAATGGAAAGGAACGAATTTCGGGGTTTGGATTTGGGGGTTGGTATTTCTATCGATTACTTCTACTTATCTAATTATCTAATTAACTAAGGTGAGTCTATGTCTATTGTTGTGTGCTCGTATGATGATTAAAAATGTATTTGCTTAGGCTCTATTACTCCCTAGTTATCTCCTATTGATGGTTGAATTGTCACGTCCTTATTCTTAATCGCGTTGTGTCTCTAAGGTCGTAGGGTATGCGTTTATCCCTTACTCTTTGAAGCTACCAAAGGTTAGTGACTACAAACTCTCTAGGATTTATAAACTTTAACTCTAAGGTATTCTTTGGATGTATAGCCTACAATTACTCTAGGTGATTATAAACTAAGGTTCAACAAAGATTAATCAAGCATTAACAACACAAGGATTGACCTATCGCAATACTAGGTCAATCACAATTAAGATAAGAGATAACCAATTAATATTCAATAACTAAGTTTCATATTACCTAAGCAAACACACAAGTAAATTAGCCAGACATGGGGAACATGCAAGCATACACACAATCAATTGAAGACATAATTAAATTAATGAAGTAAAACAATTATCTTGCTATAAGATAGGGTATGGAACCCTAAAATACTGTACAAGACAGCATTGGTTCGGTTTAGGTTTTTACTCCACAAAACTACACACTAAAAACTGAAAAATTCGGATTCTATATATAAGGTTACAAATGCGACGACGTCACCCTTTAATTTGTGACGTCATCGGGTCGCCGTCATTAGGGTTTCGTCTTGGCCACGTTAGCATTGTGATGGCGTCTCCTTCAGTCTCTAACGTCGTCTGGATAAAATCTAGGCCGTCTGAGCTGCGACGCCCTACTCTTTTAACACCTGATGCCGTCACTTGTAAATAAGCAATTTAGCTCTTGAGTCGTCACAAAACTTGTTCCGACGACGTCACAAGTATAACCCGACGCCGCCCCTTGAGGCCAAAATGACTTTGAGTGTCTCGATTCTTGACTTTGGCCATTTTCTTCGTATATTCGCGCCTTTTCGTCCGAATAAGTGTCATTCAACAATTTGCCTTCAAGAGACCTAAAAGTGAAAAGGAACTATGTTGAGAATCGTTGAAGCTCATCTAGGAATAACAATAACAACAATAAATAGAATGCACAGTGGAATAAATCAAAACATTATTGTTATTGCTAAAGATTTCTTCATCATCATCATGTGTTCTACAAAACACATCTACACCCAATCCTAGACGATCAACTCTAAGAGTTTACAATCTAACGAGGATCCATGATCCTTGAGGCGACCAACTACATGTCGACATACACTATAGTCTAGGCATTCATAAACTCACGCCCTAGACACACACACACACATATGCCCGATGTTTACATTGTTTGACACTTGTATGTAACCTCGTACCTGCATCTCTTTATATACTAGAGAATGCTAGGGTTTACAAAAGATAAATGTGAATATCTGAATATCTTCTTTAACAAGTAAATTGATCTTGAATATTCTCTTCTTTGAAGTTATCCTCCTTGTCATAAACAGTCCTTCATCTTTCATACTATTTTGTCTTATCAACTCAAGGAACCTAATTCCCAACAATCTTCCCTAGTTGATAATGACAAAACCACATAAGCATGAACTTCCCACGAAGCTAATATGAATGAAACATAAATGAACTTCCCTTAACCATGCAATCACCAAGAATCTTCAAGTTGCGACTTCCATGTAAATATTCTTCCCTTTTGTCATCTTCAATTAGGGATCATAAGTGAGCAACCTTGATCTTCACAACTACAAATCAATATCATACATCCAATCCATCCTTCCAATGTTTCAAATTACCCACCATTAAGTTTTCCGCATCTTTAAATGAACTTGAAACAATAGAAATCAAAATCATAGTAGTAATAACAACTAGCGGTTGTAAAACCTTCACCTCGAATGATGCATGCAAATGGTTAAACATTTTAACATTAAGCTTCCCCGAAACCCATATATTAACCATTTTCTTGATTCTTCCAATATGTAGGCTCCATGTAATGATTACTTGTGAAGAAAACCAAGTATAACCAACTTGATCTTTGAAGTAGAACAACCCAAACCGTGTCTTATATCTTGCACTAAAGGCGACATCGAGCGTATACCCAATCATGGTGTATAAGGAGACCGCAATCCTTGACAAGAATCATGAGCACAATAACGTAACTCCTTCAAGTGTTTTGCCAATTCATTGTCACATGAGCGATACAAACAAGTTACCTCCTACCAAAAGGTATAATAAAACACAAACTCAAATAATTCCACTTCATCTTCAAGTAGATGATAAACGCCTTTCTTCGTAATCAACTATGACAATAAGAATGAGCCATAAACCTATTAAGAACAAAATCAAAATCCTCTTGTGTGTGATCCAAATCCCATGTGTGTGTAATCACGGTCAAAACCATAACCCGCCATATGACACCCAATATCAAACAATACAAATAATCTGCATGACTTCCCTTACATTTATAATTCGTGCCATAAAACCAATAATCATCTTTCAATCCATGCAATAGACAACATGAAGTGAAAAGCCACGACAACCCATAAATTTTAGTACAACACGCTTGAATAACATACACCAACCGTCACAAATCAATGTTAATCGGTGGAAGCCAGTGGAGAGTTGAGTAGAACGCAGCAGAGGTAGCAAGTTAAGTAGCAGTGGAAAGCGATGTAAAGGTAGCGATGGTTTGAGAAAACTATTCGTGGTTACCAAAGTGCATCGGTGGAAATCAAAGTACTATCCGTGGTTAGACACATACCATCGGTGGAAATCAAAGTACTATCCGTGGTTAGACACATACCATCGGTGGATGAGCATAGCTATCGATGGTTTCGTTAACCTATCGGTGATTCCGATGGGTTGATCGAAACACAACAATAGCGACTTTTATCATAAGTTCGATGCACGTTAAAAGATTTGTGTTGAGCACGAGTTCCGGCAAGTGTAAGCATTGAGCGAGCATCGGCGAGAATACTACGAACGAACCCAACTCCAACGAACGACATCTAGGGTTTGTTACAAACCTTAACATTTAAATCATTCACTATATATGTATCTATTAAGGTTTGTGAAAACCCTAATTGCAAGTATAAAGACGACACTTTTGGTCTTTAGTGACACTTTTAGAGTCACTAAGAACTTGAAAAATTCAACTTACATGATTGTGTCTGCAGTAGTTTTCGAGCACGTATATCTTTGTTGAGACTTGGATCAACAATCCCTCCGGTGGAAAGTTAGATGTGAATATAGAAGCTCCACCAAAATTTTAGCCCGATCCAACGGTTCACTTAAAAGTTATACTGTTTCAAAACCGACTGCAGAAGCATTACGAAAATTTAACCATTGCGAATTTTTCTTCCTCATCAAGAAACCTTGCGAAATCCTAGATATCAAGAGCCACCCGCTCGATACCACTTGTTGAGAATCGTTGAAGCTCATCTAGGAATAACAATAACAACAATAAATAGAATGCACAATGGAATAAATCAAAACATTATTGTTATTGCTAAAGATTTCTTCGTCATCATCATGTGTTCTACAAAACACATCTACAGACCCCAATCCTAGAGGATCAACTCTAAGACGGTTACAATCTAACAGGATCCATGATCCTTGAGGTGACCAACTACATGTCGACATACACTATAGTCTAGGCATTCATAAACTCACGCCCTAGACACACACACACACACACATATATGTCGATGTTTACATTGTTTGACACTTGTATGTAACCTACGTACCTGCATCTCTTTATATACTAGAGAATGCTAGGGTTTACAAAAGATAAATGTGAATATACGAATATCTTCTTTAACAAGTAAATTGATCTTCTGAATATTCTCTTCTTTGAAGTTATCCTCCTTGTCATAAACAGTCCTTCATCTTTCATACTATTTTGTCTTATCAACTCAAGGAACCTAATTCCCAACAAACTATATTAAGTAATAACGGATACAAAAGTGATCAAATAAGGGCTTAAAAGACCCCTCAAAAAGGAACATTTTAAAACTTTATCAAATATTCCTACACTTGGTATTTGCTTGTCCTCAAGCAAATGTGCTTTTAGCCAATTAATTTATAAGTTAGAGGTCATGAAGCATTAGTTTAGAACGATCCACAACACATATAAGCCCCGCAAAAGTCATAACAAGCACGAAAATTACATACTAGCACCTCACATGGGGTGTTTGGATACTCACATCTCTCGGGTGTATATGAAATATAACAATTTGGAAATGGAAGATAAACACTCATTAACCGGTCCTAGTACATAGATTACCATAGGCTTGAGCCTAGATCAAACCTCCATTGCTTTGGCGTAAGCACCTAGGAAAGACTATCCAAGAGGTCTTTTAAAGGGTTGTAATGTTAGCCTTACGGTAGGGAAACAAAGGGAATTTAAAGATAGATGTAGTATGGTAGAATGGCGTTGCTAAGCCAAGACTCGACACTCTAAACTCTAGATAAGCGAAATAAACAAACATAAATTTAAAGATAGATGTAGTATGGTAGCCCCTTTTTTTTTTTTTTTTTTTTTTAACACTATTTTTTTTCTCTTTTTGATTTTTATTTCATACACTTTTACTCTACCATCCTCTACGATAACATCAAAATGATAGGGATTTATAGGCACATCCCTACACTTGAGTTTTTATTACTCTAACACTAATATGACCCGAATTGAAAAGATCAAAACACTTGGAGTACATTATTACATAAATAAAGGGAATTTGAATTTAACGTTCCTTCCCGTCATTCCATAAAATTTAACTTTTCCCATGAGTCCCAATCGTCTCAAAACTGTGTACAAAGGATATGACTCGACTTAGCAACTTATGCAGGCAATTAGATAATAGAACTAAGGGTTTAGTGTGATAACAATAATGCACTAAAAGTGAGTGCATACAAGGTAGGCTAAGGCAATTTGGGTGTACATTTAGGGGTGGATTATAAATAATGCTCTTCATTGATATTCCGGAAAACCGAAATATCACGAGAACCGCGAAAAGGATAGGCTCGAGGGTTAACTAGGGTATCGTGTACTAAAGATGAGTACAACGCAAGGGTGTGGGGGAAGTACTCAACCGATGTGGAAGAAGTAATTATATTACGGGTATCAAACAAGGGTTATCCTAATGCCCTCTTATCATTTAGTTATTCGTAACTACACAAGTGTAGTCTTACTAGTGATCTCGGGATGCATCACAAAATAAGTTCTAGAATCTATTATACTACCGGTTCACACTCTAAGCATTAAAGATGAATGCTTTAATTCCTACAAATCTAAGGGCAATCCTCACATTTTTGGGTGGAATTTAAGTGGTAAGGGGTTTTTGTGCTAGTCATATAATTTCCTATCCATGAGACGCTTTATTAAGACTAATGGCCAACTCCTATATGTCATGAAAAATTTTAATTTGGTGCCAAAATTACCCTACCGATATTTCTCATGGTTTATTACACAAATGAAATTGGACAAAACAAATAGTCAAGGATAAGCATAGTTTCAAAGTTCCGCTTTATTTTCCTCCCTACCGATAAGGTTTTAAAGGTACCATTTTGAGGGTCGTTTAAGTCCTTATTTGATCACTTTGTATCCGTTATTGCTTAATATCGTTCCTTTTCACTTTTAGGTCTCGTGAAGGCAAAATGCTGGAATGGCACTTATTTGGACGAAAAGGCGAATATATGAAGAAAATGACTAAAGTCAAATCGAGACACTCACGATTCTTTGAAAGTAAGGCGGCGGCGTCGGTGCTATTGACGCCATCCCAAAATTATTGTGACGGACGGAACCCAAAACTCGTGTTTTCAAGTGACGGCGTCTAGTGGTGAAAGAGTAGACCGTCGCTACTCGGACGGCCTAGATGCAATCCGCACGACGCCGAGGTGAAGAGGACGGCGTCACGGACATAAGGTGGACGCCGTCAAGGTTAACATGGCCAAGACGAAACCCTAATGGCGGCGATACGGCGTCACTAAACATAAGGTGACGCCGTCGCAATTGTAATCTTATATATAGAATCCGAATTTTTCGGTCTTTGTGTGGAGAGTCTTTGGAGTAAAACCTAAAACCGAACCTAAGGTGTCTTGTACAGTATTTTAGGGTTTTAAACCCTATCTTACATCAAGATAAGTCTTTACTTCATTAATTCAATTATGTCTTTGATTATTTGTGTGTATGCTTGCATGTTCTCCATGTCCGGCTAATTTATTTGTGTGTTTGCTTAGGAAGTATGAAACTTAATTATTGAATATATTGATTGGTTGTTTCTTATCTTAGTTGATTAATGATCTAGTAATGCGATAGGTCATTCGTTGTGTACTTAATGCTTGATTCATCTTTGTGAACCTTAGAGTATAATTACCTGAGTGATTGTAGGCTAAACCATCCAAAGAGCGCCTTAGAGTAGGAGTTTATAATCTCTAGTGGGGTTTGTAGACAAGACCCTTTGGTAAGTTCAAAGAGTTAGGGAGAAACGCATACCCTACAACTTTAGACACACAACGCAATTAGGAATAAGACGTGACACTCAACCATCAATAGGAGATAATTAAGGAGTAATACAAACTAAGTAAACACATCTTTAAACTATCATACGAGCACACATTAATTAGACATAGACTCCCACAACCTTAGTTTAGATAATTAGATAATAGTAGAGTAATCGGTAGAAATACCAACCCCCAAATCCAATACCGAGATTCGTACCTTTCCATTTTTCATAAAATATAAAAGATAAAAATAATCTTCCTCAACCTTAACCTTAGCGTAGTAACTCCTACTAGCATTCCTATTCCCCAGAGAACGATATCAATACCCGTGGCTTACCCTAATTACTACACTACAACGATTAGGTTCATCGCCTAGGGTGTTATAAAACTTGCTCGAAGAAAAGGAAGTTCCTTTGACCCCGAACGGCGCGTGTAGCGTTATCAAGTTTTGGCGCGTGCGGGAATAGAATAGCTAGTTAGTAGTCCACCTCGTTTAGGTTTCTTTGCTTGATTCCTATCAAGTAAATTTTCTCATTTTAGCTTTCTTAGTCTATCCCCCTTCTTCGTGACCTTTGTTCGTAATTCCATCACTTTTCATCATGGAAGGTGATAACCACCCACCATTCATCAACCCACCACCAATTGACCCGCCAAGAGCCCGTACTCTTGGTGAATACTCGAGACCAAGCCACTTAGGCTATAGGAACACCATTGAGCTTCCCGACCAAGCCCAAACTACGGCCCTGCGATCCGACACCATCCGGTTGGTGCAAAACGGATGTGCATTCCATGGACTTCGTTCGAAGATCCAAATCAACATCTGAGGGATTTCCTCTAAATTGTCGATTCCATCGACCTTGATGCTACTACTCGGAGACCACACGCTGCGTCTCTTCCAATTCTCTCTACGGGACCAAGCTAGTAATTGGCTTGAGCGACTTCCACGGCTCCATCTCAAGTTGGGATGATCTTACTTCTCGCTTCCTTGCTCAATTTTTCCCACGGGAGAACCACTAAGCTTAGGAATGACATCTTGATGTTCCAACAACGTCAAGGTGAATCTCTCTGAAGCATGGACCCGATTCAAGGACTTACTTCATAAAGTCCCTCATCACGGCATTGATCTTTGGCTCCAAGTCCAAATCTTTTATGATCATGTCAACTTTCCCACTAAGCGATCCATTGACCAAGCGGCGGTGGAAAACTTAGTGATCTCACCGCAGAAGAATCATGGGAAATAATAGAGGACCTCGCCCTCTATGACAACGAAAGTTGGGATGACCCCGTGAGCTGCCCAAAACCGTCAAGGCAATCTCCTTGCCTCCTCCCGACCGTGGGATGATCGAACTTGAAGATCAAGTTAAATTCCTCATGAGTTCCTACGAAAATCCTAAATCTTCACACCATGTGAACAAAGCTTCTTCCTCGTGCGAGCCGTTTGTGATCCTCATAACACGCGACTAGCACCCGATCCCGAACACGCTACGCTGACTACGCATCCTCGCGTATTAATGGAGCGGGAGGAAGATTCCTACAACACCCGACCTAGGAATTTCAATGAAACCCGTGAAGCATGGAAAACAAGCCCGACTTTTATTGGGGACAAACCAAAGAATTCACTTCTAATGATTTCTCATGGCCCCACCTAACGGTCCTAACCAACAAAACATCGAAGGGATGTTGCAAAACCTAGTTGCATCCCAAGAAACCCAAATGGCTAAGCTCTCGGACCGCTTTAATAATCAACAAGCCGAGATGGATAGGAAAATAGACAACCTTTTGAAAGCCATAGCTAGTGATAAGAAGGTTAGTGCTATCTCAACTCCGAGCCTTGTGCATAGAGATTAAGGATCCAAGCAAGCTAAAGTATGTCCAATTCGTCAATACCATCGCCTTAGTTGAACTCGATGAAACAAATGACTAAGAGGACTATACACTAGTGGATGAGGAAATACCGAGGAAGTAGATGAAGTAGACATTGACTATTTCAACAAATTTCCTACGGAAGAAGAACTATCTCGCCACCCTCACTTAGTGCGTGACCTCCGTCACATGTATGTTAGGAAAAGTCCTCGAATTAAGTTTGGGAACCCTTGGAATCTTAACATACCGTGTGTCATAGGACACCTTTTGTGGCAAAAGCGTACATTGATCGCAAGTCCCCAATCAACATAATGACTAGCACCTACTACAATTGGATATTGAAGAAGCCTATTCCAACTAGGCAAGACCCCAATGATCCTAATGTTAGTTGCAATTTTCTTGGTAGAGTTAAGGGATTGCCCGTTTATGTAGGTAGTTTCACGTTTCCTACGGACTTCATAATTGTGGATGATATTAGCACGGCCATAGACCCTAGCTTGTCTCATGTTATTCTAGGAAAACCTTTCATAGAAAGCACCGGATGACCTATGACCCTCATTAGGAGTAGTGCGATTCAAGAATAAGACCGATGACATAGCTTACCAAATGCCGTTTAAGATTGAGAAGTTTTCATCACTCTCTAATGATGAAAAGGAACTTAAACTATCGGTCTATTATAGGAATGATGAGGATAGGGAGAAAGGTGTTGATTATGTTATGGCTAAGATTTTGGATTCTACAAGGATTGCTTGAGCTTAGGACCGAATACAGGACCGATTGGGGAGAGGATGAACTCTTAGAAGCGCATTTTAGGCACTTCTACAACATGGAATCCCCATTAGAGGCCGTCAAGAGGGCGGTGGTGAGGAAACGCAGAGCACGACTACGAGTCTAGCTACAAGACTCTTTAATAAAGAAAAGCGCTTCGTGGGAGGCAACCCATGCTTAATTGTTTGCTTGTTAGTGTCATATATCTTTTATTAATTGTTTATCCTCATGTTTAAATTTGTAAAATGCTTTATTTTGTTTTTAACTTCGCCTTAATTGCATATAAAGGTATTTTACATAAGGGATAAGTGTAGGGAGGATTACACGTTTTCAAAAGAAACGTAAACATGAGAATAACAATTAATTAAAAGATATTTATGTTTGTTTGTTCGAGTCAAATGCTTGTATCGAGTCATAATGGATGTTTTTGCGAAATTTTTCCAGATTCTAAAGATGTAAATTTTCCGAATTTTTCCAAAATCGCGACCGCTTTTTGTCAGATAACCCGACGGCGTCAGATTGCAACCCGACCGCGCCGGGAAGGAGTAAAACATCGATTACTTTTCTCGTTTTCGAGCTACTTATAAATTTTTGGAATTTTCCACTCTTAATTTTCTTAGAAATTCAGTAAACATCCATTCCACAAGCATTATATCCTAGTTTAAATCGAGTCTTATATATATTATTACCGCCGATTTTACGAAGGTTTCGTTTGTTTTCTTCAAGTGTGCAGGTTTAGTTTGTCAAGAAGAAGTTACATAAGATTGGAAGGAGCTTTTCACGCAATAATTCTTCTTGGAAAGAGTTTAACCACCACTTTACACGGATCCTACCGAGCTAATCGGGGAGTATTAGTTTCTTTCGTTTTAATTACCTTCTTCTATCATAACTTTGATATTTTGGGGAACATTGGGGACAATGTTCGGTTTAAGTGTAGGGAGGGAAAATAAACGGAACTTTGAAACTATGCTTATCCTTGACTATTTGCTTTGTCTAATTGTGATTGTGTAATAAACCATGAGAAAATGTCGGTTAGGGTAATTTTGGCACCAAATTTAAAATTTTTCATGACATATAGGAGTGGGCCATTAGTCTTAACAAAAGCGTCTCACGGATAGGAAGTTGCATGACTAGCACAAAACCCTTTACCACCCAAATTCCACCCAAAATGTGAGGATCGCCCTTAGATTAGTAGGAATTAAAGCATTCATCTTTAATGCTTAGAGTGTGAACCGGTAGTATAATAGATTCTAGAACTTGTTTTGTGATGCATGCCGAGATCGCAAGTGAGGCTACACTTGTGTAGTTAGGAATAACTAAATGATAAGAGGCATTAGGATAACCCTTGTTTGATACCGTAATATAATTACTTCTTCCATATTGGTTGAGTAATTCCCCACACCCTTTGCGTTGTACTCATTTTTAGTACACGATACCCTAGTTAACCCCTCGAGCCTATCCTTTTCGCGGTTCTCGTGATGTTTCGGTTTTCCGGAATATCAATGAAGAGCATTGTTTACACCCCACCCCAAATATACACCCAAATCGCCTTAGCCTACCCCTTATGCACTCACTTTTAGTGCAAATATTTGTTATCACCCTAAACCCTTAGTTCAATTATCTAGTTGCTTGCATAAGTTGCTAAGTCGAGTCATATCCTTTGTATACGCTTTGGGATGATTGGGATTCATGGGAAAAGTTAAAGTTTATGAAATGACGGAAGGAACGTTAAATTCAAATTCCCTTTGTTTGCGTAATAATGTACCCCAAGTGTTTGACCTTTTCAATTCGGGTCAAATTAGTGTTAGAGTAATAAAAACTCAAGTGTAGGGATATGCTTATAAATCCTAGTATTTTGATGTTATCATAGAGGATGGTAGAGTAAAAGTGTAAAAAAAAAAAAAAAAAAAAAAAAAAAAAAAATCGCAAAAATAGAAAAAAAAAAAAAAAGGAAAAAATAGGGTGAAAAAAAAACAAAAACAAAAACATACGGGCTACCATCCTACATCTATCCTTTAAATTTATGTTTGTTTATTTCGGTTATCCGAGTTTAGAGTGTCGAGTCTTGGCTTAGCAACGCCATTCTTCATATGCATTTAACATAGAGATTTTTGACTTACCACCACTAAATAGCCTATCCCACCAAACCCTTATTTCCTACCGTAAGCCTAACGTTACAACCCTTTAAAGACCTCTTTGATAGTCTTTCCTAGGTGCTTACGCCAAAGCGATGGAGGTTTGATCTATTCTCAAGCCTATGGTAATCTATGTACTAGGACCGGTTAATGAGTGTTTATCTTCCATTTCCTATATTGTTATATCATATATACACCGAGAGAGATGTGAGTATCCAAACACCCCATGTGAGGTGCTAGTATGTAATTTCCATGCTTGTTATGACTTTTATGGGCTTATATGTGTTGTGGACCATTTTGAATTAATGCTTCATGACCCTAACTTATAAATTAATTGGCTAAAAGCAAATTTGCTTGAGGACAAGCAAATAACAAGTGTAGGGATATTTGATAAGGTTTTAAAAGGTACCATTTTGAGGGTCGTTTAAGTCCTTATTTGATCACTTTTGTATCCGTTATTGCTTAATATCGTTCCTTTTCACTTTTTAGGTCTCGTGAAGGCAAAATCTTTGGAATGGCACTTATTTGGACGAAAAGCGCGAATATATGAAGAAAATGACCAAAGTCGAAATCGAGACACTCACGATTCTCGAAAGTAGAAGGCGAAGGCGTCGGTGCTATTAGCGACGCCGTCCCAAAATTATTGTGACGGACGAGAACCCAAAACTCGTGTTTTCAAGTGACGCGTCTAGTGGTGAAAGAGTAGACCGTCGCTACTCGGACGGCCTAGATGCAATCCGCACGACGCCGAAGTCAAGAGGACGGCGTCACGGACATAAGGTGACGCCGTCGCAAGGTTAACGTGCCAAGACGAAACCCTAATGGCGGCGATACGGCGCCACTAAACATAAGGTGACGCCGTCGCAATTGTAATCTATATATAGAATCCGAATTTTTCGGTCTTTGTGTGGAGAGTCTTTGGAGTAAAACCTAAAACCGAACCTAAGGTGTCTTGTACGATATTTTAGGGTTTTAAACCCTATCTTACATCAAGATAAGTCTTTACTTCATTAATTCAATTATGTCTTTGATTATTTGTGTGTATGCTTGCATGTTCTCCATGTCCGCTAATTTATTTGTGTGTTTGCTTAGGAAGTATGAAACTTAATTATTGAATATTGATTGGTTGTTTCTTATCTTAGTTGATTAATGATCTAGTAATGCGATAGGTCATTCGTTGTGTACTTAATGCTTGATTCATCTTTGTGAACCTTAGAGTATAATTACGAGTGATTGTAGGCTAAACCATCCAAAGAGCGCCTTAGAGTAGGAGTTTATAATCTCTAGTGGGGTTTGTAGACAAGACCCTTTGGTAAGTTCAAAGAGTTGGGAGAAAGCATACCCTACAACTTTAGACACACAACGCAATTAGGAATAAGACGTGACACTCAACCATCAATAGGAGATAATTAAGGAGTAATACAAACTAAGTAAACAAATCTTAAACTATCATACGAGCATGATTAATTAGACATAGACTCCCACAACCTTAGTTTAGATAATTAGATAATAGTAGAGTAATCGGTAGAAATACCAACCCCCAAATCCAATACCCGAGATTCGTACCTTTCCATTTTTCATAAAATATAAAAGATAAAAATAATCTTCCTCAACCTTAACCTTAGCGTAGTAACTCCTACTAGCATTCCTATTCCCCTAGAGAACGATATCAATACCCGTGGCTTACCCTAATTACTACACTACAACGATTAGGTTCACTGCCTAGGGTGTTATAAAACTTGCTCTAAGAAAAGGAAGTTCCTTTGACCCCGAACGACGCGTGTAGCGTTATCACCTACACTTAAACTGAACATTGTCCCCAATGTTCCCCAAAAGTATCAAAGTTATGATAATGGAAGGTAATTAAAGACGAAAGAAACTAATACTCCCCGATTAGCTCGGTAGGATCCGTGTAAAGTGGTGGTTACATCTTTCTTCAAGAAGAACGTTTGCGTAAAAGCTCCTTCTCATCTTATGTATCTTCTTCTTGGTAAATTAAACCGCACACTTGAAGAAAACAAAGCGAAACATTCGCGTAAAATCGGCGGTAACAATATATATAAGACTCTACTAAACTAGGATATAATGCTTGTGGAATGGATGTTTCTGATTTTACGGAAAATTAAGACCAGAAAATTCCAAAATTTACAAGTAGCTCGAAATCGAGAAAAAGTCATAAGCTTTTTTGCTCCTCCGACGCCAAAGTTATCTGACAGAACCGGTCTGCGATTTTCGAAAAAATTCTAGAAAATTTACATCTTTAGAATCGGAAAAATTTCTGCAGAACATCCATTATGACTCGATACAAGCATTTGACTCGAACAAACACACATGTATATATCTTTTAATTAATTGTAATTCTCATGTTCACGTTTCTTTTGAAAGCGTGTGTAATCCTCCTACACTTATCCCTTATGTAAAATACCTTTATATGTAATTAAGACGAGGTTAAAGACAAAATAAAGCATTTTACAAATTTAAACATGAGAATAAACAATAAATGAAAGATACACGACACACAAATAAAAATGAAAAACAAATACACATGGGTTGCCTCCCAAGAAGCGCTTGTTTTTGTTCGAGTTACGAGCTTGACTCTACCCTTATTTAACGGATGAAGGGGAAGTTTTTCCTACACTTAAGCTTAAGTGCGGGTGATAGTAGCGATACACACCCTTAGGGTGGAAATTTGCTACGTGGGGAGATGGTGATGGGTGATTTATATGCTCAAAGGAGTGTGCTCCATTCATTATAACCTTACCTAATTCTATTGGTGTAGCGGGTGAATCAAATCTCTCTCCAAAAAATGGATCATCTTCTATCAACCTCAAAAGATTCTTAGTTAAGGATCCATCTTGACCTAATAAACCCGGTTTAAACCCATAATGTTTCTTGTTATCAACCATGAATGGGTGATATAAGTGTGTAAGGTCATGGGTTACTCCTATATTAGCTTCCACTCTACATGGCCTAGAGTCTACCACCTTTATCAAGAAACTACCCGGATTATTTATTTTGATGGGTGGATTGGGGCCTAATTCAATTCCAAGATTCACATCTAAAGACGGAAAATTGGGTAAGGTTTTTGGTTGAGGCTCCGGTTCATCAAAACTAGGAACTTCCCTAGGACTAAGAGAGAGGTCATGACAACAAGCATCTAAACCTACATTCTCTAGTGGCGTTTGGTCCAAAGATTCTATATCAATCAGGGTTCCTTTAGTCTCTTCTACTTCTTCCGGGTAAGTTATAGGTGATGTGTGTTCCTCAAGTGATGGCAGGGCTTGTGGGCTTGGAGTTTCCACCTCATTCTTCATTATATCTAGATCTCCTAAATGTTCATCATGTGTTTAGTATGATCTAACCCAAATACAATCCTAAGTATCTCAAATCCTTCTTTAGCCATTTAAAATTATTGGTTCGATTCATAAGAATCATTCTCAAAATTTTGATCACTATGTTCTATTTGCCTAAAGGATTCCTCATGCGTGTCATATGTTTTGGTGAAATCTATCCCACGCATGCAACTAGGTAGTTCAACTATAACCATCTCACAATCTTGTTCGGGTTTAGGTTCCATGTTCTTAAAAACTAGGTCTTTTTTATCATGATGCCTAAAGTTGGATAAATCCTCCTTATCCATTTCCTCAAGTTGTGACAACTGATGGTTTATGCTTAGGAGGCTTTTCTTAAAAAAATTCCAGAGGGTCTAACTAAAAGGAGTTGATTCTAACAATGATCGTTGAATAGAAGCCACACAAGCACAAAATTTATCAAATCCATCCAACCTTACACCCGTCTCCTTTGGATATCTCTAAGATCACTCACAAATTCATTAGAACATTAAAAAGCAATCCAATCTGCGAAATTCAATTGTTCCTCATTTGTTAATGATTCAAATGCAACTTCACTTGCCATAGAGACAAATGAAAAGGGTTTTACGAACATAAACACAAAGAATGGAGATAGACTACAAGGAAGCTAAAAATGAGAAAAAAGCTTACTTGATAGGAATCAAGCAAGGGAACCTAAACGAGGTGGAAATCTAACTAGCTATTCTATTCCCCAGCAGCGGCGCCAAAAACTTGATACGCTTACACATCGCGTTCGGGTCAAAGGAACTTCCTTTTCGTCGAGCAAGTTTTTCAACACCCTAGGCAGTGAACCTAATCGTTGTAGTGTAGTATTAGGGTAAGCCACGGAATTGATATCGTTCTCTGGGGAATAGGAATGCTAGTGAGAAGTTACTACGCTAAGGTTGGGGTTGAGGAAGATTTTTTTTATCTTTTATGTTTTTAGGAAATGGAAAGGTACAATTTCGGGTTTGGATTTGGGGTTGGTATTTCTACCGATTACTTCTACTTATCTAATTATCTAATTAACTAAGGTGAGTCTATGTCTATTGTTGTGTGCTCGTATGATGATTAAAATGTATTTGCTTAGGCTTTATTACTCCCTAGTTATCTCCTATTGATGGTTGAATTGTCACGTCCTTATTCTTAAACGCGTTGTGTCTCTAAGGTCATAGGGTATGCGTTTATCCCTAACTCTTTGAAGCTACCAAAGGTTAATGACTACAAAATCTCTAGGATTTATAAACTTTAACTCTAAGGTATTCTTTGGATGTATAGCCTACAATTACTCTAGGTGATTATAAACTAAGGTTCAACAAAGATTAATCAAGCATTAACAACACAACGATTGACCTATCGCAATACTAGGTCAATCACAATTAAGATAAGAGACAACCAATTAATATTCAATAACTAAGTTTCATATTACCTAAGCAAACACACAAGTAAATTAGCCGGACATGGAGAACATGCAAGCATACACACAATCAATTGAAGACATAATTAAATTAATGAAGTAAAACACTTATCTTGTTTGTAAGATAGGGTATGAAACCCTAAAATCTTGACAAGACAACATTGGTTCGGTTTAGGTTTTACCCACAAAACTACACACTAAAACCGAAAAATTCGGATTCTATATAAAGGTTACAAGCCGCGACGGCGTCACCTTTAATTTGTGACGCCATCGGGCACCGTCATTATGGTTTCGTCTTGGCCACGTTAGCATTGTGACGGCATCACCTTATGCCCGTGACGCCGTCTCCTTCATTCTCGGACGTCGTCTGGATAAAATCTAGGCCGCCCGAGCCGCGACGCCTACTCTTTAACACCGATGCCGTCACTTGTAAATAAGCAATTTGACTATCGAGTCGTCACAAAACTTGTTCGACGGCGTCACAAGTATAACCCGGCCGTCCCTTCGCTTTAGTAGCTTTAAGTGTCTCGATTCTTGACTTTCGCCATTTTCTTCAGATATTCGCCTTTTAAATCGAATAAGTGTCATTCCAGCAATTTGCCTTCAAGAGACCTAAAAGTGAAAAGGAACGATATTAAGTAATAACGGATACAAAAGCTATCAAATAAGGGCTTAAACGACCCTCAAAAGGTACATTTTAAAACCTTATCAACCTCCACCACTATTTTGTAGATCTCGCTTTCCTCTTTCTATCCATATATATATCTCCTATAGAAGCCTTCATTAACACCTCCAAATCTTACAAAAACTATTCGTGATTCTAGGGTTTTCATTAAATCTTGTAGATCGGGTTGAGAAAAGGTAAATGGAACATGAGTCTAGCTCGTATGAGCCATGAAAATCCACGTATGGGTCCTCTGTGGCTCATACATGGCTCAAAGTTGATGGGTTTTGGGTGAAACATGGGTCTAAAACTAATTTACATCTAATAGAACATGTAGCTAGTGATTTGGTATCGCGTGTTGTATCATATTGTTGTGTTTTTGCATTTTAGGCTTAGTTTCATGAAATGGGTTTAGATTAGTTTATGGGTTTGATGTTTGGATGTTGATTGGAGGTTGATTGATTGTGTTTGCTTGTTGTAGAAGCCATTTGGGAGTGTTTGGGTGTGTTTGTTGAGGCGTACGAGCCACCAAGACCCACGTATGGGTTGGTGGTGTGGCGTACGAGACCCATATGGACCACGGGTCGGGTTGTTGTGGTATCTTGTTGGTTGTTGTTGTTTGTGTTTGGATGAGACGCGTGGAGCCGAAAAGCTTCTAGAGCTTGTTTGGTTCACGTGGTCTTAACCGTGACCGTGTCATGACCATTAGGGTCATAACATTGGTTTCGGGCATATTTGGTAGATTGATTGGTTGGTAAGATTGATTTTTGGGTTGATTTGAGATTGAGTTGCGCTGTTGTCATTATTTACATGGACTTATAACATAAATTGTCAACTTTGAGCAACGTCGGTGTTACTTTGACTTTTTAGTCATAGTTGACCCCGACAACGCCGTAACATGGACTTTAGTATATTTTGGACTATAGATTGATTAAAAGCCGAGAAGTCATGACTCGTGCTTGTGGACTCGAAACAAATAACGATATGAGACTTATATTGAATTTGACGAAATAAATATGAATAAACATGAATAATAAATGGTGAAACATAAATAATAAAAAGGTTTTTATACCAAAACTATCGATAACAAGACTTTTCTTGTTATTCACTATTTTAAATGGGAATTAACGACTTAAAATGGAAAGGTTTTCTAATAAATTAGTATTTAATGTTTCGAGTGCACGTTTATCGAAATGTGTCATTTTCGAGCATTTAATACTATTTTCAAGTATTCAATTATATTTATGTTGTGTGCATGGGTTACGGATGACCTAACATTAATAGCGTCGATCTACGTGGGTAACGGACTTACTAGGTTGACGAATCTAATAAGAGCCCGCTAGGTACGTTGGATAACGTTATTAATTGGTGAATTATCCTTTTGACTTGTTAGGATGCGATCGGTTTATGGGATAATAAGCGACACGAATAAATAATTGAGTTTATCGAGTTGACGAATTCGATAAGGTCTACTATTTATTCCGGAACTTATTGGACTATGGAGCTTATCGCTTAGATGTCTCATTGTGTTGCATTGAGTCGCATTGTGTTTGTTTGAGTGCATTCATGATATCATATTGAGTCGATACATACACACGACGATACCAAACGCTAGGACTAAATGGTGAAACAAGACATTTTTAGAGATAAAGAAAATGAATACATTGGGTAGATAACGTTGATTTTGGGAAATATATATTAAAATTGGTTTACATTAATGGGTTATGCCGAGTTGATAGTTGTTGAGCCGTGATTAGCTGTTATCTTCTTGCTAGTGTTTGTTTGTGTGTTACTTGCTTGAGGTGAGTTTCATAGCCCCACTTTTATCTATGTTTTTAACTAATTTGGGATGAGAATCATGCTACTATTTTTGGACCTTTAAAACTATTTTGATTTGCTTATGTGCTTGACTGTTTAGATAGATATGTGGTAGCTGTTGCCTTAGTCTGGGGTAGCAATCATAATTGCTATAACACATTGCCTAGCTAAGTATAGACTTCTACCTCGGCCTAGTCCAGGGTTAGCAAATGGTTCTAGACTTTGCTACGACTGCGCTGGCTAGTGTCGTTTAGGGCCCTACCTACCTACTATGACGTCGGATATGAATTAATGATATTGTTGATTGTGATATTGGTATGTGATTGTATGATGACGTGTATCTATCTTAGGTCTCGCATAGTAAATAAACTCCTACAGGTCCACTATTTCAAACTTGAATTTAAACCTATGAACTCACCAACGTTAGCTGACCTTTTAGCGTGTCTTTCTCAGGTATTTAAGTGATGTTTGGAGTGCGTGTTCTGTGGAAGCTTGGCAAGGAGGCATGGTTCAAGGATCATAATCAAACTCTGATAATTTATGGGGACCTATTTTATTAATCATGTTGGGCCTATATTTACTTTTTGGGATTATTGTTTTGGATAATTAAATTTGGGATTGGTTTTTGAATGATAATATGACTATCTTGTTTGCTATACTTGTGTGAGATACCAATCCAATGTAACGCCCTGAAAACTTGATTAAGTCTTCCGTTGTACCGAGATTTGGGGGTGTTACAGAATCTCTTTATAAATGACAACCAGTCACACAACTGTTCATGAAAAAAAAAAGTTTACGTGGGTATCCATATAGGGTTGCACAATTGCAACCGATTCGATCAATTAAAAAAAACACATGGTTGCATCAAGAGTTACACTAGAACGACAAGTTAGCAAGTATAATAATTCGCCGCTATGCACCATCGCTTTGCATGAGTATTTGTCTAGTGTAATATGATGCATGCAAACATCATATTTCTTATTCTTTCTCAACGCGTCGGTCGTGCGTGATTAGCTAATATAACCCATTTTTTCTTTAGAACACCAAACGATTGTCCTGCTTCATGTAATGACATATACCGTATTCGCTTGTGGTCATCGACGCCTGGATTTGAAATCGACTTAACAAGTGTCACCTATTCCATATATATATCGTCAACAAGATAATATCCTCATTTGTAAGTTACGCCCTTAGTCATAAATGGAATCTCTGGTGCTTTTTCATCTTTGAGATTGGTGAATAAAGGGGATTGATGTATAACATTGATGTCGTTTTTCGCCCTAAAAACATCAAAGAAAGCATGTCATATCTCTAAGTCGTGTAACACAACAACTTCTAGCGAAATGAATGGATTCGGACCATGATCACGTCTACAATATTGTCCATTATATGCGTTTGGACATTCAAACCACTCCCAATATGTACTATCACGATTTCTTAACATTCTCGGAACCCAAGCTTTTCTTGGTGAAAAGCCAATAGCTTTTCAATATTAATAATTTTAGGTTTCGCAAAAACTATGCTTCATCTTTTTCCATAACAAACTTATAAAAATTGTCAAGAAATAGACGAGAAGTTGCTTGAACCATTTGCAATATTCATCGAGGGTGTCAGAAATGGTGTTGTGTGCTATTTGACGAATTGCAGATGTACACTTCATTAATGGGGAAATTTCTTGTCTTTCGGTACAGTCAATATTATCACGAAAGTATGCAGAATGAGTGGTTACTTCTTCAACTATGCTTGTGAATAACTCCTGACTCATTCAGAACCTCTTCCAGAAACGATATGCACCGTACATCGGATTCACACTAAAATAGGCGGCGACTAAACGATCATGAGCACTATAACGATCTCGACTTACAATGTTTCTCGTCTGTCGAGCAGCTCGTTGTCCATTTTTAATAAACGACAATGCTTTTATAAAAAATAAGTTCCGACTAGTAACATTTTTTCTTCCCATGAATCTATGTAAGATTTTGTTTAAAGTTGTTTATAAAAATGATAGAAGATGAGGGTATTTATAGGCAAATAAAATGGAATATATATTTTATTAATTTATTTATTTTGTCATTCATTTATAAGCGTTTGATAGGGTGGGGGGAAAAATCTCATTTCAATTATTTTTTCCTCTTGTCTCACGTGTGAGCCATGCCTATTTAATGGGGTGACGCATGAGGTGTGTACATACGTAGTAAGATTATGTTTGAAGTTGTTTATAAAAATGATAGAAGATGAGGGTATTTATAGGTAAGTAAAATGGTATAGTTTAAACTTTTTTTATTTATTCATTTATAAACGTTTGATAGGGTGGGGGACGAAATCTCCTTTCAACTATTTTTTCATCTTGTCTCACGTGTGAGCCATGCCATATTTAATGGTGTGGCGCATGAGGTGTGTACATACAAAGTAAGATTATGTTTGTAGTTGTTTACACAACTGATGGAAGATGAAGATATTTATAGGTAAATAAAATGGCATACTTTATTTTATTTTATTTTTATTCACTTATAAACATTTGATTGTATGGGGGACAAAATCTCCTTTCAACTATTTTTTTCCCCTTTTGTCCCATGTGTGAGCCATGCCCTATATAATGGGGTGGTGCATGAGGTGTGTACATACGGAGTAAGATTATGTTTGAAGTTGTTTGTAAAAATGATAGAAGATGAGGGTATTTATAGGTAAATAAAATGGTATAGTTTAATTTTTATTTATTTATTCATTTATAAACGTTTGATAGGGTGGAGGACAAAATCTCCTTTCAAGTATTTTTTCCTTTTGTCTCATGTGTGAGCCATGCCCTATTTAATGGGTTGGTGCATTAGACAACACCTCAATGAGGCAACCTGAAGAGGTTTGAATTGATTAATAGTTTAAATCAATTGTTTGATATGATTTTCATTCACTTACACAGAATATTTTGTTTACAAATTTAAACCTCCACTTACTTTAAGAGTGCTAGGTATAATTGGTGTCGTGGGTGGTGCCGTGAAAAAAGTTGTGCCACCTCATCACTTTTTTCCCATGGCACAAGATTTCTCTATGGCATCAAAAAACCCCTCTCTAGTTATGGCGCCACTTTTTAGTGTCGTCGAGTAATTTTTTTTCATTTAATATAAACAATATATATAACTAAAATTTAATTTCATTAATAAAAAAAAAACAGTACTTAAATTTAAAAAGACATTACATTAAAAAAAGGGAAAAAAAAGTCATACTAAATCAATACATAAAAATAGAAATAATCTTATTTTTGGGATAATATAAGGCCTGAATCCTTATTGTTTCCGCCTCGATGATAGCCGCGTGATTGGTGGCAAACCGTCAAGTTTATCACACAAGTCAACCACTTGTGAATGGTCAACCGTAATAAAATTCAAACAGTCTAAAACCAATGCAATTAAGATCAGAGGAATATAGTGTTTCCCTAGGTCGTTAAGTCCCACGGAGGATTAATGGTGCTTCAAAACTTTCAGATGTCGAATAATCACTAAGGATAGTGATCAGTAAGGATTTTGCTGGATAATTACACTACTGATTGATTGGAATGGGAAAAGGTTAGTGATTTGGAATATTTATACCTAAAGGAAAAAGTTTGTAAATTACAGGGGCTTAAATGCAAATTAAAGAGAATTAAAAAGCTAAATTATATTAAATAAACGCTATCACTATTTTTAAAATGATGTTTTTCTTGATTTATAAAACAAAATAACTTAAATAAACTATTTTAATTGAAGTGTGAACCTAAATTACCTAAAAACGTGACCTAGAATGAAAAGCGTTATATGTAAAAATTACAGCGAGCGCAAGTAAAAACGTAAAATTTGTGAAATAAAAGTCCTACGAGTGTGAAAACAATTTTCTTACTTACTATATGACAAAGAAAATTTTAGAAAAATATTTATATTTTTTGACTTTTATATTTTTATTATGAATTAAATTCTATTTTAGACTAATTAAATGATTAAAAATACTAAAACTATTCAGAAAATTCTGAAACCTTTTTATAAAATACTTTATACTAATACAAAGCTAAGAAAAATACAAAAGATGTAACAACTTGTTTTAATAAGCTGTAAATAAGCTAAAGTTTTCGTATAAGCTAAAAGAGGAAACAAGGGTTAAGTAATAAATCGTGCAAAGTAATACTACCAAAGACCCAAGCGGCGATGGTAGTGTGTGTGTGGTGAGTGGGTGGCGTGGTTCGAATCCCAAAGAACTTGCTTTTGATTTTTTATTTTTTGGGCTTTTTCTTTTGAAACCGATTAAGCTACTAAATATAAACAACTTTTAAAAGACAAACTTTTAGAACTTAAAAATAAGCTCGTAATAAGCTTATGACCTCAACAAGACACTATATGAACTTTTAATACTAGGATTCTTCAAATTAAGCTAAAAGTTTGAAAATAAGCTAAGAGCTTATGGAAAGAGCTGAAAGAATTTTAATTAAGCTAAAGGAACTAGAAAAAGCTAAGGCAAAAAGCTGTAAATTGAAAATAAGCAAATAAGCAAATCCACTCCTAACTGTTGCACAAGCAGGTCTGCAAGGATTTTTAAGGTTAAATTAAGCTAGGGGCAAAGGCTAATAAATGAAAATGGACACTAGAACTGACAAGTATACCAATTAAGCTTTCCAAAAAGCTAAAATTCTCACTGTTTTGTTCACTGGTGAGCTTATAAGGAGCTTATGAAAAAGCTGGTAAACACCGAATGTTTGGTGTCTTGAATGGAATGGGACAAACAAAAGCAATAAGCGTGCTAATCAAATAAGCTAGAAATTGAAAACTAAACACGGAACCTTGAGATGCCTAGGTAAGCTTCTCAAAAGCTAAAGTGCACAAGCTAGACCTCACTAATAAGCTCTGTGTGAGCTTGCGAAATAAGCTAGTAAATCTGTGCACAGGGCATGATTTTGAAAAAGGACTTAAAACAAGATTGAAAATAAGCAGTTTATAAGCTAAGTAGCGATAAACTAATATTTTTCTAATTAAGATGAGCAGCTAAACTTTAATATCCCAAAAGCTTAAATCCTAAATCCTAATGGTACGATCACAATGAAATTACAAAGTTTATTTAAAAATTGCTACTAGGAAAATTTGACTTTTTGAATTATACTAAGAGTTTGACTTTTATGAACTTTTGATTGATTCTATAGACTGAATATGATGTAATAAGGTGATATTAGGTTATCTAGAGCTATAATAACAACTTTTAAGCATGTATGATGAATTAAGCAATCCAAATTCCTAACATTTAACAACAAGGTGAGATTTAAAGGAGATTTTGACTTTTTATAAAATGAGCACTGTTTTTATTGGTTGAACTGAGCTATTAGGTCCTAATGTAACATACAATAGACAAGAACAATGGTTAGAACACCCTTATAACTCAGTTTACACAGTGAATCCAAACACCCTTTATTAGAACTGTTGTGAAGCCTTAAGCACTGAAACAGCTTTTTAAACCAAGGAATCCATTTAATAACTTATAATGACTATATTTAAACAGGATTAAGCTAAAATTAACAGGTTTTAAGTATTTATACTAGAAAATGCAAATCTCAAAGAAATAGCTTACAAGTTGGAATTCAAGCACAAACAGAGAACCAAGGACTGAGATCACACCCTATAGCTTCCCAAGAAGCTCTAAACCCAAGGCAATCCAATATCAACCTTGCTCCAGCTTCTTGATCTTCCTTTCCATGATTTTTGATTTTTCACTAATTTTTTTGGTATTTTTGGTATTTTTTTTCTTTTTGCTTCTAAACTGAGTTTTAAATGTTTCTAATAGCTTAAACAAGCTATCTAGGAGCTTATGTGGGCTTATCAGTCCTTAACAACAGCTACAAACAACATTTGATCTTAACATGAGATTTTTGAACATGGAAAATTGCATAACCTGAAAACTTGGAACTTAACTGAAATTGAAACTGAAAAAGGTTTTAGATTACACTGAAAATGATTAAACAAAGACTTGAAAGCTGAAAATTACACTGGAAATTGAAAACTTATTAAAACGACATGCATTAACTAAAAAAAACTAGATATATCACTCTTCTGCTTCTCCTCTCTTTATATTGATCTTTTAGACTCCCCACATGTCTCTGAATCTTTCCCACTTCAAATGTTGGCCATTGATGCAGTCAAACTCATCCTAGCCTTTAAATTCACTTTTGGCGCCAAAAAGTAGTACTAGTGGATTAGAGCAGGTTTTCTTCAATTAAGAATTCTTGGAAGATTGTAGAGGTGGAGGGGACAAAATGAGAAGTAGATATGGAGCTAGGAGTGATTTTGCGGCAAAAAGCAGGGATGTGAGTGAGGTGAAGTGTTTGATGATGGGAAGCATTAAATGCTTGGTGGCTGGTATAGGAGGAGGGGGGATGAGCTGGAGAGTAGTATGGGTGAGGTGGAAAGATGGTGAGGTGGTGGTGAAACCACTGGTTTTGGTTTCTGATTGAGTGAGGAGATGTACGGTGAAAACGGTTTTGGGCGCGTTTGACTTTATTTGACCGCTGGGTATAATAAGTGGGGGTTCAAAAATGGGGGTCAAGTGGATAATGACAGGGGGTCTTTTGTTTTGGCTGGGGATCAAAATACACAAAGGGGGTCAGTTTGGTTTGTTATTAATACAAGGACCATTCATGTAAATTCTGCCAAGTTGAGGGGCTGAAATTGCAACTTTTTCAAACTTGTCAAAAGGACCAAATTTGCCAATCTTTAATAGTACAAGGACCACATTTGATTATTTTCCATTTTTTATATTTCCAAGGACTATTTATGACACTTTTTAAACTTTAGGGACCTTTTCTGTCATTTGACCAAAGATTCATTCAAGGATCATTTTTGACAATTTAGAATATTTCAGGACCTTGAATAACATTTTGTTTTATTTTGATTTACCAGGGACTGTTTTTGACAACTTTTGAAACTTGAGGGACTAAAACGCCAATTATGCAAACTTGATGCGTTTTCATCGATTTTGATATTTTGCATTTAAAACACATAAACACTTATTTGTGATATTTTTATCATTTTGATACATTTCTGAGTGTTTTCAGATGTTTTTGGCATTCTAAACGGTACAAAAATGATGAGTATTTGCACACTCATCACCGCGTCTACCGAATCCATATCATTTGTTTCAATTTTAAAGATCTTCAAATCTTCAGGCATTTTTTTGGGCGTAAAGTGCTTCGGAATTTAACTCCCCGTTCCTTTTTTGAGCGTTTATTAATTCAACTCTCGCCGCCGTCTCACGCTCCATCTTTTCCAACTTCGCCTCACGATCCAAAGCGTATTGTTGTTGCAACATTTCTTGAAACATAACCGGGTTTGAACTGGAAGAGGCGGATGATTTTGAAGAGCGTTGACTTTTTGAATGCCTTTCTTTCCCCGGTGGACGCGACAACGGATCATCTCCAAAGAGTTCGGGATCCTCTCCCGTTACCCGTAAGCGGTTTCATCTAGCTTGTGTTGAATTAAGGGCTTTTTCACTTGTGTCTGTCTCTAAAAAAAACCAAGCACTTTTGTGCTTAAAAGTGTAACCCGTGATGCGGCTAAAGATTATATGAACCCGTGATATCAAATCTTCATCCCTCTCCCCGCTAAGAGCTTGAGTTTCATCGACAAGCGAATTGAACTTCTTTACATCTCTATTCAACGGAGTCCACTTTGCAGTTAACATGTTCTTGGTACGCTTCACAAACTTTTTTTTCGGCTTCTTTATTGTAAATTTCGAGAACCCGATACCAAAGCGTGTCTCTATTTTGATCCACACCCACATTTGGATCCTCAGATACTTATATAAAGCATTCCGCCAAAAGTAACTCCTCATCTTGGCTCCACACGTTTCGACTAGAATTCGAACCCTCGGGTTTATCCTTGGGGTGTGTTGGCAATTTTTTGGTACGTTTTGGGAATACGTGCCAACGAGATCGGTTTCATCGGGTTGTTCTTGCGATTTGGTGAGGATGTTGTTGAGATTGTTGTTTGAATAGTTGTTGAGAAATCTTGGTTTGTTGGAGTTGTTATTGAAGTATGATTTTTGAAATTTCAATTGTTCCTCGAGTGAAAATTAGACATTAAATGGGTTATATCTGGTAAATTGATTTGGTATTTGATATGAGAATTGGTTAAAGTTTGATGACATGGAATTAGCGGATGATGGTGTGTTTGGGTTAGAAGAGGATGATGAATTATGTATTTGGTTTTGTGGGTTGTTTCACATACTGTTGATCCATTGTTGTTTTTGATTATGATTCATTTTTAGAGAGAAAATGAGAGTAAAAGAGATGAAAGTGATAATGAATTGTGTGAAAAAAATAGAAGATTAACAGGGTATTTATAAGATTTTTAAAGGGGTTAAAATTTGAAAAAGTAGGGTGTTTTAATGCAATAAAAGGGGTAGAAAAATGGCCTAACGGCTAGTTTACAAGAAAAAAAATGCTGACCGCGTGGGTTGGTGGCTACAACGCTAGCCGCAACCGGTCAGCGTCTGGTGTGGTTCTCGCGCCATTGGGTATGCTCTAAGAGGACGCATGGTTTTAGCGGAATAAAGGAATCATGTATCATATTTTATTTCACTAATTTTGTATACCAAATGTTATTTTATCAATTTTTGTTTTTTACTTTTTAAAAATATATTTTATTCTAACTTACTTATATAATAAATGTATTTTTTAAATTGATAATTAGCTTTCTTTCTCCTACTTTTTCAAATCAAACTTGAAACAAGTAAACTAGTCTATATTTGCCATATAACTTTAGCAAAAATGAATCAAACCTGATATTACGTGGTACCATTTTTCCTAAAACCCAAAAGACCAATCTGTCTTCACTACAAAGTTACAAAAGTTAAAAAAAAAAAAAAAAAAAAGGCCCTCACTTTTCCTCTAAAAAAACCCAAAATTTAATTGAATTCCAAAACCAATTCAATTTCCCTCCACTTTCCCCCAAACAAAATTAATCTTCATTTCAAAAAAAGTTCACATTTTTATGTAATCTCTCCATCCTTTTCACAAAACCCATCTTTTATTTCCAGCAATTGCATCAATTTGTTAAAAAAAAAGGATTTTTATTGTTTTTTTGGGTGCAGGTGAGATTGATAATAATGAGGGATGATGAATCGGATAGTAAAATATATCATTAACAAAGAATGCTGTGATGAGGTTGCAAAAGTATTGTTATAGTAAGCTTAATAACTGCCAAAGCATATTTAATGATCAAAGTATGGCTTTTTATGTATTCTGTTATTGATTGTATGTTACAGTCAATAGGAGCAGTCAATTGCGCTATCCGGAGACCAAATGATGGGACGTTATATGGTTGCAATACAGACTACCTGTTAAGTGATAATATGGTCGGTTGGGTCATAACATATTATACTTCATGTGTAACTTCCCATTCGACCCATTTGACCCGTTTGAGGTTCACTTAAATCACAAATTGTTGCAACTATTTACAGGTTCAGGCATTCAAAATGGTGCAACAGGATCACCCTTGGCTGGTAAACTATTTGTGGTTATTGGTGCTGGTGGTGCTGGAAAAGCACTTGCTTATGGATCAAAAGCGAAGGGTGCAAGGATTGTGAAAGCCAATCGTACCTACGGTTAGATTCTACTAGTGTTCATATTAACATTCCGAGTACTCGTACTTGATTATCTGCTTACTGTGTTTTTTGAACAGATGCATAAATTTGAGTATTCTTATCTACTTAGTAAGACGTTTCAGATTGTTTAGTTTGAACTGGTTATTGTTAGTGGATTCAGTATGCTAAGTTGAACCTTAGGGGTGAAATAAGCTATTTTGGATAAGTTGATCTTTTGGTTATCAGCATAAGCTGTTTAACTTAGTAATGCCAAACACCCCTTGTTGCGTTTTGATACAGTAGATCAACAGTAATAAGTGTTTGGATATGATTATAGGCTCATTTGTTGGTGTAATAAACAACAGCTATAAGTAACAGTTTTGGAGTTGCCTAGTCAAACAGCATATGCGATTCTGATTATTTTACGTTTTAAATCCCTAATTAGCTAATTGCCGAAAACTTAAACAAATGCGAGATCTGATTATCTGGTTTCGTTACTGTAGAAGCCTATCTACACACTTTTTGTAGCATTGCCTTTTGTTATAGCAATTGTTTATTTCATGAAAGCATAAGCAGTTTTAATAAGCATTACCAAACATCCCCTGAACTCTATGTTATCATACAAGTATTGATGTTGTACGCTGAATTAGTATTATGAATTCTTCTTACAAAAAAGGGACATTTATATATTTCTTTAGGAATATCAGGGCTATTGGTTTCTTGATTAATCTAGTTCATATTACATGACGTTGTAATACTTTATCTTTCCCAAAAAGGTTCTTGATTCTATGTTATTTTCTAGACCAACATGGGAAGGTGGTCAGTACGACGGATATGAACAAAGTTGATTGGCTGCTCTTCGATTAGCAATGGAATTAGGAGCTGATCATATCGATGTGGAGCTTAAGGTTTTCTTCTTCTTGACATAAAATCGGTTTCTTTGTGTCATGGGCCCGTCTAAAGTACTATTATTAGTGTTCTTACATAGTAAAATTTTCCGTTATACTACCAGACATAATATTCTCTATAAGATTTCTGATTTTAGTTGCTCAAATGCAGGCCGTTGATGATTTCAACAATTTTATCCATGGAGACAAGCCTACAAAGTGCAAACTCGTAGTTTCTTCTCACAATTATCAAAATACTCCTTTGAAAGTGCAAGCTTGGGAACCTTGTGGCCAAAATACAGTCAACAGGAGCTGACATTGTCAAGTTTGCAACAACTGCTGTATATATAACTAATGTAGCACGTACTTACTTAACTCTTTTTGCATAGAAGTCACTGAAAGGTGGCTTTGTTGTACCGATTGGGTCATTTAATAACTGGTATATATAAATTTGATATTTATATAAATAAAGTTGACATTTTAGATTAAAAGTAATCATATTGACTGTCGGGTAACTTGGTACCGAATGCCAATGGCATACAAAGTCATCTAGCCCATCTTTTATTGACTCAAATGTTATATAAAAGTACTGTGACTCAGGGCACACATGTGCAAGTGTGTTGATATTTTAACGAAAAAAACCCTTACTTCTACCTATTTAAATGAGTAAAATGTATCATTATTGTTTGCAGGTGTACCATTCCTCACAAAGAATCTTTACTTCAATGTTGTGGCGAGGTTGATCCGGTTGCAAAGGTAATTTCATTGTCATAAAAAGCTTTACCATCAAACAACATGCAAAAATGATAAAAGTATGGCGTTTAATGTATTGTGTTATTGATTGTATGTTACAGTCAATAGGAGCTGTCAATTGTGCCATCAGGAGACCAAACGATGGCAACATTATATAGGTGTAATACAGACTATGTAGGTGCTATTTCTGCTATCGAAAGTCTACGAGGTTTCTTTCTATACTTCCTAAAGAAGTGATAATATGGGTGGTTGGGTCAAAACAGTGCCTTTTGTTCACTTATAAAGTTTCATATGATTTCACATGTTACTTTACGCCTGCTCGACCCATTTGAGATTCACTTAAAGCACAAATTGTTGCAATGTCTCTGCAGTTCGGTGATCAAAATGGTGCAACAGGATCACCCTTGGCTGGTAGACTATTTGTGGTTATTGGTGTTGGCGGTGCTGAAAAGCTCTTGCTTATGGAGAAAAAGCGAAGGGTGCAAGAATTGTGATAGCAAATAGGACTTACGGTTAGATTCAACTATAGTTCACATTACCATTCCTAGTGCTCGTACTTGATTGCAAATAAAACGTTATACTAGTTTTATTGCATTCTTATCAGTTCAGTATGGGAGAAAGTCAACTGTATGGTTCTCGTCATATGTAGAGGGTGTTTGGATTCAAGTGGTTTATCAAAAACATCAAAAATTGATTATAGCGACTTCAAGTCGAGTAACCATATGATCGGTTGCAAAATTAAAAGCGATTATAGTTCACATTACCTCTCACATGCATAGTTAGTACATCAACTAAAGTTTTCGTGAGAATGTGGAGCCATAATCGTTAGGGTGGAGATGTTCATAGGGTGCGTATGAACAATATGAGAGATTCTGAGGTTATCTGGTAAGGTTTTAAATGCAAAGTTATGATATTTCTTATGAGTTTTTGTCATAATTTCCAATTGCAGTACCTAAAGAATTTATTTAGGGAGATTATGGAAAATCTTAATTGTCTCGGGAGCTGCCGTAGGTATGTATCTTTTTGTATCCTATCTATTTTAAGGATAACTGAAGTATAATATTTTTTTTAACTCCATGCTCGAGCAAAAGTGGTCGATTTGATCATGCCAAATAAAAAATGGAGTATAAGGTATTCCGAGGAAGATTAATGATGTGACAGAGACAAGTATAACATAAGAATACGAGTATGTGACTGTCAAATCTTTTCATTTTTTCATAACTTCATATGATTGGAAAACAGTATCGATGGCCATAACATTTCCAACTATTTTGCTTAGTTTATTGTTCCATGGTGCCCACAAAACTCAAAATTCAAGATAAAAGAAGATATAATGCTTCTAGAGTGTGTGTCCAAGATAGGCATGGGTTAAGTAATGAGTAAACCTTTTTCTGTTGTGGAAATTTTTATTTATTTATTTTATTTATTATTATTATTTTTTTTGAATCATTGGTCCTCTTCTCACGAAAAAACCGCTTTTATCTAATCATTAGTCTTAACATAAAATCTAATTATTGCTAAACAAAGTGATTTAGGATTTTGACGACTTTGGGTGACTTGCATCCATCAAATTATTAAACTTTACCCATTTGACCCATTGGAGATAGGATATTACCCAAATCATTAACTTCTAAGTAAATGGGTCAAAATTTCTACCGCAGACTTTGACTTTGGAAGTGTTATGGCCATCGATACCTTGTCCAATCGTATGAAGTTATGAAAAATGAAAAGATTTATCGTCACATGTTGGATATTTTAGTGTAATTGGATTAACTTGTTTTGACCAATTTTATCATGATAATACATCATTTAGGTTTGGAGGCGGAGTGCACACCTACTTGAATTTATTATGATCTTGGGGCGAAGCCCTGGGACGGGGTCCGGGCGCGCACCGTAGCTTGGTCAGGGGCGGCCTGCAGGTCCAGGCGAGCCTGGTCGGGTCGAGCTTGGAAATTTTATTTCCACCGTAGTTGCTATGTAAAATTGCTGCTTTGAAGTTGTGTTTCGTCGAAATACAATGGATTCTCTTGAAGTTGTATTCACGAAATACAATGGATTCTCTTGAAGCCATTGATTCTCAAGTGTTGTTCCTCGAAATTAAGTTTCGGAAATTGAGGGACAAAACTTGACAACTTGAAACCCTAAAAGCGCCATTGGCGATTATCCGTAACATGTTATATACGGTTTGTTTGGTCATTATCATAGAACGGTTCATTTTATCTCACACACAAACATACAGAAAATTCTCAACTCTGAATTGTATCCGATTGAATAATTTGGTAGAACCGCCGAATTGATTCGATCTGAAAGTGTTTACACGCCTTTCAGAGATTAAGCATATCCGTTGGTGTTCGTTATTACTACATATCCCCTACATCACATACTCGCATTCTTATGCTTATCTCTGTTACATCGTTAATCTTCATCGGAATACCATAGATTACCCCATCTTAATTTACCACTTTTGCTCGAGTATACTTCAGTTATCCTGAAAATAGATATAATGCTTCTAGCCTTCTAGAGTGTCTGTCCGAGATACGTGTGGGTTAAGTAATGAGTCAACCTTCCTCTGTTGTGGAACTTTTCGATATTTTTTTATTTATTTTTATTTTTTTTGTGAATCATTGGTTCTCTTCTCACACAAAAACCCGTTTTTATCTGATCATTAGCCTTAACATAATAATCTAATTATCGCTAAACAAAATGATTTAGGATTTTGACACACTTTGGGTGACTTGCATCTAATCAAATTATTAAACTTTACCCATTTGACCCATTGGAGTAGGATATTACCCAAATCAGCCCAACTTCTAAGTAAATGGGTCAAAATTTCTACCGCTGCAGACTTTGACTTTGGATCAAAATTTCTATAAAATTACGTAAAGCTGAAGTATTTGTTACTTTGTGTATAGAAGCAGGAGGCTTGAGAGTAACATCTGTTGTGCAAAATGGTACATACAGGAAGCAGAGGAGGTGATTATAGTTCTCGTTTCTCCATCATTTGTTATTGTATCATTAGTATTTTTGTTGGGACATAATAAGGAATTTTATACTATTTGACAGCCATTGTATTCTCGTTTTTTTATACTAAAGTTGAATTCATTTTTATAAAATGCTACGGGCATAGTACTCATGACTCTCAGAAAATGAATGGACACATTATTTATTTGGATGAATTTTGACTTGCAAGTTATTCTGCTAATAGTAAATTCTTGTGACATGTAAGCTGATGCTGTCAACAATTTTTCATAGATTTGAGAATATAGATCTTTTAATAGTAAATACATGTGTTTATATATGCAAATCTTTGTAGAACATCAAACATTAAGAACATCAACCTTCACTCTTACATGATTTTATAACTATCTTGGTTTCACTCAGCATTTTTTCGATACTCATAGTAAAAAATGAATGTTAATAAGAAAAGGAAAATTCTTTTACACTGGTCGAAACTCGAGGCCACTTACAATTAGGCCAGACATAATTCCTTCATGACTTGTAAATTTCATTTCGATAGAAAGAGAGTCATCTTTGAATTCATGAGTTGAGTTAAATTTCCACACTTGAATCTCCATCCATCCATCTTCCCTTTGTTTCGGAACCCGAGTGATACCATTTATGTTCAACGGGCTCGGGGTTATAAAATAAACAAATTCAGCCTCATTGTTTTCTTTGTGGAGTACGTCTCGTACTTTTACTGGACAATGCAACCCCTGGCTTTTTTCTGAAAGCTTGAACACAAGGTGACACACGTATTCTGTATCTTGTGACAACATTTGACTTTTGATCGTGCAATTAAGATGAAATACTTGTTGTGGTAAAAGCTCAATCACCTCTGGAAATCTGCATGTAAGATATAGAATATGATTACATATAAAGTGAAAACTAAATCCAACATGTAAAACTATTGTTGACCATATATCTATTTCTGAATCTTTAATATTTAACCAGACAACAAAAAATATTTGGACCTTAAATCATCAAATCTAGTTTTTTGTAAGGCGTTTTCATATATTTGGTTAAGTATAGATGAGAACATAGTGAATGTATAATCAGCAAAAGTTTAGCAGTTAAAGGAAACCGTAACAAAATTAGTTTCAAATAATAAACCAAACCTGGAATGGGCTGATGGTTTTGAAGCAAAAAGATCAACATTAAAGAATTCATATAAAGCTGCCTTTGCCGAAAGCACAAGAAGTTTCTTTTCATTGACTTCGCCCAACCAAAACAGCTCGTCGTAGTTTCTGCATATCTTGAATATTTCTTCAAAGTTAGTTGGAAGTTTTTGCACCTGCTCCACATTGATGTTTGATTTCAAGACTTGTTGGACTTCCAACAATTTTCCGATTTCATCATGTTTCACCTGTGTACAAACCATGGTAAATATGGAACACAGAACATGGCTTATTCTTATTTTATTTTTTGGCATGCATCCAACCCCTTTATATAACATAAACAAAAGAGTGTAGAATGGAAGCACGGGATATAATGTCAAACTTACTTTGTCAATTGCTCGAAATTCAATGCCTTCAACATAAACTGCAGTTTCTCCACAATAGTATGATGAAAAGCTCTCAAGTAGAAACTCAAAAACGACATCTTCGTTCTGATTCAAGAATTGGTGCAACTCGATCATCATCCACTCTTTGTCTCTCCATGTTGCGAAGTATGCATGTAGTCTTTCAAGTCCCTTTCTATACTTTAGGTTAACACACATCGGTTTACTTGAAAATTTTACTGAATCACAAAGTTTGAAGACTAAATACACCCCATAAACAACATTTGGAGATAAAAGTTGAGCATTTATCTTTATTTCAATGTTCAATTTGGAAATATTTAACATCTCTGCCACTGTCCCAAACCTGCACATTTTATAAATATTGAATTTTTAGTCATTCATAACCTTTGTTCCCCCTACACTTCTCCTTTTGTGTCGGTAACATTATAAATGACTAAAATAATATCATTATTAGCAAATAAAATCACTATCTTATAAAGATACAGTATTTTGAAAAATGGAATAGCAAGATATAATATTCTGAAAAAATAAAATCACCATCTTATAAAGATATAATAAAATCACTATCTTACAAAATTTTATAATTTATAGTCGTAAAAACAGAGGACCAAAACAGGGGCATTCCTCAACCACCAGTTGAAAACAGCAGGTAGATATCAAACATAACACTCCGACACCAAATTACACTTTCAGAATCAGTCGAGAAAACACTAAAACCTTATATTCAAATTCTATCATCTTCGTGTTTACCTTTTGCGCATAAAAAAAACAGAAAAATCCTCAAGTCTTTCTGATGAACCACAAAAGTGCATGTTCAAAATACAACTTATTAAGCATAAAATGGTAAAGTAACTACATTGCTAGTTCAAAATACATAGGTGTGTTGTAAACTAACTATTATTCTACCTTAAACTAATCATTATGCTATCGTAAACAACTTATTATGCATGAAATGGTAAAGTAACTAAATTCAATATTAAAAAAAGTATAATTAAAATATATGTACGCTTATCACTTAATACTAATAAATGTAGAGAGGTAGAGAGAATAACCTTGAGTCTGGAAGAGATTTCCAATCATATCGACAACTGTTTTTGTAAGAAAACGTTGTTGCTGAAACCATTTCATTTCTTTCACCATTACCATCGAATGACAGCAACTATTATATAACAAAAACCAAATCAGAATCCATTTATATGATGTGTAAATGCATGTGTGATTTTGAATTATCACTGCAAAAAGGAAAAGATACACAGAAAATGGGAAACACCAATAAAAGAGATACAAGAATGAACTGATTACCACTTTCTCCTGTTGAAGGAGGATTCCTTTAGAAAAGATATTGTACAGATCCTCTTTCTTGATGATAGTATAATTTTCAGGGCACTTTGACATCTGGATTATTTCTTTATAGTCTTTAGGCAATTTTGGCTCCCATATCTCATAATCCTCCTGTACATATTAAACAGCTAATAAGCTCATATATCATGCAATCACATTTTTGCCGTTAAAGAAACTACTAAAGCCCTTCTACTAAAAATGGACAACACATTTTTTCTTGGATCATGTAAACTTGTTGTTTTTTTTATTTTGACATTTGATTTATTAAGAAATATGTTTATTTATCATGTTTTATGGTTCAACAGCACTTGTTTGAACAATAGAAGTGTAAAACTTATTTGAATATCCATGAATATAGTTTAGATTTTTATTTGAAACGAATTGTAGCATAATTTGAAATAATTATAAAAACTTACTTGGAATTCCAATGCTTTCTTAAGTTGTATTATCACTTCACCTGCCGTTGGCCGTCTTTCTCTCCTATGATGTAAGCATTGAAGGGCAATCCTTGTAAATGTAGTATATGATTGTGGCACAATTTGTTCTTTGATACCCTCAAACACTAACTCATCAAGTTTTTCTAAATGATAGTGTTGTTTAGCCAAAAAGGGTAAATAGAGATACTCGTCATCTAGTTTTATGGATGATAGTTTCCCACACAATATGTCAAATAAGACCGCACCCAATGAGAATATATCAGACTCTTTGGTTAAGAAGCCTGTTTTCGAGTATAGTGGGTCACGATAGCCAATTGTGCCTGTTACATTGTCGATGGCATAGTCTACATCCTGATTTGTTGGACATACTAAGGAAAGCCCAAAATCACTAATTTTTGCTTTCCAATCATCAAACAGTAGAACGTTGCTGCTGCTGATGTCCCTATGAATTACCATTTCTGGACTTGAAACAGTTCCATGAAGAAACTCCAACCCGATTGCAATGTCGATGCATATTTTAAGCCGCATCACCCACGTAAGACTATCATCGCTCAAGTACTTATCAAGACTTCCTCTGGATGCATAATCATAAACAATTATTTTCTCATCCTCTTCATCACAGTAGCCTACAAGACCAATGACATTTTCATGTTTATACTCCATGAGGATTTCCAGCTCTGTCATAAATTCAGCTTCCCCTTCAGCAGATTTCTTACCCAACCGCTTTGCTGCAATGAAGTTATGCCCATGAGTGTTACCCTTGTACACATTCCCAAAATCCCCATGTCCAATGAGATTGTCTTGACTGAAGCTTTGTGTCGCCAACTTTATGTCGTCAAGTGACAGTTTGAGGTTGTCCTTGTGGTTCTCCTATGAATCATCAGACAGTTGGTCGATTTGATAGGTTAAAAAAGAAAGGGAAAAATGCATTTTACTATTTTAGCACCCCTCAATTTGGCAAACTGGAATCTTTTTACCACCATTGACTAAATTAAATTAATAAATAGCTAGTGATTTTTTACTAAAGTATAATTAGTCAAATCTATACAACTGAAAATTATTTTGTCGAATCTATGATATTGAATTTTTTAATATTTTATATTTCTAGGGAATGTATTATATGAATTAGTTAAATTGTATATTTTTCATTCGATACATTAACATTAAAATCTAAATTCCAAAGACATAAATGAGTGGTTGAAAATTGTCTCTCAATAGTTATTTATTTAAACTACACATAATTCTAAATAATATTGATATGTTTTTTTTAGCTCGTTAATTATGTTGTTTGTAAAGTGTTTTTTAGTTAGCGAAGTTTGAGGTAGTAGTTCAAATAAAGGTAACATCAATATGAAATAATAATATAAAGGATCCTATCTGTAATTTGACATATACCACATACAGATCTGCCTAATATACTCAAAAATATCTTTAGAGCATTGACTTACCTGACACTTTAACGCTCTCTTGAGTTCGTTGATTACAACATCTATTGTTGGGCGTTGCACTTGAGTTTCCGCGAGACATCGAAATGCAATTTCTGCGAATATGTCCAAAGACTCTTTGTCGGGTCCTTTGCTTAGAGAAAAGATATGCTCATCGGTTTCTTCCTTTATCTTGCGATCAACAAGTTCCATTAGTGTTCCCTTCTCAAAATGATGTCGCGCAATGGGTGCAATCCCCTTCTCAAAATCATAGGCCAACCTCCCAGTCAAGATCTCGAATAACACCACTCCAAAAGAGTGAATGTCTGCTTTCTTATTTAGCTTTCCAAACTTCTCATATTCTGGATCGAAGTACATAGGTGTACCTGCAATCGTACTAGCATTGAAAGTACTGGCATCTTGATCTGCTGGATGAAATTTGGAAAGCCCAAAATCGGCAATCTTAGCCTTCCAGTTATCGTCCAATAGAATATTCGCGCTCTTGATGTCACGGTGTATTATCTTTTGCTTGTCTTGATCTGTGTCGGTGTGAATGTAATTCAAGCCATGTGCGATACCAAGACATATTTTCAAGCGTTGCATCCAAGTAAGATTAGTCATTTTTTCACTGTTTCCCAGATAATCCTCAAGACTCCCTTTAGAAGCAAGCTCATAGACAAGGATCATGTGATCACGATCTTCATCACAAAAACCAAGAAGAGAGATTATATTATCATGTTTGCAGCTAGTCAGAATCTCAATTTCTGTAATGAACCCTTGTTCTCCTTCTTGATTGTGAATGCGCTTTATGGCTACCGTGCTTCGTTTTTTGCGTAAATCACATTTATTCAGACCTTCTATCAACGAGGAATTACTGCTATCAAAATGTTCAAGATCTGCTGTGTACACTTTACCGAATCCGCCTGACCCGATGCAATATGCTTCATCAAAATTGTTGGTAGCCTGGATTATATCATTTAGTCGAATCTTCAAGTGTTCTAAGTCGTTCCCCTGCGACATTATGGAGTTATGCATCACCACATTAATGCTAGTAATGATTGGAGTGAAGTTACAAAATGAAAAAAAAAGGATAGAATTTACTGACACTTATAAAATACTAGCTAAATGACATGTCAAATTGCTGGGTTTATCAAATAAAATTTATGAAAATATAGAATTTATAGTAACTACTAAACTAGAAAACATGAACATGCATTATTGGTCACGGATATTTAAATTCTAACGACATATAGTTATCTCGGAATATTTAATTTCTAACGACATATTCTAATGAAAATGTTTTAATGTTTTAACGATACTTAAATTTATAATTATAGAAGGATTTTAAATAAATGTTTTAATGTCTTAACGATACTTAAATTTCTAATGATAGAAGGTTTTTAAATTTCCATATATTATTAATAACTGTAAATGTTAGGGGTGGCAATCGAGTCGTGTTCGTGTTGACCTATTCGGGTTCGCGTGTTGGCGGGTTGGTATAACCTCTACCCAAACACGACCCATTTATTAATCGTGTCAAGAAACTCAACCCTAACCCAGACCTGCATAACATGTGTAACCCGTTTAACGTGTTTAACTAAATAGGTCAAGCAATGAATAAGGTTTGTGGTTTGTTATTTTAACTAGTTTAAATGCGAAAATAATATAAGGATCTAAATATAATAAAAATAACATATAAATAACTATGCGACAATTTTCAGAGTTATAAGTGTCAATTTCAATGATATTTGAGATATAATCGTAATTCACCCATAAAAAAAATACATTTAATCCACATCCAACATAAAAAACTAGGTTATATTTTTTATTTTTTAAGTCTTGTATACTTAAACGGGTTCACGGGTTGACCTGTTTAATATTTACTCAACTCAAACACAACCCGTTTATTAAACGGGTTAGACGGGTTGATCTGTTTTTGACCCAAACCTATTTATCCTCAACCCAAACCCGTTTAACTTCGTGTCGTTTATCGTGTCGTGTCGAGAATTGCCGCCCCTAGTAAATGTGTTGTTAATAAACAACATAATGCAATCTTACTTTTAAATCCATATTATAGTTTGTTATATATATATATATATATATATATATATATATATATATATATATATATATATATATATATATATATATATATATATATATATATATATATATATATAGAAGGGTACCAGCATAATGCGCGTGGTACCGATAACTATTTTTGTGACGAGCAAATATTTTTCAATAAATTTAATATTTTTATCATAAATTTAACACAATAATAAATCATTAAATAAATTATCTTAATATATATCAATTACGACAAACTCGTAATTATTCAACAAACTAATGAGGTGATGGTGCGTGTTCTTTTACAGATAATGAGAGAGAAGGGATGATTTTGGTAATGTGTGTTTTCAGAGTGAGAATGAAAAATGAGATTTATTTGTGTATTTGTAGGTATTTATATCTCGTAGGTTAGAATATGAATTTAATGAATTAAAAAAATATTTATGAGGAAGTTTTGTAGTTGGCTGTTACCTCTTAAATGGGCATAATGAATATTGGAGCTGTTACAAAAATGTCATAACTTTTATTTATGTGCAAGGTATAGAATTTTTCGCAAAAGTCAAATATATTTATGATGAAGTTTTGTAACGTATTTACGATTTTTATTATAGGGCTTTAAAAGTTTGGTCATAAAGTCTGAATTTTTCCACAGCCGTAAAGCTTTTGTATTATTATTGACTAAATTGATTGTTATTTCTTAATAAGGAAATGTTTTTGGTCTTACAATTTTAAGACTACCTCTTTTAGCAAGTCTCAAATCTATTATAAAGTATTATAGATATATATTAAAATATGTGCACTATATATTAAGTAATAAAATTAAAAGTATCGGAATTAAGTCGTCTCTTAATTAAAAATGACTTAACAAGAAAAGTTTAACAACAAGCCTTAATTTTTAAGAAAAAAAAAGTAAGAGAGAAAAAATATATAAATGGTATAACATTATATTTTAAAATTTTATACAAGAAAATTAATTAATTTTTTTGTTAGAAAATAAGTTTATTTAAAATGCGTGGTTTAGACAAAAAGAAGGTCCACTTTATTTGGAAAAGATAAAAGATGGCGGATTTTATTTTGATAATCTGGCTTGGTGAAGTGCAGTTGTGGATGAAAAAAATACATGTACCTACATTTTTTATACCAAACAATTCTTTTTGGGTTAATCTACACTTGCAATATAAAATTCGCAAACAAACACTTCCTAAAATTCATGAAGCTTTTTGAGATTACTAGAAGGTACCCGCGCAATGCGGTAGCAGGTACCAGTGATTATTTTTTGGGCGAGCAAATATTTTTCATTTTAAACCTTCTTTATTTAGCATGTCCCAAATACTTTAATTAGTAGATATATTCAAAAGTAGAACGTCTAAATTATTAATAATGTAAATATTTTGCACTTTTATTTTTTAAATTTTAGCATTAAATTGGTGGTTATAAGTTTAGTGAGCTTTTCTTGTTAATAATTCTATTAAATTATATCATTATTGGGGAGTTACTATACGATTTAAATGAGACTTAAATATTCAAAGTTTACATTAATTTTCTAATTTTCCTTTTATAATAATGTTTTTTGTCTTAAAATTTAAGACTTCCTTTTATAGGAAGTCCCGAATACTTTATAATGTAGTATAGATAATTACTTAAATACCCTGCTATAAATAACCTACCACTAATGTTGAGTCTTTTTTCCTTGTTGGTCCAGCTTGACATGTTATCACCTTTCATTAATAACTAGCAGGGTATCCTTGCGTTGCCGCGGTGGTATCATGAAATAAAATTTTCCATGTATTTTAGTTTATTATGTTTTTGACAATAAATCTACGAATATCAAGAATTTCGTTTAGCTCGTGCCCGTTCACGCTCGAGCACGTTTGGCTCGTTGCCCGTTCGGGCTTAATATTGTATAATATGCTTTATTATTTGTATTAGTGACATTTAATGTAGGAATTGTGTTTAAGTTGGTTGACAATATGCTTGATAATTTGTATTTTTTTTATGTAAAGGATGTTTTAATAACTGCATTAATTGTATTTATTGACCAGTTAATTAACTGACTACATTAAATATTTTGACCACATTAATAATGCTTTGTATTTTGTACATTAAGCTTTAAAACTTGTAAGTTATGTAGTAGAGAAATTAATGTTAGAATATGTGTTTTAATTAGTATTTCTATTTTAAGTAATGCTGAATTTTAAGTATTGCTATTTATAAAAGGCTTTCATGCTTTATTAGATAGTAAGATAGATAGTAATTGCGTGATGTGATGGCGGGTATCGTGGTTAATAATTTGTTTCATTTATACATCTTTGATAATAATTTTACTAATTAGTTTTTTTGTATTATTTTGCTAGTTATAAGTCACGTACACGCATGAGATTTACACATAAATCAAATTTGTTTTAAAATTTTAGTTTAACATATGGATATATAAGAATTTACCCGTGAAATTGTGATATAGGTACAACTAATATTTATGCACAAGTTTTTCATTATGTATCAATATTTATTAACATTTTGTGAAATTCTTGTTGAATAAAGATTTAACTTTTTTTACGTGACATAAATATTGAGGTTGAGGTTGATCTTGGTGTTTACCTTTAACTATTGATATAATGTTGTACAAAACGTGTGAGTTTACTAGCACATAATGAGCATTGATGAAGTTATAATATACTCAGCAAAGTTTTTAAAAAATATTTTTTCAGATATACGTATATAAACTTTAAATAAGCTAGAATTACATGAATCGTTAATATAAGTACATTTGTGTATATTTATTTCCATATCACAGTAACACGTGCATACCATTTGATATTTATATTCCCGTTAATAATAATTTAGCCGTAATTAACATTCAAACAAACTTGTGTACGCATAGATTAAACTTTTAAAGTAGAATAACATTACTCCTTATTTAATATATATAATAAAAAAAAAATTAATGGATGAAAGTCTTAATAATTATTTTAAAAATATCTAACCTATACTAAAACCAATTCGTATATTTACAACATTTTGTAAGGGGTTATTTTTTATTTTGTAAAGTTAATATTAATAATAATTTAAAAAAAGTTCATATTATAAAGTCTAGGAGATATAAATTGTAAGGGGTTATTTGTTTATTTTGTAAAGTTATTAAAATATGAAAACTTATAAATTTATACTTAATTCTATATAAATTATTAAGAATTCGACCACTAAATTTTTTAATTATCTCCTTTTTTTTAAGTTTTGTTTTCATAAATTTGATACCGTGGTTTTTTCTTAACTAAATTTCTTCACCAAATTTAATAAAATTGACCAAAACTAATTCAATTTTGGCTTTTTATTAACCAACTACATCGCTCAATTTTATCTACGTAGCAAAATCAAGCAATCCTATTCGTCTAAGGTTTTTTCCGATAAGAATGATTTTGCAAAATCACTCCGAGATGATGTAGTTCCTTTATTATATAAAAGATTTGTGTGTTTTTGTGTTTAATATCTTGATTGATTTGTTTACTTAGTCTTTTAATCGTATTTTTCATAAAAAGGGGGTTAGAAATTCGTTAATTTTGGAATTAATAATCAAGTGATTTTTTTATTATTTTGTTTATTTATTTTACCTAGTTTTCGACTAGACATTGCGAGCCGACTAATTTCAGGGCGACTACTCTTTTGGATAGCCTGAAATCGGCGGTGAACCCCGTAACCACATTAGTAGATGAGTTATGTTACGTAGGATGTGTTATATTCTAACAATAATCATGCATGTTAGTTGATTTTAGGGCAAATAATAAAAAAAATATTATACTTGACACTATTTGCAATTGTGGGTAGCGAACGAAAATTTTTGCTTTTGTGGGTAGTATACTTTCAAATTCATCCTCTTTAGGGTATTTTGCTAATTTTTGGACATTTTGCCCTCTTATCTAATAGAAATTTTTTCCGAGGGCAAAATGTCACATTCTAAAGAGGATGAATTTGAAAATAATACCTACAAAAGCAAAAAAATTTGTTCGCTACCCACAAGAGCAAATGGTGGCAAGTACGATACTTTTTTTTAATTATTTGCCCTTGATTTTACTATAATTTATGTGTGATGAGTAAGAAAAAGATTAAATATTGTTGGTACGATAAAAATACTAATAATATGGATGTACAAACGTAACTTATAAAGTTACGATGTATGCATACTTGATAGTTGTATGGCAATCTACTGTGGAGAATGTGGTTTTAACATATTGTTAACTTAATAGCGGTCTCGTTTTGTGTTAGGCTACAATTTAATATTGCAAAATGAAACTTGAAACATGTTCGATTACATATAATTTGAGCAACATCCAAATTTTATCCCACTTGACGAATTTCATGACGTTCAGGGCATATGACAAACACCCAAAACTCTTCAAAAAACATCCATTGAGATGAAATGATTCACTAGTGATATTTCTACATATTGATGTACGACGTCAATGATTGTTACCAGATATATTTTAAATAACATCAAACTAATTATCCATAAATTGCTTTTTATTTTTTAAGTTTTTAGTCATTTCTAATCATGTAAATGTATTTTAGTGTTATTTTACATGTTAAAGTTACGACCACAACTAACTTACCAAATACTTATATAAAAATAAAAATAAGAGTTTGTAGTTATTGCTAAGAGCTAACATTTATCTCTTTCAAATTATAGTTATCAGCCTACACCTAGTTTTACCAAACATACCCTAGTATCACTTAGCGTTTTTAATAAAAATCTTGTTCGGCAACATGGTTTAAAACAAGCATTAAAATTCTAACCCTAATTATTTATGTTACTAAACAAGATTGAGAATTATAACGTTACCTTTGATACATTTCGCACATTAAAATGATACAATTATTTTACCAAAAACTTTTATAAAACAAAACAGCTAATGTTAAATGATGTTGCTTACATCTACTTCTAACCGCTAGTTCTTATAGATTGCTATTTTTGTCAAACATGCACTTTAAGTTTAAAGTTTTAATCCAAGAACTGTTAGTGGCAACCTAAGTATAACCAAAAAAAAGTATAACCAAAGGGGTTATGTGCTGTTGTCAGATAGTGATGTCAATGTGTTTGTGGTCTCATGGGAGTTTTTATCTCATGTGGGTCAATATAAGTATGTGTTGTGATTGGTTGCTAGAGAATTTTTGGTATTATGTTTTAAGTTATCATGTGTCAGTTTAAAGTATGGATTAGGATTTGTTGGCATCATTTTTGGTCTTGTGTATATGTATTTTGAACTATTGGGTTTCATCCTCCACTTAGTTTGCTTGATTATTTGAGGTGAGATGCTTTCTCTTTGTATATTTTGGTTTTGTTTTTTGGTTCTAAAATATTGTTGCATTTCAAAAAAAAAAGAAAAAACAAATTTAATTCATACATTCGTATTCACCACATTAATTATAAAAAAAAAAGTTTTATGTAATATTTATAGTTTCAATATGATATCAATGTTAAAAAAATTATAATGTAAAATCAAAATTACATACGTTTAAAGCCATAATTGTTTGGTACTTAAAAAGAAAACGTAAATAAAAGTTTAAAGAGTTTAATTACCTTCAAGTGATTGGATGGTGTACCGTCAACTACATTCCTCAAAAGATCCTAAAATAATATGTGCATGAGAATAGGAAATGAGTTGATAATATAACAGTTATTGTTACATGAAATTGATAAAACAAGTTAATGCTCTTACCTGGTTTTCATGTTTCCATTGAAGATCATACGCTTTCTCAAGTCTTTTGACAACCTGATCTATATATGGCCGATCTGCTCTTTCCTCTTTTACGCAGCCATATCTTTGTTTCGAGAAGATTTTAATGCTCTTGGGTCCATCTGTTTCCGTAATCAGATCGATCATATCATCCAAATGAGATTTGGCCGGTGACTTAATAACCCTCTTTCAACTTATCTTCAAGTTCATTTCGCCTTCGTCTTCATCTTCGTCTTTGCCATCGTTTGCACCCCTTCGACAAGACTTCTAGTAATACTACACGAATGAAAACACATCGACTTGTGGGTCAAACCTCCGGTCTTTTATATTTAGGGTCCGGTATACATTCTCGATAACATCACGAGTAAGGACAAGGCGATGCCTCCGAGCTACTGTGTTTTTCAAAGAATGTTCAAAGCCAGATAACTTGGGTTCCCATTCATCATCAAGTAAAATATTCGAGCTCGTGATGTTGCAATGTATGACACTAAAATCACGTCCAACATCATAATGGATGTAGCTCAATGTCTTCGCAACACCAACACATATCTTCAACCTTTGCATCCATGTTAGGGTCGGATCACTTAGATATGTTTTAAGACTTCGGTTGGCCTCCTTCTTGTATACGATCATCCTATTGTTCTCGTTCTCATAAAATCCAATAAGGGACACTAGATTCTTATGTTGAAGACTGGAAAGCATAGAAACTTCCGTCCAAAACCTTTTATTCTCATCTTTTACATAATTTGAATAAAACCCTTTAACAATAATATTGATGAATTGTTCAGAATGTAAGAGACTGCCTTTATGAATCATTCCATGCCTAAATTTTGTGATGATATTTTCATGAGCAAAATTGTTGGTTGCAGATGCTATATCTCCAAATCCGAGTTTTAAGTGAGAAAGATCTTTCAGGAAAGATTTTGTCTTGTTGTTGACATGGGACTCGATGTGTGAAGATATGGAGGTCAATGGTCCCTATATGCACCAAGTGTTCCAAAAATGACACGTTTAAATATGGAGATCACTTTTATAAAATTCCAGTGGCTTACAACAATAGTAATAAGTAAATAATTACCTTGTCATGATTGGATGATGTATCTTCAACTTTGGCCGCAACTATTGAATGTTCCTTTAATATCATAAATACAGTCATAAGTAAATAGTTTAATTTGTGTTAATATTAATATTATCAATAAATAGAGATTATTAGAAAAAAAATATTAAAGAAAAAAACCGTCTTACAACAATTTGATGTTCCATTTGAAGTTTCAACGCGTTCTCAAGTCGTGTGACAACCTCACTTATATCCGGGCGTTGAGATCTTTCTTCATTCAAGCAGTCATATGTTGTTTTCGCGAAAACGTTGAATGATTGAGGATCCATTTGTTTCAATAGAACCGGATCAATTATTTCATCCACTATTTTCTTTTTATAATGGAAAATGGCCATTGGGCCCAAATACTTATCATCTTGACCGTTAATTATTGACTCACTGCCACAGAGTAGTTCAAACAATAGTATCCCAAAGGAGTATATATCTGACTTGTGGCTCACACTTTTAGTCTCTATATATGTTGGGTCTCCATACCCTTTCACATCCTTAACTTTATTAGTATGAAATGAATGGTGCCTTTTAGATGCTTCAATCTTCATGGAACATTCAAAATCACATAACTTGGGTTCCCATTCATCATTTAATAGAACTCTGCTACTGCTAATGAGCCGGTGTATTACGCTGAAATCGCGTGGCTCGTCATAATGAATGTAGCTCAATGCGTGCGCAATACCGACAGATATCTCCAATCTTCGCACCCATGTCAACTGCATCGAGTCACTTAGATAGTTACCAAGACTTTCCCTGGTCTCCAACTCGATAATGATGATTTTCTCATCATTCTCATCACAAAACCCAACAAGAGAAACCAGATTTTTATGCTTGAGACTAGAAAGCATTGAAATCTCTTTCCAAAACTGTTGTTCTTTTCCATCCCATTCTTTATTCCACCTCTGAGCATGGATATCAATCAACTCACCGGTCCACAAGAGCTGTCCCGTGTAATGATTTCTAAGATTAGCTTCCATGAAATTTTGTTGAGCGAAGTTGTTGGTGGCAGATAGGATATTTTCAAGGGGGACTTTGAGGTGAGCAAATTCTTTAAACATTATCTGTTAATCAAGTAAAATATGAGTTAGAAAAAGGGAGTATAATAATGCGTACAAAGTGTTTGATAAAATTCATGAACCATGTCTAAGACATGTTAGGTATAATTCTGCATAAATCTTGTTGTTTATAGCAGTTATTATGTTTGTGGATAGTAATTAATATAACATTCTTTAGAAGTTTAGGAAGTGAATGGTCTTATTAAGTTTTATTGTTTTGGTGAGTGACTTCATGTTGATATCTGGTCTTGGTTAATGTAGTCAATATTTGCTCCTAAGGTGTTTTTAAAGCATTTGGTCCTGAATCAGAAGGTTTAAGTATGGACTACATGGGCGACACTTTGTCTAAATGATGCAGTTTTGATGGGAATTGTCTTGTTTGGTTCCCTCATTGCATTCGAAGATGTGTTTTTGTCTTGTGGTTAACTACATAAGATAAGTTCATTAAGTGGTATTTAGAAAACTATGGTTTTTTCCTTTGCCATCTTATCTTGTAGTGAAATATCGAAATCTGTTTAGTTTGAGTAATCTTTCTGTAGACTTTTTGAAATCAAATGATTATGCTATTGCTGCATTCATTCCAAAGCGTATGAGAAGGGGACCAATTGAAGGACTATATATGGAAAGCCTAGAAAAGTGACAAGGCAATGTTTCAAAGCAGATCAATAATCCGAAAAAGTCAACTGATAACTGCTTATATAATACAGTAAAAGAATAAACGCTGAAATTAGAAGGTTGTTACCCATTTGACCCGTAGCATTGTTTCTAACTTTCAAAGTAGATCAGCAATCCCAAAAGGTTGTTACCCATTGCTTGCATACAATATTGATAAGGAGTTCGAGTGCGTGTTGAGTTTAGATGTCATAAGTTATTTCATTGAGTATTCTTTTTTGAAACTAATACGTGTCTTAGATTTTCCGTTTATGCCTCTGTTAGGCGGAATAAAGAGGCCAAGGGATCATATTAATTAAGTATACTGTCAAAACTGAAGGCTAAGATAACCAAGGTCAAAAGGATTATTATGGGTTTGTTGTTGTTGTTGTTGATATTGAGAAGGTATTTATTTGTTTTCATGATGTTTTGTTTATTGGCCATCATTTAGCTACCTTTTTCGTCTTTATAACATGTCGGTTTATATTGGCTGAGGTTACTAGGTTGACTTGAAAAAAAAATTTGTCCACGAAATACTGATAGTCAAATATGTTTTATAGCCATATTATTAAAATAATAATATAATTTTTTTTATATATAAAAAGGATACAAAAAAATTTATTCACTAAAAATACACTGTGGGTGACTATCAAGTCTTAACCAGTGACCTAATTGACCTTTTTTCCTATCAGTTATTCGTTTTTAATGGCCACACAGAGACAAACCATAACATGGACACTCAAATTTATCATCATAAGTCTATTAATATTTGTGGTTAATCTTGAAATGGGAAAATACTTGAAGATTAGAGTCTTTAATAGTTTAAGTTTTGAGGTTAAAGACACAAACAAAAAGAGGATGGGAAACTCACCTGTAACTTGCTATCCCCCGGTTTCTAATTTTAGTCATCTACCAGGAACACACTCCCCCAGTTTCATATAAAGGTTTGCTAGACATCCTATCAAAATCTCGGTTGAGTGGGTCATAGTTCACAAATGTTTGCAGACATCAACAAGTACTATTACTATACCACTCGAAACCCGGTTCGACCCGGCTGGTTCGACCGGTCGAACCGGTTCCGGCTTAGATAACGGGTCAAAAGAAACCGGTTTTTAAGAATTCAAAACCCAGTGTGACCATCCGGGTTTTACCCATTTCTATAATTCCGGCTGGGTTTGTCATTAAATCTTTTATATGTGTTCCACATTGCTTTTTACAAGTTTTTAAAGGCTTTAAAAGCTGTTTAGACAGGTCTTTATGGTGTTTTATACACTTTCTATATGCTATTTGGACAGCAGAAAGATGAGCTGTTTGGACAGGCTTATATGCTGTTTTAACAGCATTTGTATGTTGTTTGGACATAGCCTTTACATGGCTGTTTGAAACAAGTTTTGCAGCAATTACATGCTCTTTTTGTAAAAGCAATTACATATTTGTATGTTGTTTTTTAGCAGTAATTACAGCTTTTATATGCTGTTCCGAAACAGTTTTTTACAGCAACCATGTTGTTTTGTGCAGCAATTACATGTATGTATGCTGTTTTTTTACAGCGAGTGGCAATTACATACTTTCAAAGGCTTGTATGCTATTTTTCAGAGCAATTACAAGCTGTTTGGACATCAGAAAGTTGGATGTTTGGACAGGTATATATGCTTTAATCTTATAAGTGTGTTAAACAGAATATTATACTCTTTGATTCAGGATATTCTCTGCAAGTCGAATGGTCTAATTGTGAAACTGATTAGAGGCTAATCAGGTACTAGGAGTTTTATAGGGTCTAGCTAAACTGTAAACTGATAGAGTGAAGGTGTATACACTCAAACAAATAGATAGTAATACCAATTATTAAAGAATGATGGAAGAGGAAAAACCGTCTTACCGCGAGCTGAAGTTCCAACGCTCTCTCAAGTCTCATGACAATCTCATCAATATTTGGGCGCTGCGATCGTTCTTCGTTCAAGCAGTCATACGCTATTTCCGCAAAGATGTTAACTGATTGAGAGTCCATTTGATCCCATAGACCCATATCAATTATTTCATCGAGTCTTTTCTCTCTATAATGGGTAATGGCAAGAGGAGCCAAATACTTGTTATTATCGCTGTCAACAAATGATTCCCTACCACAGAGTAGTTCAAATAATACTATCCCAAAGGAGTAGATATCTGACTTGTGGTTCACACTATTAGTCTCAATATATGTTGGGTCTGCATGCCCATTCACAAGATGAAGTCTATTAGTATGAAATGAATGGTGCCTTTGAGATGCTTTGATCTTCATGGACCCTTGAAAATAAGATAACTCGGGTTCCCATTCATCATTTAATAGAACTTTGCCACTGCATATGAGCCGGTGTATTACGCTGAAATCGCGAGTCTCGTCATAATGAATGTAGCTCAACGCATGCGCAACACCGACAGATATCTCCAATCTTCGCACCCATGTCAACGATATCGGGTCACTTAGATAGTTTCTAAGACTTAATCTGGTGTCAAGCTTGTAAATGATGATCTTCTCATCATTCTCATCACAAAACCCAACAAGAGAAACCACATTTTTATGCTTGAGACTTGAAAGCATCAAAATCTCCGTCCAAAACTGTTGTTCAATTTCATCATCCCATACATCTTTATTAAACCTCCGAGCATAGATATCAATCAACTCACCGGACCAGAAGAGCCGTCCCTTGTAATACTTTCCAAATCCACTTCTGCCGTTGACATTTCCTTTAGCAAAGTTGTTGGTGGCTATGAGGATATTTTCAAGGGGTATTTTTAGGTGATCAAATTCGCCAGATGAAAACATCATGTTTCTGTTTTTATCAAAAAGTGAAAACATCATACGAAATGAAGGAGATTGAAAGAGTAGCTAGTGGTGGACTGGTAGTCAATAGTCAAAAAGGAGTATTCTCAATAATGAAAAAGGAGTGAGGTTGGTGGTGGTGATACAAATGTGTTTAGCGTGTGTAGATATGTGGTTGTAGATGAGAATGTTTTTGCATATTTTTATTATATTGACTTTGCATTTGTATACGAAGCTTCCTTTATTTGTTATACTAGTACGGTAGTATTTACTGCTACTTATAATGTCGGTACACACGCACGTTTTTTTTTTTTTTTTTAATTTTTAAGTAATATATTTTTATTTATTAAAAACAAATACTTTAATTTTTGTTTTTTGCTTTAAAAAACAAATAAACACTTTTATTTTATAATTTTGAGGCATTATAGGATAATTCTAGCTCGGAGCTGAAAAAGTGAGTCATGGGTCAAAACAGTCTAAGAAAGATAGTTGCTTTGAATATCAGTTTTAAGTATAACAATTTTTTAGAATTGCAAATCTTATATTGTTTTTATAAATCATTAAAGTGTTTTGGTTGGTTGTTTTTATTATTTTGATGTCAAATAAACACATTTATTGTCCATTTAAAAACTAACTTTGAGGTTTTTAAAGTGTTTGGATTGTTGATTTTGTTAATGTTTTGGGGGTGTTTGGCATTGCATATGTTACTTTTCTTTAAAAGAACAGTGACCTTTATTACTCTTTGGGTTGTTGTTATTCGGTTATTTTGATGCCAAATAATCTCTTTAATCTTCTAATTTTGAGTCATTTTAGGATAATTCCACTTAAGAGATGAAAAAGTTGGTCATGGGTTAGAACATGGTAAAAACGATTGTTGCTTTTAATATCAGTTTGGGCTTGCATATGTTATAATATATGTTATAGTCCTGAATCCTGATCGGTTATAGTACGTGGGGGTAAGTTTAACATGTTTACGGAATTTTATATTAGTTTATTTAAGGTAGATTGTTAAGTTCATTTGAACCCAAATAGTAAGAAATGGGCTGATCTAACTTGAGTTTTTTGTTATTTGTTGGTCGACATTTATGTAATGTTTAATATGTTTATTCGGTTTAGATCTTGATTGCCACATAAGTCACCAAAATTATCTTGAATATTGATGATGTCATGTCTTAATGTGAGTATTAGAACTGTACGTAATTACTACTTTATTGTTTATTGGGTGTTTGGGTTTGCATAAGTTTATGTGGCAATGGAACATCTTTTCTCAGTACACACCTGGGATATAGATGATAGGAGTTCTACTAATGTCATTTTAAAATATAGTAGTTGTTGCTATTCAATATAGTTGTATACAATGCAAGGAATGTCATCATTTTCTTCTACTGACATTGAGGCAATATAAGTTGAAATCTTTAATCGTTGTTGATAGAATAAGGGAAACCTACATGATACACAAAACGATAATGAGTATTCACATATGTATTTAAAGAAAACACTATAGATGAATAATATATCCTAACCTAGCATTGTATTTAGTCATGTTGGAGGCCATGTGCAAATGAATCGACACCTTAAATCATTGGTTGTTTTAAAGTCCATTAACCAAGTGTCTTTTCCATCCCGTGGGCATTTGATTATCGCTTGACAATTTATAATCAAATATATTTCCGTCTTTACAAAAGAGCTCATAGCATCCACATATATGTGCAACTAACTAACAATATACAAACTACATTTTCTTTATTGCAATCAATATAATGAACCAAATGAGACTACAACAAAACAACATGAATCTACCTACTTTTATATAACATTAATCTTTTATATAATAAAGAATTACATCATTTCGGAGTACTTTTGTCAAATCATTCTTATTGAAAACAAAATTGGGCCAATCGGATTGCTAGATTTTGACACATGGGCAAAATCGAGCGATTTGATTAGCCAATAAAAAGTCAAAATTGAATCGATTTTGGTCAACACCGAAAAATTTCGTGTAGAAGAAAAAAACACCAAAAAATATATGTGTCAAAAATGTGATAAAAAAAACTTCCAAAAGCGGGACTGGTGTGTTATAAACTACAAGGGTCACATGTGAAAGGTTATATAACTTCCCATACATTAACCACATTTATCCTAGAAAAAACAAAAATCCTAATAACCCACCACAACTACAACCCTTCCTGCCGCCACCACCTGATCACCACCATTCGCGAACTTTAATATCCGGGTATTAAGATTAAATTTATGAATTCTTTGAACCATCTAAATATCCGGTTGTACAAAGAATTCATAACTTTTATCTTAATAGTCTTTTTTATTGGGTTAATCACATGTATGTTTTTGGTTTAAGAATTTAATTAATAGATTTAGGGTTTTAGTTTTTTTTACCCAATTGAGTTGTGGGGTTTATGCTTTTGTGTTTACATAATTGAGGTATGATTCAGTTTGTTACCTTCTTTGTCTTTTGATAATTAAGGGACATGATGATGAATGGTATCTATACATTGATTGTTATTGGAATGATGAATGGCAGTGATCAAGTTGGTTACCTTTTCTTTTTCTTTGAATGGAGAATAAATATTAGTTTAGTTAGTGCAAGGTTTTTTTATTAATTGTTTTGTCAAAATCGCATGGTTTGACCCGTTGCGATAGTGGTATATTCCAAGTATCGTACCTTTGCTTTAGTCACAACATATTACATTAAAAAGGTTACTCTTCTTGACCCGTGACTCAACAACTGGCCATTTTGCCACAACTTAAACTCTATGAAGCACCTTTTAAAGTTTCTCTTAATTGTTAAAGGGTGTTTGGGATAGGTATTTTTGGTACCATTATTATTAGTTTCTTTTAATTGTGGCTATAAGGAATGCATAATGGTTATTCTGTATGCTAAATCTCAAACAACACATGGAGTGTGTAAACATTTTTGGAGCCCTTAAAACAGGACAGGTGGGTTACGCGGGTGTATAAATGGTCAAAGTGGGTAACTTTTAAGTGATGTTGTCGACCTTTGGTGTCTAAGCCCCATAAAGAATAAGTTGATATTCCATCTTTGTGATTTTAAAAGACTTAAACTTGGAAAAACTTATGCAGATTTAACATATCTGTAATATTATTCGTGATCCGCATTTTACATATTCAAAATTGTTGTACGACACTAATTTTTTTTAGCAATGTACGGCACTAATTGAATCGTACACGAAATTTGAGAACAGTAAAATCACATATGTTAAAAGCACACCTAGCTAAATGATTTGTGCTTAACGACGATCTATCTTCCATTTCTTTGATTTTCTACGACATATCATAAGTCACTATCTTCTCTATTTTTAGATCTAAAGTTAACATCACTACTCTTTCTAGACAGGGAATGTCATGGTAGAATCAACAAGTAGAATCCATCTATTTGCAGTATGCAAATATGATGAGGTTGAGGTAAATTTGGCTTAAAATTTTTGCGAGTGGTTGTTATGTGTTCATGAGTAGTGGGTTAAAGCAAAGTTTAAGCAGCTTACTCTAATTCAGAACTTATGTCTACACTTGATAGTCTCTTTTAAGTATTTATGTTATATATTGTTTTCACTATTCGGAAAATAGCATCTTTCAAAAAGTTGATTGGTATAGAGCGGTGTTGGATGAAGCTCATACCATCAAATCTTCAGTCAATGTGCTCAAGCGGCATTTGCGTTGTCCTCTTACTGCAGGTGGTGTCTTACTGGTGCCCCTCTTCAGGTAAATTCAAACTCGAGTGCATTGTTTTAAGTGGTTTAGTATAACATTTCCAAAGTTAAATAAAACTTTAAGTACCATTGATGATCACATATCGGGAATCTTTAAATAAACTAATCTAATAGGAAAAATGGGGTGACATTAATTAACATTCTATTCTTTGTGAACTAAAACAGGCGTGCAACTACAATCTATGTAAATATCTTCTCCGTGAAGCAACTACCAAGTTCGAAAGCAACACATATGGCTAGAGTAGGAGTAAGTTTTACTTATTATAAATTCTTTCAAGATGTATAGATATATTCATGCTACTGATATTTTCTTTGTGGTATCATCAAATTGTGCATATATTGGCAGATGCAATGGGCCTTGGTAAAACTGTGATGACCATTTCTTTAATTCTTGGTAGACCAGGCAAAGAATTGAAAATGAAATTGAATGAGTATACATAGCTTATAGGTAGATATCACTACAAGAAAATGGGGCTTATAGGACGCCTGTTAGTGTCTTATAAAGATAGTTTATAGGACCTTTAACTTAATAAGACCAAAATAAAAGTGTCCCATAGGAAGGGGTTGTAATAGATATTTAGGACAATTATCGGCGTCCTATTAAACTCGAACATTTTAAAACTAATTCTTTAGTCCTATAAAGATGTTTATGCGACCAAAATGACGTCCTAATAGATTACATTATAAGATGCTATCTTGTGTTCTAATATATGCTTACTTATTTGTTTTGTTTTAGGACACTTTTACAGGGTCCTAACATACATTTTTATAGGACGAAAACAAAATGAATAAAGTCTTATTTTAGTACCAAGAAAATGGTCCTAATAAATAAGTGCTCTGTTAAGAACCAAATTTAGTGTCATAAAAGACATTTTGTCCCATGTATAGTTGATTCATGTACTTAATGTATTATTGATCAATGTCATTTTGCTCACAAATATTAAGCTATAATCACTACAAATAAATCAAAAAATTATTCTCATTCAAATTAATCACTTACTATGCAAAAGTTGCAACATATCTATACAACATATATCATCATTTAGAATAAATGATCTAACAATTTTACATGAATCCAAGAAGAATAATAAGCTAAGTCATTGTATAAAAATTCCTATGAAATAAGAAAATTATCATTGTTTGCCAAATGAACGTCTTTGAAGATATCCTTTCCATATGATTCGAATCCACCTATGGTCAAAAATACATATACTAGCATAAGTAAAGAGCGTTAGTAAAATCATAATATCATGAATACCAAAATAATTACCTTGCCAAAATGATAGGACATTACCATGGATTACTCTTGTAGCTAGGCGCGCCAATATTATCAGCCAAATTGTATAGTCTCATCACACTCTCACCTCAAGATGTTAATTCTCAAGATACAAATATCACCTAAACATGAAGAAAAATAAATACTTACACATATACTTTAAAAATTCCTTTGCATAATTTAACATAATTTCTTTTCTAATACCTGTTTAAAATTATGCCATTAACCATTTTAAGCCTACATAATATATATACCTTTGCCAATTCTCATAACTCCAACCACAGCCTAGATGTTCTTCGGTAAAAGATAAAGCTAAACAACATGAACTATTTTATCATATCAATAAGATATGCCATAAGCAAAACACCAATTAGTTCTTGTGAAACATGCGTTAACAAAGTGGATCCCAACACCAAATATGTATAAGCTAGCAGAAATATATCAACAATATACATAAGATGTGAATTTTCAATGGTAAAAATAGAAGCAAAAGTGGTCTCGAACAGGCGACAACTGAAAAACCCAAATCAAAAAGTCATTATCGTAAAAGCAAAACTGCAATAGCCCACGTATACGCAAATCAATAGTCACCACAAAAAATCAAAAGTCTTTCACAATCTCAATTATTATTCACAATGGGGCTTTTTTCTTTTTGTTTTTAACAACCTGCATAATCTCACTTTATATGTAATTAGACGAAAATTCATTACCTTTATGATGTAGGTTATTACAATAAAAATCATTACCCCTTTCATCTGATCTGGATTTGTGTACAGTGAGAGACTTAGGGTTCATAAAAAGGTCGCCATATCGACAGTTGTATAAGAGTGGGTAACAATTAACAATTAAGTGTGATAACTCGATATCTGAGAAATGGAGAAGGGACAGTTAGTGACTTAGTGGAGATGATGACATGAGGGATCTTACTTTTGAAGGGGTCAAAAACTGAAAGGGAACTAGCGGGAAACAAATTTGGGTGGGAGGGAATAAAAAGTTAAAAACTATCACAATGAAAAACTGGTACTCTGTATATTATTCGTAAAGAATTAGATATAAGATTGAAAATAAGTAAATAACTATAAAAATAACATAGTCTTAAAAATATTAATATGTGAGTAGAAAAAAAATTAAAACTTTAAATATGTATATAAGATTGTATATGTACGTAGATGGTTTTCTCTAGGATTGGCGTGACCTGGCACGACACCGACACGAAAATTAACAGGTTCGAGTTTAGTTTAAATAGGTTTTGGGTCGCGTTCAGGTCAACTCATCTAACTCATTTATTAAACATGTCAACTTCAATTTGGCTATAGGTTAAACGGGTCAACCTGCCAACCCGTTTAATATCTTCTTCAAAAATTATAAATTATATATACTTTATTATACGGGTTAATTAAATGAGTCGTCCCAAGAACCCGTTTACCATGTTTACCTCATGTAATGTGTCAACTTCTTTAGATAAACGCATTAAATGGGTCAACACAAAACCCGTTTAACCTATTCAACCCATATAACCTATTTAACCCGCTAACCCATATATATTTATACGGGTTAAATAGGTTGTGTTCGGGTTATGTGTAAACATGTTATTGTTGACATGGTTGACCCGATTATTTAAACGAGTAAGGTTAATGTTGTCGCCTTTTTACCCGTCAAACTACTAACCCGAACCCGACTCAAAATGTAACCCCTAGTTTTCTCGAAAAATTTGGAGATATTATAATCAACATTGACTAATACATCGTTTAACATTTGAGGATAATCATCGACGAGTCCGAAAACACTTGGGCCAGAGATAGCGGTTAGGTCGCTTATATCAAAACAAAAAAAAAAAAACTTGATATTTTCAAGTAGCCTAAAAAAAGAGCTCTTTCCAGTCACCCGTATGTGTGTTTGCATAAAGATGTTGTATGTATCCGGCGTATATTTATGATTAATTTGTGCACATGTTTATGCATACACGGGTACGAACCAAGCCAATATTTATTGAATAATTTAGTCACTACTCAATATTAGGGCTGAGCAATCCCGACCAACAACCGACGACCGATCGACGCCCGACTCTGACCGACAACGACCGAGACAAACCGACCTTAACTCGGGATGGGTTTTCAGCCTTGTCGGGACTCGGGTCGGGTCGGGAGTCGGGATTGTTTCGGGATAACACAAAGAAAATCATACAAACCGGTTTGTTTCGGGACTCGGGTCGGGATTCGGGATTACCCGAACTAGAATCGGGTCGGGATTCGGTTAGAATTTTCAGCCTTGTCGATTTCGGGATGGGTTGGGATTGGGTCGGGACGGGTCGGTTTTGGCCCGATGCTCAGCCCTACTCAATATTATGTGCCAAATAACATACACAAATATAAAAAAGTTGGGAAATTTTTATACAAAACCAAGGAAAATAAGAAAAAAGCTAAAAAAAACGCTTTACGCAGGTTCTTTCAGAAAACCAAATAACCCGAAACCTAACACTAATAAGAATTCAGGTTAATCGGATTAATTGGAATAAAACTTTTATAACTTGTATAATCCTACCCGAATACGCTTTTTGAGGTTTGGGTTAATCAGGTTAAGATAACTTTGACACCTATACATATTAAAAGTATATCCACTCTCAAATTGAATTTTCGTGTAACGAAAGCGTAATGTATATTCGTATTCTAGATTAACATGTAGGAATGTCCTCCACAGGTTATAATAACTATTTGATTCTCGGTAGTTGTTTAGTGTAATATTTGAAAGCATGACAATGTAACGTGTAATAGGACCACATGTGTACCAAGTGTCTTATAAAACTTAATTTAATAGAACCTATATACCATATGTCTTATTAGTTTCTCTCAAAATAGGACCTTAATATATAAAAGTCCTATAAAACTTCGTGTAATAACACCTTCATATCGAGTGTCCTATTAGGTTTCATTATAACGAAACCCCTACGAACAAGCGTCCTATAAGATTGGATGTAATAGGACATTCAAGTGAAGTGTCCTACCAGGATCTATTATAATGAAACCTTATAAAATAAGGGTCCTAAAATATGTTCTAATAGAACCAATTTATTAAGTGTATTATTAATTTGATCCTAAAAGGACTAAAAAATTAGCTAGTCCTAATAATTTTGTTATTAAGACCCCAAGTGAAAAGGGTCTCATGAAAAGGTCCTAATAGCTAGGTTTTTTTGTAGTGTATCTATATGGCCAAATCACCGTACGGGTGAAAATGGGTATTCCAAAAATGTATAATATTTATGTAAGAAATACATTCTTTTTCTTAAAATCTGAGCATTAAAGAAACAGTTAGTATGATTGATAATTATGGTTAAATTAATGAAAAGATATCAAGAAAATATTAACATGTAGAAGAACACAAAGTTGAGCAACAAGACTAGAAAAAAACCTAATCACAAACACTCCGTAAAGAAGAAAACTAGCTTCATTAAAAAAAATTGCATACTTTATTATGCTTTTCATTAAATTTTTTGTATTTTAGGCCCAAAAAAACTGATCAGCATCTCGAACACCAATCACATGGAAGGATATTATTATCTGCAACTACTCATGTTTACAATTTTGAGGGTCTCCTAGGTTGCAAGGTCTATTTCGGTCACTTTTCTGATTGTCACCGGAGGTAAGAGGTAAGGTCTCTTGACGATGAAAAGTCATTGGTTTTCAAGGACACTATTTACAGTCGAAAAGTAGAATCTTTTGATGTCGCACCATAACTGCCAAGACGGTAAGAATATGGCATAACCCTATTTAGGAGGTTTTAAAGTGGCTAGAAATCTTGAAGAGGAGAAAATTGTTGTCTACAGTGCACACTTTAAAAGCCTTACTTTTCTTATTAAACTCTTATATGTGATGTTTGTTGCAAATTGATAAACAAGTTATTGAGAGCACAGTTGTAAGGCTTCAAAATTTCATCATTTAAGTCTTGGAAAGAACTACACAAGCTGCGTCATTTAAGTCCCTTCCTCTTGGTATTTATCATGCTCTAATTCTTTTATCCTTATGTTCCCACTGATACCTAATCGATAACGAACCACAATGGCTTTTTTAGGCCTAATTTCATCTATTTTTGTTGAGGCAATTCTGACCTGTTCAACGGCAACTATCTAGCTGTTGAAATATATATCATTCTTGATCCTTCCTTTTTACTAGTCTTCTTTACTGAAATCAAAAAAGATTCTCCGCTCTACACCTACTCCTTCTTCTTTTTTAGTATAGGGTCGTTGGTGGTCCTTTTTTTTGTAAGAAATTAGTCAAAGTAACTAAATGTCTACGTATGATTATGGAACAAGAATAAGAAACTAAGCGCGATAAAAGAAGCTCACCTTTGCCTTTAGATGATAAAGCCTCCTTTTACATCCCATCCCCTAGACAAATCAACAAGAAATGCTACTAGCCATTGTTGTTCTTTTGACGATGAACGACTCCGATGCAAGCTAAAGTGACATAATATCTATGCTTCATCCCCGGTGCGTAGGGCTGAGAAAGTTCCACTTCATTTTGTTTAACCAAATTTAAGCTTTGAAAGTCATAGTTAAAGTTTGAAAAGTTTTAGTTACTGGCATTGTCTTCATTAAAAGTGTCAAACGTTGAAAATCGTTTATTTTGTCATTTAATGGACTTTAACCACGACTTTGGTTGTGACTAAATATGTTTCTTGAATAAAATCCCAATTGTAGTAGTAATATTACTTTTCTTTTCTTTTTTTGCAAGGCAATAAAATATATATTGATAGCAAAGGACATGAGACCCAACTCAAATCATCTTTTTTTTCCTTAGTAATAATTAAAAAATCATTTCTTATAGAGTGAAAAAGACATCACTAAAAAAGCAACCGACCTACCAATAATTTCATATTCACACGGCTTTTAATTGCGACAAAATGGGTGCATTATTTAAAGAGAACTTTTGAGCGATGACTTTGTTGTCTAGTAAACTGGATAAGTTATAGTGAAACGTACCTATATGATTGTACATTATTACTACTCGATAACAAGTTGAGTTCATATGAATAAAAAACAACGTTGTTGATCAAATTAGACGTTTCAATGGATGTCAAGCGCGTTAGATGATAGTAGATTTTACAAGACCAAACACAAAATAACATATTGATATTGTCTGTTAAAGTGTTGGTTTGAATTTTGAGAGCAAAGTATTAAGTATGAATACGCATAAACGAGGTAAAAAGATGACATGTACAACCAAAAAAAGTGACATGGAGGATGCAGGGCCATGAATTTATGAAATTTTTTGGGGCTTTGTATAAAATTATATAATGAGACCTTTCGAGAAGAAATGTTAAACATAAAGTGTCACCGTTTATAAGATATAATGCAATTGGTTATCTAAACATTCTAACATATTACTTATTTAAATATTTTATAATTAACGGGACAAATTTTAAGGCCCTTGAAAATTCTGGGACCATGAGCGGTATCTTGCACACCCTCAAAAACGGCCCTGAGAAGATGTCGATGAGTATATGGTAATGTTACTTTTGTAAGAGCACTAGCAATGGTTAACGCCGGACCGACGTTATTCATGCATTATTCGCCGTTAACCGGCGTTAGCCACACCGAGCTTCGCGTTAAACTGGCGTTATTTGGGCAATGTTACGGGCCTAACGGGCGTTAACCATGTATTAAAAAAAAATCAAATTACCCCCTACATAATTTCAAATAAATTTTCACTTATACCTCCTCAACCTATTCAAATTCAAATTTAAATTATACTGGTTAATTCTGAGTGGGATAAATTCAAATTCAAATTTGAAATTTAAAAATCAAATATGAGCGGGATTTATTCAAATTCAAAATCAGCTTTGCCTATATATACAACTTTACCAGAGTTGTTTAGAACACACAACTTACACACGCAAAATGTCTCGCAAAGATTTTTCTCGGCAATTTCCAAGTCCACAATCATGGAAACTAGTTTTCCAACTCCGTAAGAATTTGAAGTTTACTCAACACCACGAAGATGTCTTTCCTGTTTCCAACCGAAAATGTATTTTAAACTCTCCACCGTTAACAATCTAATTGTTAACACTCCACCGTGAACAATCAAATTGTTAACACTCCATTTATTAACAATCAAGCCGCTAACATCCACAAGTGGATCTTGAAAAAATCCATTTGGGTTAAGTGAGGCTTCCTTCGTCAACTTGAATAGGATGAAGAAAACTATAGAGATTATGGAAGAGCAGCACGCGAGGAAGCTCGTCGTGAACAAGCAAGGAAGCTCAATATCTTCGAGATAACTACTTTGACATCATGGAGTCAAAGCTCTTTAATGACGAGTTTTATTCCTCTTCAAGTGACGAGGGTTGGGACTCTAGTGATTCGTTTTATTAAGTTTTAGTAGTTTTATTTTTACTCAATCTCATTGTAGTTTTAATGTTTAATGTAATTCGTGTTTAATGTTTAATGTACTTTGTGTTTTAATGTTTAATGTGATATGTTTTTTTTAATAAATGAAGTGTTTGTTTTAGTTTAGGGGTTGAATTTGAAAATATCAAATGTTAAACCTTAACTTGGGATATTATGATTGTGGGTATTTTTTGGGTGAGTCAATGTGAAATGTTAAAGCTGATGTGACGCTGACGTGACACGGTGTTAAAGTTTAACTTGTGTTATGAATGCAAGTGCTCTAAGTTGGTTTGGATTTTACTTGGCCAGGTTCCAAAATTCTTAGCCGTTGATTGGATTATGATCAATTTAACATTTTTAAAAACTCAAATTGTTTTACTGCCGACATGACTATACATTTTCTTTTTTATTTTAATTTTTTTTTATTAATTCTAAATTGTCATTGTCACCAAGTGTTTTTAAGAAAATTTACAAATCAATATCAATTATTAAAAAAAGCGTTTAAAAATGTAAGTATCTATTCACATGTCAAACGTTTTTATAAATGTAAGTATCGATGTAGACGTCATGTTTGTTCCATATATTGTTTCAAGTGCGTTTAAAAAAATACAATAACTTAAAAACAAATACCATTAAGATATATTCATGCTAACACATACCGTGCACATACTTGTTTTTCATGGACTAATCTTCATATTCTAGCGGGAAGAGCTCTGAGAGGGTTTTCATTTGACGCTCTTTTTGCGTCGAGTGTCTTTTTATAATACACATATTTCTAGCCGGTTTGTGGAAATCTTTGTAAGAACAAAGTATGTAGAAGTGTAGAACATCTAGATTGAGTATGGATCAAGATAAGAAAACAATAAACCTAAAAAACAAATTCAAGTTTCTATCTTGAAAAAATTGACATGGTACATGAGAGCTTTTACTAACTTTAAAAAAGATAAAAAATAATTGTGAATGGGGTTATAATGACACTAAACACATCTTCTTCCCCGATAAAGCCCGTGCAATGCAAGGGTCATGTTGCTTTTTCCTAGCTGCAAGTAAAGGAACAATGTCCTAGATCGATCTACTTAATTTTTTTCAAGTGTGAGTCGAATGCATTACCATCTTGGTTGCCTTAATTAGTAATAAATTGTACCAGAGTTGCCCAAAATTCTTTTTTGAACCATGGTGGTGCATATATAGTCAAAGTTAGTCGTATTTGGTTGAGATTAGAAAGTTGATAGTGCAACATTAATTATAGGGAATGTTTTACTTGGTTTTGCACCTCTTCTACTTTGTTTATAGATTTAGTATAACCATGTTGGTGTATATATAGTCAAGTCATTGTTCTACTTTGTTCGAGTTGTCTTATTGTGTTTTTTATGTTAAATAATTTTTTATGATACATAATTTCTATTTCTTGCAATAAATGAAATCTTTTACAAGTGTTGAACATATCTTTAAGATACCGAACACAAACAACTTTTGATCTTGCATAAAAATGAACATCTATAGATTATATTCGATAATTTCGAAGGTGTCTTTTCCATGTTAAAAATGTACATATACATTTTCAGCTTTGTAACCACCGCATTTTTAGGTTACTTTTTATTTTCGAGAATTTACTATTCACTTTTACTATTCAAATTCACTATTCATCTCGTAAAATTTTTATTTCACATTCTTGTAAGATAAATTATTTTAGTAATGACCGGATAGTTAGACCATCGTTAGATCATTTTCATAAAAGTTATTAAGTAAACATCGTTTTAAAGTTTCGTTTTAGACGGTCCACCGTTTAAACATCACGCGCATAACGAAAATCAACTCGACAATTTTCCTCGCATCGGATAAATTTTTAGATCACTCATGATTAATTTGAGAATCTTTAAAATTATTATTTTAATATTACCAAATAAGCCCAAAGCAGAACAAAACTAAACTTACGTTTTAAACAATTCTACTTACATCCGGACTTAACGATTCACAGACTATGTTTCTAATATGTTTTGACACTTTTACATTTTGGAAAAGTCAAACATATTTCCTCCTCCTTTGACCATAAAGGAATTAACCTTATCGTTCTACATTTTTGCTTAAATCGTAACTTTTAAACTTCACGAATAAGCGTAAAGTTATCCGCGTATGATGAAAACCACATTTTAACATCTCATATCACTTTTAGACTAATTTTAGTCTACTCTAAATAAATTCACGGTCGTTTCCACGAAATTTCGTTCTTTTCCGATAAAGCTGCGAATTACGCGTTTTTGACCCATATTCGACTTTAAGCGGCGTTTTGCACCCAATGAGACTTATCACCTATTTTATATTTTTAGATGGAGTATAATGATGAGTTTAATCATTCCTATAAGTTTTATATTTTTACGATACCGGTTTCGTTTTATGGCTTCGGTTAGCGATTAACGGAACCAAAACTCACTCCGTAACCAAGATAATACCAAAACTAACCACAAAAGTCATCTTATCTCTTCCATGACAGACCTTAGGGGGGGAGTCATCATATTGGTGGCATCATCCTAACCTTGGTTCATTAAGATCATTACATGTGTCCTAAACTTAACCATGGTTAATATTTAACCCAATATATGGTTAACCAAACTTACCCTCCTATAAATAGCAAGTGAATGACTTCCTAAAACCCTAAAACTCTTCTCTTGGTCGTTCATAACTTAAAACATACATATCTTCCATAATTTGTTCCATAAACTCCAAGTTTATGCAAAGAAGTTCCAAAGATCAAGCTACTACATCGAATCTCTAGCAAGTTTAAGTGATATTCTTGAGTTTAGATCCACTCAAGTCACTTAGTACTTCATCACCAACTCTTCAAGTTTGAAAGATTTCCAAGGTGTGGAAAGCTAGCTCAATCCGAAATCTTTCGCGATCAATCAAAGTCCGATCCTTACTAAGTTACTCCTTTCTTATTGAAAGCCAAAAGTTGTAAGCAACTTATCACCACCATCATCTCATCTTTATTATTCATAATCTTAACTATTTCATGCTATATATATAGTTACTATGTTGGATCATGATGTACAAAATCTTTAAAACAAGTTATAAGAACCTATATGTTAAACTTGGGTTAGTAAGTGTATAAATGATAAACTTTTGTACAAAGTTTCCACAAAATCGACCACATATAGATCGATACTTTACATATTCTTGTAGATAATATTAAAACAAAATGTAGCAATTTGAATCACTCTAAGCGGACACACGAGTCAAAAGTTATGACAAAAGAAATTAGCGAAACTAAAACATGAATCGCCAAATAGCTTCGCCTAAAATATGAAATTTTAGAGGCCCTTCGGTCCGAATCATCAAAAGTTAAAACACGAAAGTTGTCCGAACGACGTTTTCCTTCGATTAAAGAAGCTTGGACCTTGAAAACGCATAAATAGGCCATAATCTTTCAAAAGCAGAAGCGCCGTAAATATAGTCTCATAAATATACTTTTGTCACAACTAAAAGCAAACCAAGAGGCCTAATGGCCATAAGCCAAGACCACGGCTACGGCTAATGTCAAAGCTAAGTCTCAAGACCATGGTAGTCAAGACTAAAGTCACGGCAAGACCATGGCTAAAGCCTTAAGGCTTGTTTGCCCAAGACCGTTAACTAAGGTAATCATATTTATGAAAACGACAAGAACTTGTAAAACGTGATAAACTTATTTATATAACAATCTTCACTCAAAACATATATTGTATCTACTAAGTGCTACAATACTAGGGAGCTTCATGTGAGGGTTTCATTTGGGTAAAACGATCGACGAGTTCTTGGATTTACGATTTAAAGTGTCCTAGCTCCTAACGTTTACTACATGACCTCGAATTATGATGGCCCGAGCGGTAGTACGATATATATAAACTAAATACATTTTCACAACTAGACCATTTCTATAAATGACATACACAAAAACCATGTACTACATCATGATCAACATAGAGACGTATATAGGATGGTTTATGTTTTCTTAAACAGTATTCCAAACTTAAGTCGCAACATCCTATTTTAGGTTGCTCGTAGAAGTTCTCTCGGCATATCCATCATTCTCATTATACATTTGATATCATTTACTCTGAGGTGAGTTCATAGCCCCACTTTCTATTACTTAAATTGTTTTACAAACCCTTGGGGGAGATACATGCTTTATTCTAAACCGAACACATTGCTTTCAAATTCTATACTTATCTGATTATTTTACTTGCACTAAGTTACCGCATTTGCCAATCTTAAGTCCTTAAATCATGAATCATTAATCACGAGTGAAGTGAGCGAATATTGTGGATAGATCTATCGGGATTGACGAATCCCGTTTGTTTGACCGGATCCGTAAACAAACGCACTATATTTGAGTACATCGGTAAAGCGGCAAATTTTACCTACTTGGGGCATCGGTTACTATTATATGATGACAAGTTAACGCCTTGATTGCATGATGCTTAGTGAATAATAATCATTTTGTTTTCAAAACATTGGTGTGAGTCTAATTAACTCACACTACCAACATAATGTGTTCAACCATTTAACAAACTCTATGAATTTCACTCAACCTTTGTGTTGTGATTTTAAGCATGTATTTCAGTCCATAATGTCGGAAGCGGCACGGAAGAGCGAGAACTAGATCAAGAAGGCTATAAATTTTATTATTATTCGAAAACATATTTAATGTATTTTGTAAACAATGGAACAAATCGGGACCTCATTTTTGTAAACTCGATATTTATATAAATCGAATGATAAATCTTTTAAACGACTCCTTTAGAGATCATTTTCTATTGTTATATTTGTTGTGCCATGAAGTAACACCCAGTTTGAATTCATTGCGTATCACGAAATTGGGGTGTTACTGATTGGTATCGAGCCATAGTTATAGAGAAGCGGGTCTAATTGAGACTTAAACTATAACTACTTTTACAAACAAAAACATTTTATAGCCTTCCGTTCTCCGTGCCTTCCATCCTCCGACGATTATGTGACTTTTGAACATTTTAAGCTACAAAAACATACTAGTATATTGATATATACATGACATAATTTCAATCATTTTAGCTAACGATAGACTAAACATATCTGCGTATGCCTATCCTAAGGCATTACGGCACAATCATATTTTCCCAATCTTCTAATCATACATCTACTCGTGCATTTTAGGATTACGAAACTTTATCCAAGACATCATAATCGACTACAATGGTCTTTCCTACTTCCAAGACATTGTGAGATACAATGGTCTCATTCATTTTCTAGACAATTGTAGAGATACGGTGGTCTCTATTACATTCTCGGACACTATAATCTGGTGGTCTCTATTACATTCTCGATTACCGTAAATAAATCCTCGATGGTCTCTATTACATTCTCGAGACCTTCGTAAATCCTCTGATGGTCTCATTTATTTCTCAAGACATTGTGGGCTACACAATGGTCTCATTTATTTCTCAAGACATTGTGGGTTACACAATGGTCTCTCTATCATTTCTCAAGACATTGTGGGTTACACAATGGTCTCAACTATTTCGCAGACATTGTAAGTTATACAATAGTCTCTAAATATTATCTTATAAACATTATATGATATCGTTTTACATGAAACCCGTCACAGTCTATCAATTTCCCTAATGGAAATACAAGAAATGGGATTTCTAAAAGATAAACTGACTCATCATCTACAAAAGCTGAAGTTTAGCAACTTTCTCTACATTCATCAAAATTATCTTCTAAAACCTTTATTGTTAAAGGTTCGCGATTCTAGCCAAGTATAGACTATTTTAGAATTACTTAAGATTTTCTTTCCACACGTATCTACCCATACTATCTTCTATGCAATGGAATGTGAAAACATAGGTTACAAGTCTGTTATGGCCAGGACTTGCAACTGGATGGTTTGATATCGCCTTTGCTTAGTGGACAATATCTCAAAAGCTATGAACATATCACAAGTATACCTAATTTAGGTATTTGAAAAATTTATCGAACCTCGGCTAAATATAGCCTAATCACCTATATTTAACCTTGGGATAATGGATCATAGTCGATTAACTATGTTCGACTTAAATTTTTCAAATCACGAGAATAGTTATACAAGGGTTATATTCGAGTTAATTTCCTACTTAAACTCGATAAACCACCGAAAAAAAAAAGATCTAGAGACGCGATAGTGTTTTACCACTCAACGAGATCTTAACACTTATGTATACTATCTACTTTCATTCTTGAAAGTTTTCATTTATGAAATAATCCTAACTACTATCTTGGGATAGTCATCAAATCTTCTCGTCATATCTTAGAAGTGCCAGCCTGTTTAGGTTTCAAGGATATCATTCCGCCATAATACTTTAAAATTCACTTTTGATTTTAAAACAAACTTGACATCTCTACCTAAGAATAATGGTAAGCGGATGCTACACTCTTCTAATCGTTAACATATCACATCATTATCTGAACCCCATTGTAATTCAGTATATAAAACTTCACAGTATCACGTTTCTTTCAAACACTAGTAGACATAAAAATTATACGATATATCTTTCATCCCGAAACCACCTAAGACATGATCAACTTTGGAAATGGTTTGGATAAACCACTTGCCACTAGCAAGACTTTCCTTACAACGACAGTTATCACGTCATTACAAACCATTTCACATCACCAATATCTTACACCTTTGATTAACAATAGTTACCCTAACAACAACAAAACTATTCTATTTTGAGGCACTATATAGACGAAAGTGTTAGTTAAACCATTTGCTGCACTAAGGTGTTCAGAGATCACCCACGAAACAATTAAGGAAACCATACAAATACAAATTAGGCTCCATACCGCACACTATCACCAAAAACTCCATGTTAGAAATTAAGGTTTTATTGATAGCCTCGATACAATAAGATATGATTTGTTTTGAGAATCGGGAAAAGCCAAACTTTAGGTATATTGGACTCTATAAGATTTTAACAAAACCCTTTAGGTTATCAACTTAAGCCACATGGTACATAATACATTCTATGACCAAAAACTTGAGAACACAAAGATTAGAATTCGGCGCATACATCCACATTTCCCTAGAAAATTCAACATCGGGTAACACACCTTGAATTCGGACGAATTCCATTAAGGGTGAGGCTGTAACCACCGCATTTTAGGTTACTTTTTATTTTCGAGAATTTACTATTCACTTTTACTATTCAAATTCACTATTCATCTCGTAAAATTTTTATTTCACATTCTTGTAAGATAAATTATTTTAGTAATGACCGGATAGTTAGACCATCGTTAGATCATTTTCATAAAGTTATTAAGTAAACATCGTTTTAAAGTTTCGTTTTAGGCGGTCCACCGTTTAAACATCACGCATAACGAAAATCAACTCGACAATTTTCCTCGCATCGGATAAATTTTAGATCACTCATGATTAATTTGAGAATCTTTAAGAATTATTATTTTAATATTACCAAATAAGCCCAATACAGAACAAAACTAAACTTACGTTTTAAACAATTCTACTTACATCCGGACTTAACGATTCTGCACTATGTTTCTAATATGTTTTGACACTTTTACATTTTGGAAAAGTCAAACATATTTCCTCCTCCTTTGACCATAAAGGAATTAACTTTATCGTTCTACATTTTGCTTAAATCAACTTTTAAACTTCACGAATAATCGTAAAGTTATCGCGTATGAAGAAAACCACATTTTAACATCTCATATCACTTTTAGACTAATTTTAGTCTACTCTAAATAAATTCACAGTCGTTTCCACGAAATTTCGTTATTTTCCGATAAAGCTGCGAATTACGCGCTTTTGACCCATATTCCGGCTTTAAGCGGCGTTTTTGCACCCAATGAGACTTATCACCTATTTTATATTTTTAGATGGAGTATAATGATGAGTTTAATCATTCCTATAAGTTTCATATTTTACGATACCCGGTTTACGTTTTATGGCTTCGGTTAGCGATTAACAGAACCAAAACTCACTCCGTAACCAAGATAATACCAAACCTAACCACATAAGTCATCTTATCTCTTCCATGACAGACCTTAGGGGAGTCATCATATTGGTGGCATCATCCTAACCTTGGTTCATTAAGATCATTACATGTGTCCTAAACTTAACCATGGTTAATATTTAACCCAATATATGGTTAACGAAACTTACCCTCCTATAAATAGCAAGTGAATGACTTCCTAAAAACCCTAAAACTCTTCTCTTGGTCGTTCATAACTTAAAACATACATATCTTCCATAATTTGTTCCATAAACTCCAAGTTTATGCAAAGAAGTTCCAAAGATCAAGCTACTACATCAAATCTCTAGCAAGTTTAAGTGATATTCTTGAGTTTAGATCCACTCAAGTCACTTAGTACTTCATCACCAACTCTTCAAGTTTGCAAGATTTCCAAGGTGTGGAAAGCTAGCTCAATCCGAAATCTTTCGCGATCAATCAAAGTCCGATCCTTACTAAGTTACTCCTTTCTTATTGAAAGCCAAAAGTTGTAAGCAACTTATCACCACCATCATCTCATCTTTATTATTCATAATCTTAACTATTTCATGCTATATATAGTTACTATGTTGGATCATGATGTACAAAATCTTTAAAACAAGTTATAAGAACCTATATGTTAAACTTGGGTTAGTAAGTGTATAAATGATAAACTTTTGTACAAAGTTTCCACAAAATCGACCACATATAGATCTGATACTTTACATATTCTTGTAGATAATATTAAAACAAAATGTAGCAATTTGAATCACTCTAAACGGACACACGAGTCAAAAGTTATGACAAAAAGAAATTAGCGAAACTAAAACATGAATCGCCAAATAGCTTCGCCTAAAATATGAAATTTTTAGAGGCCCTTACGGTCCGAATCATCAAAAGTTAAAACACGAAAGTTGTCCGGAACGACGTTTTCCTTCGATTACAAAGAAGCTTGGACCTTGAAAACGCATAAATAGGCCATAATCTTTCAAAAACAGAAACTGCCGTAAATATAGTCTCATAAATATACTTTTGTCACAACTAAAAGCAAACCAAGAGGCCTAATGGCCATAAGCCAAGACCACGGCTACGGCTAATGTCAAAGCTAAGTCTCAAGACCATGGTAGTCAAGACTAAAGTCACGGCAAGACCATGGCTAAAGCCTCAAGGCTTGTTTGCCCAAGACCGTTAACTAAGGTAATCATATTTATGAAACGACAAGAACTTGTAAAAACGTGATAAACTTATTTATATAACAATCTTCACTCAAAACATATATTGTATCTACTAAGTGCTACAATACTAGGGAGCTTCATGTGAGGGGTTTCATTTGGGTAAAACGTATCGACGAGTTGCTGGATTTACGATTTAAAGTGTCCTAGCTCCTCGAACGTTTACTACATGACCTCTGAATTATGATGGCCCGAACGGTAGTACGATATATATAAACTAAATACGTTTTCACAACTAGACCATTTCTATAAATGACATACACAAAAACCATGTACTACATCATGATCAACATAGAGACGTATATAGGATGGTTTATGTTTTCTTAAACATTATTCCAAACTTAAGTCGCAACATCCTATTTTAGGTTGCTCGTAGAAGTTCTCTCGGCATATCCATCATTCTCATTATACATTTGATATCATTTACTCTGAGGTGAGTTCATAGCCCCACTTTCTATTACTTAAATTGTTTTACAAACCCTTGGGGGAGATACATGCTTTATTTTAAACCGAACACATTGCTTTCAAATTCTATACTTATCTGATTATTTTACTTGCACTAAGTTACCGCATTTGCCAATCTTAAGTCCCTAAATCATGAATCATTAATCACGAGTGAAGTGAGCGCGAATATTGTGGATAGATCTATCGGGATTGATTTAATCCCGTTTGTTTGACCAGGATCCGGTAAACAAACGCACTATATTTGAGTACATCAGGTAAAACGGCAAATTTTACCTACTTGGGGCATCGGTTACTATTATATGACAGCAAGTTAACGCCTTGATTGCATGATGCTTAGTGAATAATAATTTTTTTTGTTTTCAAAACATTGGTGTGAGTCTAATTAACTCACACTACCAACATAATGTGTTCAACCATTTAACAAACTCTATGAATTTCACTCAACCTTTGTGTTGTGTTTTAAGCATGTATTTGGTCCATAATGTCGGGTCGGCACGGAAGAGCGAGAACTAGATCAAGAAGGCTATAAATTTTATTATTATTCGAAAACATATTTAATGTATTTTGTAAACAATGGAACATCCGGGACCTCATTTTGTAAACTCGATATTTATATAACTCGAATGATAAATCTTTTAAACGACTCCTTTAGAGATCGTTTTATTATTATATTTGTTGTGCCATGAAGTAACACCCGTTTGAATTCGCCGCGTATCACGAAATTGGGGGTGTTACAAGCTTTAACAACAACCCTAACATAATATTTACAGCAATAATTTCTGGTTCCGTCCACCACAAATGAGCGTCATTTTATTGAGATTTTTCACATAAAAACAAATGAGCGTCATTTATTTTGTCATTTAGTGAACTTTTAACCATGACTTTGGTCGTGGCTAAATGTGTTTCTTGACTAAAATCCCAATTCGGTAGTAATATTACCTTTTTTTTTTTTTTTTTTTGCTAGGCATAAAATATATTGATAGCAAAACACATGGGACCAAACTTAAACCATCTTTTTTTCCAGTAATAAAGAAAAAGGAATTTCTTATAAAGTGAAAAAGACATCACTAAAAAAGCAATTGACCTACCGCTAATTTTATTTTCATATGGCTTTTAATTGCGACAAAATGGGTGCATTATTTAAAGGGAACTTTTGATCCACGACTTTGTTGTCTAGTAACATGCTTAAGTTATAGTGAAAGTTACCTATATGATTCTACATTATTACTCGATAACAAGTTGAGTTCATGAATAAAAACAATGTTAGTTGTGGATTAAATTGAAGTTTCAATGCATGTCAAGCGTTACATGCAAGTAGGTTTTACAAGACTAAACACAATATAACATATTGATATTGAGTGTTAAAGTGTTTGTTTAAATTTTGAGAGCAAAGTATTAAGAATGAATACGCATAAACGTGGTAAAGAGGTGACATGTATAACCAAAAAAGGTGACATAGAGGATGTAGGGCCTTGAATTTTATGAAATATTTTAGGGCTTTGCACGAAATTATATAATGAGACATTTCGGGAAGAAATGTTAAATATAAAGTGTCACCGTTTATAAGATATAATGCAATTGGTTATTTAAACGTTATAACATATTATTTATTTAAGTATTTTCTAATCTAAATACTTTTTTTTAATGAAAAATGTATGTACACATGCATATAATTATTAACGGAATAAATTTCGAAGCCTTTAAAAATTTTGAGATCATGAGTGGTTGCTCACCTTGTACATCTTCAAATACGGCTCTGAGAGAATGTCGATCAGTATCTACTAATGTTAGTTTTGGACGTTGGTTTGGATTTTACTTGGCCAAGTTCCAACATTCTTAGCCGTTGATTGGATTATGATCAATCTAATATTTTAAAAAGCTCGAATTGTTTCATTGCGGACATGACTATAGCTTTTTATTTTTTCTATTTTCTATTAAATGTCATTGTCATTAAGCGTTTTTAAGTAAATTTACAAATCAAAATCAGTTATTAAAAAAGAGTTAAAAAATGTAAGTATCTATTCACATTCCAAACGTCATCACATGTCAAGCGGTTTTATAAATGCAAGTATCGATATAGACGTCATGTTTTGTTCCATATATTGTTTCAAGTGCGTTTAAAAAAATACAATAACTTTAAAACAAATACCATTAAGATACATGCATGCTACACATACCATGCACATATTTGTTTATGTCATGGGCTGGTCTTCATATTTCTAGCCGGTTTGTGGAAATCTTTGTAAGAACAGAGTATGAAGAACATCTAGATTGAGTACGGATCAAGATATAAGAAAACAGTAAACCTAATCAAATTTTAAATCATCGTCACTCCAGAAAAAACAATTTCAAGTTTCTAACTTTAAAAAAGGTCAAAAAAAAAATTGTGAATGGGTTTATAATGACATTAAACACACCTTCTTAACCGATAAAGCTCGTGCGATGCACGAGTCATGTTGCTTTTTCCTAGCTGCAAGTAAAGGAACAATGTCCTAGATCTACATAATTATTTCAAGTGTGAGTCGAATACATCACCATCTTGGTTGCCTTAATTAGTAATAAATTGTACCAAAGTTGCCCAAAATTCTTTTTTGAACCATGTTGGTGCATATATAGTCAAAGTTGCTTAATTTTGGCTCTACTTTGTTTTATATGTCTTATAGTTTTAGTATATGAGGTGGAACATTTGGTACACAGCTGCTTAATTTTTGTTCGAGTTGTCTTATTGTGTTTTTTATGTTAAATAATTTTTTATGATACATAATTTCTATTTCTTGCAATAAATGAAATATTTTACAAGTGTTGAACATATCTTTAAGATATATATTGGACACTAATGAGTGTACCTCCACATATATTATATTATATATACTAATTTTTTACATTTAATAAAGTATGTTATATCTTCATAAGTATTATATTAAAAATACTACTGCAATTGCATCTTGAATGTATCTACTTGTGAGGCACGGTATTAAAGAAAGAAATGTGAACCAGGTATGAGACAAAGCTCATATGTGCAACACATATATTTTAATTGGGTAAACATTGTAATCAGGCCATAGTAAGGTTGTACCTATACTTACAACTAGACCATGCACGGCTTCAAAACTATAAATGGGAAGCAACTCAGGTACGATCAGGAGACAACAAAATATAACAACAACAATCTTACTTTCCCATGCAACAATAGTTTTACTTTCTCCTACATTACAACTTATATTCCTTAACATTAAAGTAATATTTTTCCTGTCTGACTTGATCGTCGGAGTGTATTACGGGGAGTGAGTCCCGTATACATTCTAACGATACCTATTGTTTCTTGAGTGATATAATTAAGGCTTGTCATTTGGACCCGTGAATCAACGTATCATTAATTGGCGCCATCCGTAGGACCCGAACAAAATATGTCATGTATGCTCACCGTATGATTTCACTTACATATCTAAGTTTAACAAGATGATACAAAAGAGCATTTTTAAGTCATATATAGCACTTGCTAAAAATCGATTTTGGCGTATATAAAGAGGCCCTGAGAGCAACATTGTCACTAGACAATCAGGTTTGGCTTCTTGATCTCATGCACATATAAGTCATGCCTTACTCATAAGTTGATATAACTATTAATCTATCACTTGTTGCTATACGAAAGGATTACATTCTTTTCTATCCATTTACATAACTGATCTAACAAGAAAAAGGAAAGAATCTTATGTATCTTCTATGGGATAAAGCTACATAATGATGCTTCGATGTCGAGAGCGATAAATCAAGCAACACTGCAAGGCCTTTTCAAAGACGTGAAACCATATCACGCAAAAGCGGAACAACCGCTCCAAAGTCGTGAAACCCCATCACGCAAAAGTGGCATGACGACTTTCATGATTATCTCCCTACATTAAAAGGATGAAAAGCTTTAAAGCTTAATATAAAGCTAAGCAAAAAGGTTCGGACCAATACAATATCCCGCCATTAAAGGGATAATAAGCTATATTGCTTACAAAGACGTGAAACTCATCGCGCAAAGTGACGTGTCCACACTAAAGACGCGAAACCTCATCATGCAAGAGTGACGTGGTCACTTCAATCATTATCTCCCGACATTAAAGGGATGGAAAGCTATAAGTAGCTAAAGTGGCATGTCCACCCCAAAAGACGCGAAATCATAGCGCGCAAAAGCGGAAAACCGCTTTAAAGACGTGAAATTTCATCACGCAAGGCATCAACTCGTCTAGAAAACGCTAAACTCCTTCACACGAAAGTGACATAGTCACTCCAATGAAAATCTCTCGATGTTGAAAGGATGAATTGCTATTACGCAAAAGCTTAATATGAAACTAGATAAAATGGCATGAACGAATGCAATATCTGTAACACCCCCAATTTCGTGATACGCAGCGGAATTCAAACTGGGTGTTACTTCATGGCACAACAGTCATAACAATAGAAAACGAACTATAATGGAGTCGTTTAAAAGATTTATCATTCGATTTATATAAATATCGAGTTTACAAAATGAGGTCCCAAATGGTTCCAAGTTTACAAAATACATTAAATTGGTTTTCAATGATAATAAAATTTATAGCCTTCTTGATCTAGTCCTCGCCTTCCGTGCGACTTCCGACATTATAGACCGAAATACATGCTTAAAATTGTCAACACAAAGGTTGAGTGAAATTCATAGAGTTTGTTTGATGGTTGAACACATTATGTTGGTAGTGTGAGCTATAGACTCACACCAATAATTTGAAAGCAAAATGATATTATTTCACTAAGCTCATGATACCAAACGTTAACATTTGTCATATAATAGTAACTGATGCCCTAATAGGTAATTTGCCATTAAACCTATGGATCTTCAAATAGAGTGCGTTTATTTGCCGGACCTGGTCAAACAAACGGGATTTGTCATTCCCGATAGATCTATCCACATTATTCGCGTTCACTCGCAAGTGATTAATGGTTCATGATAATAGGGACTTTGGCAATAGTGTACTTAGTGCAACTAATATATTTTAAATTTGAAAGCAATGTGTTCGATTTAAAATAAAGCGTGTATCTCCCCCAAGGGTTTGAAAAACAATTAAGTAATAGAAAGTGGGGCTATGAACTCACCTCAGAGTAAATGATATCAAATGTATAATGAGAATGATGGATATGCCGTGAGAACTTCTACGAGCAATCTAAAATGGAATGTTGCGACTTAGGTTTGGAATAATGTTTAGGAAAACATAAACCATTCTATATATATTTCTATGTTGATCATGATGTAGTCAATTATTATTTGATGTTTATAGAAAGATCTTTAATATGTGAAAACATATTTAGTTTATAGATATCGTACTACCGTTCGGACCATCATAATTCAAAGGTCATGCAGTAAACGTTCGAGGAGCTAGGACACTTTAAATCGTAAATCCATCAACTCGTCGATACGCTTTACTCAAATGAAACCCCTCACATGAAGCTCCCTATTATTGTAGCACTTAGTACATACAATATATGTTTTGAGTGAAGATTGCTATATAAATAAGTTTATCATCTTTTTACAAGTTCTCGTCGTTTCATAAATATGATTTCCTTAGTTAACGGTCTTGGGTAAACAAGCCTTGAGGCTTTAGCCATGGCCTTGCCGTGACTTTGGTCTTGACTACTATGGTCTTGAGACTCATCCTTGACCTTAGCCGTAGCCGTGGTCTTAGCTTATGGCCATTAGGCCTCTTGGTTTTCTTTTAGTTGTGACAAAAGTATAGTTGTGAGACTATATAACTAATATAGCACTTGGTACAAAACAAGAATGCATAAATTATCTAACTTGTAACATTCGTGTATATTAATGCCAGAATTAATGATATCATTAAAATACTCACACTCAAAAATACAATTAATATAACACTTGGTACATAACAATTATGCATAAATCATCTAATTTTTCTTTTTCATTAAAACACCCACTAAATAAAATTTATAAATCATTAATAATATAATTAAAATACCCATCACTCAAAAGTACAATTAATATATGAAATGGTACAAAAGAATAACGCATAAATTATTTTATCATTTATGTCTTTAAAACACTCACTAAATGAATTATACAATTCATTAATGATATTAATAAAATGAGAAATGACAAAGGATGCCTAAAAAACATGCATAATTATATGACTAACACTATGTGGCAAGAGTTTATTGGTTGTAGCAGCAGAACCCACTTCTTCACAAACCAATAAATTATTGCCACATAGTGTTAGTCATATAATTAGGCATGTTTTTTAGGCATCCATATCATTTCTCTAATAAAATAACTCTTCACTCAAAAGTTCACTTAAGAGCATGGGGTGTCATGGCACACTCATACCTCTTCATTTGGGCCTCACTTGTGCCACATCACCTCCACATCACTCCAACTCCAACAGACTCATTTAAAAATACTCCCCAATCACAACTAACTCAAACCTCTATATTTGGGCCCCACCCACCCTCATTTTATTTTTTTCCATATTTTTCAAACACAATAAAATTCATTTCATTAATTTAAATAAAAATACAACTACAATACGAAAAAAAAACATACGATAAATAAAAAAAATCATACGATAAATACATAATCCTAATCTGAATACTCCCCGTTCGCAGAATCATATGAGGGAGGTATATAATCCTCGAGGCGAGACAAAGCTTCCTCGTCTACCGGAGATTCCTCACCGCAGATTCCTGCACCATCATCTTTGTTCTCCCGACAGCTCCAATTGAATTTGGTGTTGATGTTGTTCGATACCTTTTGAACACACCGCCACAACTTGTCAATAATCTCGTCATCTTTGTGGGCTTCCTCCTTCAGAAACTTCTCAATCACACCTTTTCGTTCAGTGCTGATGTCGTTGCAACTCTTGTAGTTTTCTCTCATCTGCAGCTTCTCCGTCCTCGCCTGCTCAAACAATTGGATGACGTGTATAATAGCGTCTTTTCGAGCCTCATCGTCGTTATTGCATTGATTTTGAACGTACGTTTGCATATCTTTAGCGGAATGCGGGAGACGGCAAGCCATAATAATCTTGCGTAAAAAGAAGTGTGAATTTTGAAGTTGAATTGTGTTTGAGAAGCGTGAATTTTTTTGTGTAAATGTTGGTAATATTTATAGAGTGGGTAATATTTGAATTTGAAAAAAAAAAAAAAAAAAAGATAAACAAGTTACCGTTGTGTTTAAACGGTAAAGTTTTTAAGTTTTGGTTTTGTCTTTTACCTTGTCGTTGGAGTGGCGAGCATACATGGTGTGGTGGCGAGGGCCGAAACGAAGTGGCGAGCATGCCACGTTGGAGTGGCGAAGGATACTCGTTACCACACCCCATGCTCTAAGTATATTACATGGTACAAAACTTTAGTGCATAAATCATCTTATCTTTTCTTTCTTCTTTAAAACACTCACTAAATAAAATTTACAAATCATTAAGTGGATTATAGAAATCAATCTTTTATGTACTCAGACTTTCTGATACCAGCTTTTTCGACCACGCAACGGACCACCATTTACTACCACAACTTAGCAATATAGACACCACTAGATGGTGCTAAAATGGCTATTTTAAAACACCCTTTATATTTAAACGATATACAATATTACACGTCCAAAATGATTAGCAATATTGTTAATCATCGTTTCTGTATCGTTGTTGCATCGTGATGCATGTCTGCCATTTTTTAAAGTAATAATGTGCGGTAAAGTTGTTCCATTAGGTTGTCGTCATGTGTTAAGTTAGCATCATGAAAAACATATAATCGCGTAGGCACCCTGCTATAAAAACTTTTTATTTTGTTACTAAATGCGTAAGTAAGAAAACAAACTAATTTCTAATTAATAACCTTGGTTAGAGATTCTTTTTTTTTCCTTCTTCAAAAGCAATGCATCAAAAAAACCTTGCTATCACCAAAAAATATAATCACACGGGTACCTGCCGCCGTAACGCGCGGGTACCCAGCTAGTATTCTAATATTACTACAAAATTATCTTACACAAAATAACTGTTAAGTCATAACTTTTCATTCTTTACTAGTCAGACTAACTCAATATTTATTAGCTTTAAAGTTTGTATAATTTGGCAAATTAACTCGTCATCCTTGCATCCGCAATATTCACACCAATTATAACAAACTAATAGTTTGTTATTTGAAAAAGTGTAAATTGCAACAATCGTTTATGTGGTTCGTTTAGAAAGTTGTAATGGGTGGTAGACCTTGTGGTCGGTCGCCACCTAGAACGCGTCCTCCTCCCCTATGAGCAAACCAAGGAATGCGTCCTCTTTGTAAAAATGAAGATTTGGCCAGTCAAGCGGCTCAATGGTTTGTGAGTGTATTGTGTGGAGACATAGTTCATATGAGAGTTCAAGGTATGGTAACTTGAGTTATGACGTCCCATCATATTTAACATTTCAAGATTAACACACAAATAAAAACACACCTTATCATAAGACCACCTCAACACCATCTTTTGGGATCAACTTTAAAAATAGTAATAAGACTAAAATACACCGTTGGTCCCTAATCTTGAAGTGGAGGATCGCGATGGGACTAAACCGGCATAATCATCGCCACGGGTCCAAACAAGAGCGATTAAATGCCGATTGGTCCCTTGACCACTAACACCTATGTCAACGACTCTTTTCTCGTTAGTTTCACGAGGGTAATATAGTCCAATCACATTTATAACTCAACCTAGTTAATTCTAACCCAAGAACTATTCCACCAAAACAAAAAGTGATATTGTTTGAACAAATAATATCGGTGTTCCCGAGTCCTCACCACTTAAGTATGACTTCATAAAAGTCAATCGGTAAAGAAAGTAATAGCTCACGTAAATTTACCCGTGATTAACAAACAAATTTATACATTATCAACTACTTAGCTAGTTGACTTATAATACCAACTATATCGGTGTTTGATGAAACCGAACATAACCGATACTACGGAGTCATTGTCTCGATACATGTTAATTTCTCGATTCGTTACAAAATATAAAGATGAATTTGGGCCCAACTTCAAAACGTTCAATCGCTGAATCTTCAAATGATCTACAGATGAGATTGATATCCGTAAACTGCTGAACCGACAAAACTCATAGGCCTAAGTTGATGAGGTCACGCCACCTTGTCTCGATAAAACAAGTATACAAATTACAAACATATAAGTTATGAACTGTAGTGTTACAGTTAACGGAATTTAACACATGACATGGTATTCATCATCGAAACATCACCTAGGGTCGCCTTTGGGCGAAGAGTGCTAGGACGCAGCTTTGTAATCTTTTCTTTGTCAGAAAGGGTGTCTTAACACCGCTTGAAACATCTGCAAAGAAGACCACCAAGCCTTTCACCTTCCCTCCAAGTCAAACCTGTGCAAGTTCTCAACATCAAACCCCGCAAACTCAACCATTTTGGCCTTCCCTTCCCGTCTAAACCTCGCTTAAATTCTTGAACAACTTGTCTCTTTTTTCTAGGCAAAACCTCCTCTTCATCAACCATCTTTCCTTTTCCATTTCCTTTAATTTTGTCCCTTTTTAGCTACAACCCTTCTTCGTCCTTGATTACTACCCTCCTTTCACTCTTGGTGTCCCGGTTCCACTCCCCTCGCATTTTTTCTTATCGATCCCCGCCATTGACTTCTAGTCCTAAAAGGTGTTTGACTAACATCCTAAAGTTAGCATCCCGCTCTACCCAACCCACAACTTCAAAACCGATGTTTTTAAGTAAAATTGTGCTAACTTTTGGGGCTTGTGGGCTATGAAGATATCAATCGAGTCATTTGTTTCACCATTCCAAACAAAGTATGAACATCAAAATCGGTATGAATCAAATGCAAACCATTTTCTAGGGATTGTTTAGGATCACAAAAACAACGCCCATTTTGTTCATTAATCTCGATAAGACATTATCAAGGCTTGAACTAAATATATCCCTATCACTTGTAAAGGCACATGATTAATTAATGAACCTCGCTCATACCGAGTGGGCTATAATCAAAACCCCATTATAGTGAATTCAACAGACCTCACCTTCTTCTTCTTCCTTGACATCCTTAAACGTGAGACGAATATGCTTCGTCCTTCATTCTTAGTTTTTGTTTTTAAGAATGAGTTTGACTAGATGTGCGTTTCAAGACGTGAGTGTGGATGTATGTTAGGTTTCGTTTGAATGGGTTTTGTTAAATGGGTCGAGTTAATATGATAGTGTTTATGGTTTCGGATCTTGTTAGTTGGGTTCTATTGGTGATTCCAAACACATTAATTGTGTATATGCGTATCAAGGAAGGCAAAGGGCCAAGTTGCGTGGTACTAGGTTTAAAGTGTCACAATTGGTCCTCAATTTGGCCATCCAAATTGCTTTTTGCACTTAAAATTCTCGCGTATTTTTGTCACACAAACTTGACTTTTATCTGCTTAAAATGTCACAATTAGTCCCCGAATTTGGAACGTCCAGTTGTTTTGGTATTTATTGGTTAATACACTATATCATTTGCATACCAACAATCACAAGAAACAACCTCCCAATAGCCGACTTCCCACTACTTGAAGAACTCGCCAAATCTTCGAACTCCGACTACATGTTTGACTCGATTTCTCTTTTATCGAGAGAAAATGATAAGGACATCAAAATTGGTAAAGGACTCCAAAACACTTTGATCGACTTGATTCGGGTATGAAGGAAACCCAACAATACATCTCGAGATCAAGGCTTTCGAACTACGGTGATGAACTACAAGGTTATCCAGATCTTCGCAATGTGCAAAAGGCTAATGTCTTGAATGCGTTGGAGATAAGGAGGATGATCATCGACACACTCACGTGTGTGTGACAGAACAACTTCCTTGATCATCTTAGGAAGTGTTGAGAAGGAAATGCTATGGTTATGTTTTCCCTTTTTGTTTTGGAAAAATATGTACCTAATATTTATGTTCTAGTGTTTTAATATGAAGTTAATGAATCTATATGTTATGTTCTAGTGTTTTAATTCGTTAATTATGTTGTTAATTGTTGTATTCGCCTCAAGAGAGTTGTTATATGGTTTTGATTGTATTGGGTGTTGGTGGAACTATGGTCCTTGGTCAAATGTAATTAGAGTGTATGGGACATAGGTTTTAGTCCCCTATCCTGCCTTGCATTAACTTATAGCAAGCACTTTATTCTCACATTTTACCACAAATTTGAATTCAAATACATAAACCAAACCCTTTAAGAGAAATTGAGTCAAATGGGTAAATCTAGAGCTCAGAAATGATAAAATGCTCCAATTGTCAAACTGTTGGACATAATAAGTCTAGTCATCACAAGGATCGTACCAAAACCAACAAAGGAAAGTAAGGTTCGAGGTAGAAAAGGCATTGTGATGGCGTACAACAGTATTCATTTAATTGTCATTTGTATAACGATTGTTCTAGTGTGTTTACATTCTAGTTGATGTGCAAATGTATTACTTTTGAAGTGGATGGATGAAGAGGATATAAGGAAGACTATGGAACAAGAGTTTTATGATGCACTTACGAGCAAGAAGAAGAACACACAAATTTGGATGAAAATGAAGAAGCGTGCCGAGTTGGATGAAGAAGCATTCCATAGCTTTTGGAAGAGGAGAGAATGTACAAAATAATTGAAGAGGAATGGGAGAGGAAAATTGGCTTGAAGATGCAGAGTATGAGGCGACTTACTATGGAGTATCTGTGGAAGAGTTATATCCAAGACATCCATATGTTTGGATAAAATTGACCTCTGAAAGTCACAAATTCGCAGCTTTTCTAAGGTTGTAGGCATCTACTCTTCTAGCCATTTTGTAATATCGACAATAGAGAACGCCCGAGACAAACACCAGTTGAACCAACTGCAATCGATGACAAATGGATCACCTACTACTCATTTATCGCAGTTGAATTCCTAGCAAGAAATGTTATGTTGTCTTTCGGTCTAAATGTAGCTTTAACTCGATATGTGTGCTTCTTTTGTTATAATAATTGAATTTTGGTTACAATTTGAATCATGACTTTATAAGTCAAACAAGCGAGATTTTAAAACTAACAATTCGGTTTCGTATCCTCTAATAATTTGGTTTATGTTGACCTTATAAGTCAAAATGGGTTTTCCCAAGCACCCACCTAAACCGGATATGCAAGTGCAAACTACAAAATGAAAACAACATTTCCAAAATATACCTACACCACCACCTAATTACACCATATGAAGCAAAACATACATGTTAACAAGTATCGTTTCAAGAACCATCATCACCAAAAACTATACATCTTCATTACATCAACAACTAAAAATAACAGTGAACTTTGATGGGAGGCTTGTTATTCATGGGGAGACTTGAGGTCCTTAGGGGAGGCACATACCACTCATTCCTATTTGTGTCGGAGCATCCCACACCGCTACAAGACCAAGTACAACTTTGGGAGCGAAGCCTTGGACGCCTTGGAAGCTTGGGAAGTGGAACCTTTCGAATTAGTGGTCTTAGAAGACATGTTCCCACACTCATCATCGGATGTGTCGAAATAATGATGACATCAACTTCATTTCCTTCACGTTAGTATCCGGAAAGATAGACAAAACAGATATAATCGAGTTGACCCATTACAACTTTCTTAGCTTGTAAACATTCACTCTAAAGTCGACCTTTTCGAGACTCCTTATTCTCATATTTTTCCCACAAGTCTTCAAGTATCACATCAACAATGTCATCTCCTATATCCCACTTATTCCCATAAGTAGCCATGGCATAGTCAACCATATCGTCAGATACCTTTAGCTTGCTATAATCCCTCTTCTTGACTGATTCTGACACCGCTCGGATTGTCAAATAAATAGGAGTTATTTATGCTCCTCCCTTAAAATGGCAATAACACAAATACAAAAAAAACCCGACTAACCTTTCATCACTTGAGCTTCTTTCGCAAATCTGCATAAATCATCAAACATTTCATCAGACATTTCATCTTCTTTTAACCAAGTATTCCCATATTTTGCCTTCACATATTTTACCATCTCATCAGTTACATCCGTACAAGTAAGCTCCTTGTCTGCCATTGTTAAAGTGTGTGTGAGGGTTGTGTGAAGAAGGCGGGAAACAATCAAGATGGTATATGGTAAACCGTTTCTCATAATTAACTAGGTTGAGTTATAAATGTGATTGGACTATATTACCCTCGTGAAACTAACAGAAAAGAGTCGTTGACATAGGTGTTAGTGGTCAAGGGACCAATCTGGCATTTAATGGCTACTGTTTGGACCCGTGGCGATGATTATGCCCGGTTTCGTCCCATCGCGATCCTCCGCTACAAGTTTAATACAAATTACAGATTGAACCCCTAAACTAATATTTCATTCATTAAACAATCTTAAACATTACATCAATAATTAAAATACTCTTGTCGAGGTAAAATGTTAAGTCTAACTATTTTATTCTTTAACGAAGGAAAATGAATACAAATTATCTACAAACATTGTGATTGCTCTTTTAAAGTAAGGACTATATGTGCTATCTTACAAACTATGAAAGCATGTTTCACAATTTCCTCTTTAAATGGCCGTTTGTTATATGGGTTTGAGACTGCATTCACCTCTTCTCACTTATTCTCACATTACATTTTTAGTGGTAACCACTTCCTCACATTTTAACCTATTTGTTAAACATAATCAATTAGAAACTAAATAATTTTTTATTTATAAAATATTACATAAATAAAAAAACATTACGAGATATGAGATATCTTCATCAAATCTTTGTATAGTACAAACTTAAATTAAACTTTACGAGAAAGGTGTTCGACCAAATCGGCACAAAAGATTTGATACTTTTGTGACGATTTGATATGTCTCATAATTTGTAGCACTTGTTCATGGGGTCATAGGAGGTCGTCCAGTTGATGTGCTTCCTCTTATACCAATCAAGAGATATTGTCCTCTTTTTTGTCTCGAATCATATTATCTCTACTACTTATTAGACGAGTACCCGCGCCTAGCGGCAACGGTGTCTAGTTTTTTGCAAAATTCCGACGACTCAAATTTTTTTCAACAAAATGTATTTGTAGCGTTAGAGAATTATTTTCTAATAACTATAATTTTGATGCATGATTGCATATGCATTTAAACCAAAATTCATATTTATAGCAGTTTACTTGGTGTTTTTGGTGTTTTAATTACTTGAAACAGACAATTAATGATATGAATATAGGTTTATGAATGAGAAAAGATACAGAACGCACCCAAAATTTGAAGCCTTCATACAACTAATACTCCCAACAAGTTACCAAACTCTTACTATTTGCCGTAACTATCACATGTACAATCAAAATTTTAGTTTTTCATAAGGGCCTTAACATCAAAATACAACTATATACCACTATTACCCTCCTTAATACCCGCTATATCAACATTTTAGTTTTCCATACAACTAATATTATTTCACATCTCTTATTGAATCTCTTATTGAAAAAGGTCTCCCATCGAGTACACAAATAGCGGCGATGATGTCTAATTTTAAACAAAATTTCAATGGGAACAATTTTTTCAAAGAACTTTGTATGTAGCGATAGAAATCCTCTTCTAATACATTATCTAGGTGAGATGTTTTATGGGCGTATGTAGCGAGAGAAATCCTCTTGAATAAATTTTATAGATGAGATGTTTTATGATGGCGCCTAATATACTATTTTCAACAAAATCGAGTAGCGCCGATCTATGTCGCTTAAGGGTTAAGAGTATTATATACAAACACAAATTATCTTGTGCTCCATTTTGTCGCTAAGAGTATTATATATAAAAGCAATATTCCATTTTGCCGCTAAAACCGTGTCATGTGCTCTAAAACGAAATGTCTTTAAGAGGAAGTTAAAGCACATGTTAAAAATACTTAAAGCACGTGTTAAAAATACTACTCCTTCGGTTTTAAAATAATTGTTCTACAGTAAAAAAAAACACACACACTTTAAGAAAAATATAATTATTATTGTTTTTTTTTTTTTGTTTTTTTGTTTTTTTTAAGAATGACTGTTTTATCAAGTAAGTGTAATATAGTAAACTCAATCAAATTCTATATCTGTTATTTTGTAGTGAACAATTAAAATGGGACAAAAAAACATAGACTATTTATATAGAAATTATTTGAAACATGTGTAAAATTTATATATTTTTTATAAGAAGTATTCAATATGTTAATGTAAATAGATGCTTGCTTGAAAATAATTAGCTCTCACATGATATATTATATTGAAATTTGTGCAAGGTCAGTATCATGACTTGTGTTCAAGACGTGATTTAGTCATGACTTGTTAGCGACATAATCTCAATATTCAAAAGAGAACATATTTTTGAAATTTATATTTGCATTTTAATTCTTTTATGTTTATATGTACCACCTTGTCATTTCCATATGCGTTTAGATCCACTTTACATGAAAATGTAAACTATTTTCAAAGAGAGGTGATTTGTACACTCTATGGATTGATTAGAACACTCAAAAGTATTGCATTTTGACATTTATACCCTTGCAGGGGTGAATATAGGTAAAGTGATCTAAGGGTATATATGTCAGTGTACAAATGCTTTTGAGTGTCCCAATCAATTTATGGAGTGTGCAAATCACCTCCCATTTTCAAAATATAAAATTAGTAGTTGTTTCAAATTTCAAAAATATGTAATGTGTCACGCAACATTGAAAATGTAAAATAGTACCCCAAGTCTTTACATATTTTGTCATTTGAGCATTGGAAATGAAAAAAGTACTTAAGTCTTCACCTACTTTGACATTTTCTATAAAGTTTTTGATAAGTCTTTATCTATCGGGAGATGATTTGTACACTCCACAAAATGATTAGTACACTCAGATTTATTGTGTTTGGATATTTATACCCTCACAAACACCCTTACATTTTCACCCTGTGAGGATATAAATGTCCAAACACAATAAATTTGAGTGTACCAATCATTTTGTGGAGTGTACATATCACCTCCCTTATCTATATAGGTTGTCAATCTAGTTTTGTCAAATAGTTCAAGTCATGTCTAAGTAATAACCTAGTCAAAAACAACAAATTTCGCATTATGTGGAACATCAAGAAGACCTCAAAGTTACTTAATTTTGTACTCATATTAACATTAGAACTTGAATAGGTATTACAACATAAAGTTAATAGTGCAAATATAGATATAAAAAATGACCACAAATTTTGCAAACTTATAAAATCATTTAAATTTAAATAACTTCAAGTTTTCATGTTCCAAAACTTTTAGAAGATTTTAAAGCCTGAAAAATCTTCCCAAATAACAAAAAGAATAATTTACTTTCGTGATTCTTTTACAGCTTAAACAATTAATAAGTCAAAAATATCAACTAAACATAAATTAAAATCGCATATAGGTAACAAAAATATACCAATATAATTTTTTAAATAAATTACAATATGCACAACCAAAACTAAGCAACTAATAAAAAAACAAATACCAAAATAAGAAACAAATTTACTAACTAATTTGAAAATGAACTATACATTTTGGGCAGCGGCAAAACGCGGATTCCGATGAAAGCGGTGTCGGCAGCAATATATCGGAATAAAACGTCAAAAATATTAAAAACTCATATCAGTAAAAAAAAAGCATAGATCCATTAATAAAAAAACTTTCATAACCAGCCAAATATATAGCTCTACAAAAAAGAAACCTTGAAATATATATATAGATCTATTAAAAAAGACACAAAAAAACCTCAAAACTCGAGTATTCCTCAGATCTGTAAGAGGTCTCTATGGTGGGGTTTCGATGATTAGGTTCTTCAGCGGTGGTGAGTTTCGTTGGTAGTGAGGGTTTCAGTGGTGTCGTGGGTCGCAGAAACTCCTTTGGCGATGACAGCTGAAAAAAATGGGGTAGATCTCGGAGGCGGTGGATCTCGGTGGCCGCGGGTTCTTTTTAGCAGTGTAGGTGGTGCTGGGTCTCGGTGGTTTTGGGCGTTTCGTTGGTGGTAGGGGTGGTAGTGGGGTAGGCTATAATTTTTTGTGATGATAGTGGTGGAAGAGATTAGAGAAAAGATGGGAGACTTTTATGAGTGTGTATTTTAGTTTGTGGTGAGACAATTAAAATGAAAATAAATGGTGAAAATTTTAGGTACATCCTGTATTTCAATATTTCACTTTTTCTCTTACATTTGACTTTCAATAATTTAACTTTTCAACATTTGACTGTTTTAAAAATAAAACAAATTTGTCTATTCTTGAAAACTTAAAAACTCTTAAAAATTAGTAAAGTTGATTCCCTAAACTACCCTTTAAAATAATTAACTTACATAAATCTTAAATGTAAAATTACAATACACGGTTTAATTAATAATGGGGACATTTTATTAATGATAAATTTAGAAACATTTTTATATAACTTAAATAAATCTTAAATGTGACTCGTGGATGAACAGATTCTACATGGTTTAAATAATAATGGATGCCACTTCAAATACCTTTTGATAAAATATATGGTTTAAACAGTAACTCACGAATTCTTTTTTAATATTAAATAATTTCCAAATAATTAGGCTTAAACTAAACTATATCATTATCTTTACTACTTATAATGCATGTATTTATATTACTTAAACTTAAAATTTGTTAAATTTTAAGTAATGTCTAATGCCTAATATATCATTTACAAAACAAGTTTACATAACACTACTTTTTTTATGTGGCAAGTTTTTAGTATTTAAATAATTGCATTACTGTCAATTTAAAAATATAAACACACTAACAAAAGAGAATCTTTTATAAATGACAGCCAATCACACAACTGTTCATGAAAAAAAAAGCAGTTTACGTGGGTATCCATATAGGGTTGCACAGTTGCAACCGGTTCCATCAATTAAAAAAAAAACACATGGTTGCATCAAGAGTTACACCAGAACGACAAATTAGCAAGTATAATAATTCGCCGCTATGCACCATCGCTTTGCATGAGTATTTGTCTAGTGTAATTTGATTCATGCAAACATCATATTCCTTATTCTTTCTCCACTTGTCGGTCGTGCGTGATTAGCTAATATAACCCATTTTTTCTTTAGAATACCAAACGATTGTCCTGCTTCATGTAATGACATATACCGTATTTGATTGTGGTCATCGACGCCTGGATTTGAAATCGACTTAACAAGTGTCACCTATTCCAGATTGTCAACAAGATAATATCCTCATTTGTAAGTTACGCCCTTAATCATAAACAGAATCTCTGGTGCTTTTTCATCTTTGAGATTGGTGAATAAAGGGGATTGATGTATAACATTGATGTCGTTTTTCGCCCTAAAAACATCAAAGAAAGCATGGCATATCTATAATTCTTGTAACACAACAACTTCTAGCAAAATGAATGGATTCGGACCATGATCACGTCTACAATATTGTCCATTATATGCGTTTGGACATTCAAACCACTCCCAATATGTACTATCACGGTTTCTTAACATTCTCGGAACCCGCGCTTTTCTTGGTGAAACGCCAGTAGCTTTTCAATATTAATAATTTTAGGTTTTGCAAAAACTATGCTTCATCTTTTTCCATAACAAACTTACAAAAATTATCAAGAAATAGACGAGAAGTTGCTTCAACCATTTGCAATATTCATTGGGGGTGTCAGAAATGGTGTTGTGTGCTATTTGACGAATTGCAGATGTACACTTCATCAATGGGGAAATTTCTTTTCTTTCGGTACAGTCAATATTATCACGAAAGTATGCAGAATGAGTGGTTACTTCTTCAACTATGCTTGTAAATAACTCCCGACTCATTCAGAACCTCTTCCAGAAATGATATGCACCGTACATCGGATTCACACTAAAATAGGCGGCGACTAAACGATCATGAGCACTATAACGATCTCGACTTACAATGTTTCTCGTTGATCGAGCATCTCGTTGTCTATTTTTAATAAACGACAATGCTTTTATAAAAATAAGTTCCGACTAGTAACTTTTTTTCTTCCCAAGAGTCTATGTAAGATTTTGTTTAAAGTTGTTTATAAAAATGATAGAAGATGAGGGTATTTATAGGTAAATAAAATGGAATATATATATATTTTTTAATTTATTTATTTATTCATTTATAAGCGTTTGATAGGGTGGGGGAAAAAATCTCATTTCAATTATTTTTTCCTCTTGTCTCACGTGTGAGCCATGCCCTATTTAATGGGGTGGCGCATGAGGTGTGTACATACGTAGTAAGATTATGTTTGAAGTTGTTTATAAAAATGATAGAAGATGAGGGTATTTATAGGTAAGTAAAATGTTATAATTTAAACTTTTTTTTTATTCATTTTTAAACGTTTGATAGGGCGGGGGACGAAATCTCCTTTCAACTATTTTTTCATCTTGTCTCACGTATGAGCCATGCCATATTTAATGGTGTGGCGTATGAGGTGTGTACATACAAAGTAAGATTATGTTTGTAGTTGTTTGTAAAACTGATGGATGATGAGGATATTTATAGGTAAATAAAATGGAATACTTTATTTTATTTTATTTTTATTCACTTATAAACATTTGATTGTATGGGGGACAAAATCTCCTTTCAACTATTTTTTTTCTTCCTTTTTGTACCATGTGTGAGCCATGCCCTATATAATGGGGTGGCGCATGAGGTGTGTACATACGGAGTAAGATTATGTTTGAAGTTGTTTGTAAAAATGATAGAAGATGAGGGTATTTATAGGTAAATAAAATGGTATAGTTTAATTTTTATTTATTTATTCGTTTATAAACGTTTGATAGGGTGGGGACAAAATCTCCTTTCAACTATTTTTTCCTTTTGTCTCATGTGTGAGCCATGCCCTATTTAATGGGTTGGTGCATTAGACAACACCTCACGAATGAGGCAACCTGAAGAGGTTCGGATTGATAAATAGTTTAAATCAACTGTTTGATATGATTTTCATTCACTTACACAGAATATTTTGTTTACAAATTTAAACCCCCACTTAAGAGTGCTAGGTACAATTGGTGCCGTGGGTGCTGCCGTGAAAAAAGTTGTGCCACCTCATCACTTGTTTCCCATGGCACAAGATTTCTCTATGGCATCAAAACACCCCTCTCTAGCTATGGCGCCACTTTTTAGTGCCGCCGAGTATTTTTTTTCATTTAATATAAACAATATATATAACTAAAATTTAATTTCATTAATAAAAAAAAAAAAAACATCACTTAAATTTAAAAAGACATTACATTAAAAAAAAAGAAAAAAAAATCAGATTAAATCAATACATAAAAATAGAAATAATCTAATTTTTGGGATAATATAAGGCCTGAATCCTTATTGTTTCCGCCTCGATGATAGCCGCGTCTTCTGGATCCATATCATTTGTTTCAATTTTCAAGATCTTCGGGCTTTTTTGGGGCGTAAAGTGCTTTGGAATTTAACTCCGCGTTCCTTTTTTGAGCGTTTATTAATTCAACTCTCGCCGCCGTCTCACGCTCCAGCTTTTCCAACTTCGCCTCACGATCCAAAGCGTATTGTTGTTGCAACATTTCTTGAAACATAACCGGGTTTGAACCGGAAGAGGCGGATGAGTTTGAAGAGCGTTGACTTTTTGAATGCCTTTCTTTCCCCGGTGGACGCGACAACAGATCATCTCCAAAGAGTTCGGGATCCTCTCCCGTTACCTGTAAGCGGTTTCATCTAGCTTGTGTTGAATCAAGGGCTTTTTCACTTGTGTCTGTCTCTAAAAAAAACCAAGCACTTTTGTGCTTAAAAGTGTAATCCGTGATGCGGCTAAAGATTATATGAACCCGTGATATCAAATCTTCATCCCTTTCCCCGTTAAGAGCTTGAGTTTCATTGACAATCAAATTGAACTTCTTTACATCTCTATTCAACGAAGTCCACTTTGCAGTTAACATGTTCTTGGTACGCTTCACAAACTTTTTTTTCGGCTTCTTTATTGTAAATTTCGAGAACCCGATACCAAAACGTGTCTCTATTTTGATCCACGCCCACATTTGGATCCTCAGATACTTATATAAAGCATTCCGCCAAAAGTAACTCCTCATATTGGCTCCACAAGTTTCGACTAGAATTAGATCCCTCGGGTTTATCCTTGGGGTGTTTGGCAATTTTTTGGGAATACGTGCCAATGAGATCGGTTTCATCGGGTTGTTCTTGCGATTTGGTGAGGATGTTGTTGAGATTGTTGTTTGAATAGTTGTTAGAGAAATCTTGGTTTGTTGGAGTTGTTATTGAGGTAGGAATTTTTGAAATTTCAATTGTTCCTCGAGTGAAAATTAGGCATTAAATAGGTTAGGGGGAATTGCATATATATCCCTCCAAAGGTGAATAATTCCATATATATCCTTCTTACAAGTTTTTGATGCACATAGTACAATGATTTTTATGCACGCAAAGGATATATATGCAATTTTGCATCTTTGAAGAGATATATATGCAAATGGCCCAATAGGTTATATCTGGTAAATTGATTTGGTATTTGATATGAGAATTGGTTAAAGTTTGATGACATGGAATTAGCGGATGATGGTGTGTTTGGGTTAGAAGAGGATGATGAATTATGTATTTGATTTTGTGGGTCGCTTTTTATTATGATTCATTTTTAGAGAGAAAATGAGAGTAAAAGAGATGAAAGTATAATGAATTGTGTGAAAAAAATAGAAGATTAACAGGGTATATATAAGATTTTTAAAGGGGTTAAAATTTGAAAAAGTGGGGTGTTTTAATGCAAAAAAAGGGGTAGAAAAATGGCCTAATGGCTAGTTTTGCAAGAAAAAAAATGATGACCGCGTGGGTTGGTGGCTACAACGCCAGCCGCAACCGGTCAACGTCTGGTGTGGTTCTCGTGCCAGTGGGTATGGTCTAAGAGGACGCATGGTTTTAGTGGAATCAAGGAATCGTGTATCATATTTTATTTCACTAATTTTGTATACCAAATGTTATTTTATCAATTTTTGTTTTTTACTTTTTAAAAATATATTTTATTCTAACTTACTTATATAATAAATGTATTTTTTAAATTGATAATTAGCTTTCTTTCTCCTATTTTTTTCAAATCAAACTTGAAACAAGTAAACTAGCCTATTAACATGTGCCTCGGGGCACATGTTAAGCACACAAAAAAGACGGCGGGACCCACGAAAAAGTACGTCCGGACCCACTTATTTTATTTGAAAGTTATATTTTTTGTGGGTCCGGACGTACTTTTCGTGGGTCCCGCCGTCCTTTTTGTGTGATTAACGAAAAACCCTATTTGCAATATAACTTTAGCAAAAATGAATCAAACCTGACGGTAATTAGTACGGAGTACCATTTTTCCTAAAACCCAAAATTTCATTGAATTCCAAAACCAATTCAATTTCCCCCAAATCAAAACCCTAACCCTAACTTTTCAATCCCACAAATTCAAAATTCAATTCACAAAAATTTCACATTTTTATGTAATATCCCCAACCTTTTCACAAAACCCATCTTTTATTTCCATCAATTTGTTTAAAAAAAAAACGGATTTTTATTGTTTTTTTGGGTGCAGGTGAGATTGATAATAATGGGGGATGATGAATCGGATGGTAACATGTATCATTAAAAAAGAATGTTGTGATGAGGTTGCAAAAGTATTGTTATAGTAAGCTTAATAACTGCCAAAGCATATTTAATGATGAAACTATGGCTTTTTATGTATTCGGAGACCAAATGATGGGACCTTATATGGTTGCAATACAGACTACGTAGGTGCTATTTCTGCTATCGAGGATAGTCTACCTGTTAAGTGATAATATGGTCGGTTGGGTCATAACACATTATATTTCATGTGTGACTTCCCGTTCGACCCATTTGACCCGTTTGAGATTCACTTAAATCACAAATTGTTGCAATTGTTTACAGGTTTAGGCGTTCAAAATGTTGCAACAGGATCGCCCCTGGCGAGCACTCGTACTTGATTATCTGCTCAGATGCAAAAATTTGACTATGCTTAGGGGTTAAATGGTTATTGTTAGTGGATTCAGTATCGCAAGTTTAACATTAGGAGTGAAATAAGCTATTTTGGATAAGTTGATCTTTTGGTTATGAGCATAAGCTGTTTAATTTAGTAATGCCAAACACCCGTTGTTGCGTTTTGATACAGTAGATCAGCAGTAATAAGTGTTTTGGATATGATTATAGGCTCATTTGATGGTGAACTAAGCAGCAACTATAAGTAATAGTTTCGGAGTTGCCTATTCAAACAGCATATCCGATTCTGATTATTTTACGCCTTAAATCCCTAATTAGCTGATTCCCGAAAACTTAAACAAATCGATATTTGATTATCTGGTTTTGTTACTGTAGAAGCCTATCTACACACTTTTTGCAGCATTGCCTTCTATTATAGCAATTGCTTATTTCATGAAAGCATAAGCAGTTTTAATAAGTATTACCAAACATCCCCTGAAGTCAATGTTATCATAGAAGTATTGATGTTGTATGCTGAATTGACATCAGACAACTCCTTCGATATTAGTATTATGAATCCTTCTTACAAAAAGGGACATTTATATTTTTCTTTAGGACAACCAGGGCTAATGGTTTCTTGATTAATCCAGTCCATATTACATGACGTGTTACACTTTATTTTCCCGAAAAGGTTTCTGATTCTTTGTCATTTTCTAGACCAACATGGGAAGGTGGTCAATACGAAGGATATGAACAAAGTTGATTGGCTGCTCTTCGATTAGCAATGGAATTAGGAGCTGATCATATCGATGTTGAGCTTAAGGTTTTCTTCTTCTTGACATAAAATCGGTTTCTTTGTGTCATGGGCCTGTCTAAAGTACTATTATTAGTGTTCTTAAATAGTAAATTTTTCTGTTATACTATCAGACATAATATTCTCTATAAAATTTCTGATTTTAGTTGCTCAAATGCAGGCCGTTGATGATTTCAACGATTTAATCCATGGAGACAAGCCTACAAAGTGCAAACTCATTAGGGGTGAGCATGGTTCGGTTTGGCTCGGTTTTTGTATAAAACCGAAACCGAACCGAAAAATTTCGGTTTTTGATTTTTAGAAACCATTCGGTTTCGGTTTTGTGTCGGTTTGGTTTTTCGGTTGTCGGTTTTTTTCGGTTTGGTTTTTCGGTTTTTTCGATTTCTATACGATTTATCGAGCTTTGCTTTTTCAAAGTAGATTTGACATATATCATAAAATAGAACCATTTCTTAAACCGGTACCGGCTAGTACAACGGTACTAAAACGGGTAAAGAACCGTCTTAAATCAAGTGCCAACATTCTCAAAGTTGCCTCCAAGTTCCAAGGATTTTTTAGAGCTTGAAAGGTACACTGAAACAATTGAAAGGTGTGCAAACGAAAAAGAATGATGTTGGAACAAGATCTTCAATCTTTTGATGTAATTGCACCATCTTCAACAGGAACAACCATTAACATTCAAACTTAATGTGTTCTTGTGACATTTGTGTACCCATTTTTTTTACCTTAAAGCACATTTGTGTTATGTATATTGTTATAAAATAAAATATTAGCAGAGTTATCACACATTTGAAATGCATCATTGACAACGGTAATGTAAAAGGAAGATATCAAGATAAAGTACTTATATTATTTATGAACAACAAGGCAAGATATATTATTTTCACTTTAAATGTCGGTTCGGTTTCTATTGGTCGGTTTTTAAAGCTAAAACCAAACCGAACCAAAAACTTCGGTTTTTTCAAAATGTAAAAACCGAACCGTCGGTTTTTCAATCGGTTTCGGTTTTTTTGGTTTCGGTTCTTCGGTTTTTTTCGGTTTAGGTTCGGTTTTTCGGTTTCTTGCACACCCCTAAAACTCATAGTTTCTTCTCACAATTATCAAAATACTCCTTTGAAAGTGCAAGCTTGGGAACCTTGTGGCCAAAATACAGTCAACAGGAGCTGACATTGTCAAGTTTGCAACAACCGCTGTAGATATAGCTGATGTAGCAGCCACGTACTTACTTAACTCTCTTTGCATAGAAGTCATTGAAAGGTGACTTTGTTGTACCGGTTGGGTCATTTATATAAAAAAAAGTTGACATTTTTGATTAAAAGTAATCATATTGACTGTCGGGTAACTTGGTACCGAATGCCCAAACGGCATACAAAGCCATCTTTTATTGAATCAAATGTTATATAAAATTACTGTGACTCAGGGCACACATGTGCAAGTCTGTTGATATTTTAAGAGAAAAAACCCTTATTTCTACCTATTTAAATGAGTAAAATGCATCATTTTTGGATGCAGTTGTACCATTCCTCACAAAGAATCTTTACTTCAATGTTGTGATGAGGTTGATCCAGTTGCAAAGGTAATTTTCATTGTCATAAAAAGCTTTACCATCAAACAATATGCAGACAATGATAAAAATATGGCATTTAATGTATTGTGTTATTGATTGTATGTTACAGTCAATAGGAGCGGTCAATTGTGCCATCAGGAGACCAAATGATGGGACATTATATAGGTGTAGTACAGACTATGTAGGTGCTATTTCTGCTATCGAGGAAAGTCTATGAGGTTTCTTTCTATACTTCCTAAAAGAAGTGATAATATGGGCGGTTGGGTCAAAACAGTGCCTTTTGTTCACTTATAAAAGTTTCATATGATTTCACATGTTACTTTCTGCCCGTTCGACCCCTTTGAGATTCACTTAAAGCACAAATTGTTGCAACTGTCTGCAGGTTCAGGTGATCAAAATGGTGCAACAGGATCACCCTTGGCAGGTGGACTATTTGTGGTTATTGGTGCTGGTGGTGCTGGAAAAGCTCTTGCTTATGGAGAAAAAGCGAAGGGTGCAAGGATTGTGATAGCCAATCGTACCTACGGTTTGATTCTACTAGCGTCCATATTACCATTCCTAGCACTCGTATTTGATTGCAACTAAAGTTTTCTCTTACTGATACTGCACAGATTGTGCTAGAGAACTTGCTGACATAATTGGTGGAGAGGATATATCTTTGCCGATTTGAGCACTTACAATCCAGAAGGTGACATGATACTTGCAAACACTGCAGCCAAATATTGACAACACTCCTATTTCTAAGGCACGGCTGTCTACCTTTCTTCGGTCATATGTTTTAGTAATAATGGTATGCAGTTAGATCACTTTTTCTATTTTTTATGACAGGAATCTTTAAAGTCGTATGCAGTGGTATTTGATGCTGTACACACGAAAAATTACGAGATTACTTCGGGAAGCTGGAAAATGTGGAGCCATAATTGTTACAGGGGTAGAGATGTTTATAGGATAGGCTTATGAACAATATGAGAGATTTACAGGGTTACCTGGTAAGGTTTTCATGCCTCTTCATCATGCCTAAAATCTTAGTCACTTTTTTTCTTATGAGTTTATCCTACTTTTCATTTGCAGCAACGAAGGAATTATTTAGGGAGATTATGCAAAAATCTTAATTGTCTCGGGAACTGCCGCAGGTATGTATCTTTTTCTCTCCATCTTTCTTTATCTCTAATTTTAAGTTTTATGGGTACCGTCAAACTAGGTAAAATAGTTGGAAATGTTGTTGCCATTGATACCTTTTCCAATCATATGAAGTTATGAAAAAACAAAAAGATTTGACTGTCACATGTTAAGCTTTGGGTGACTTGCATCCAATCAAATTATCAAACTTTACCCATTTGACCCATTGTAGATAGGATATTACCCCAGCGTCTAAGTAAATGGGTCAAAATTTCTATAGTTGCAGACTTGGACTTTGGATCATAATTACTATAAGATTACGTAAAGCTTAAATTTTAGTTACTTTGTATACAGAAGCCAGGAGGCTCGAGAGTAACATGTGTTGTGCAAAATGGTACACACAGGAAGCACGGAGGAGGTGATCATTAGTATTTTTGTTCGGACATAATAAGAAAATTTTATATTTGACGGCCATTGTATTCTCATTTTTGTGATACTAAAATTAACTTTATTTTTATAAATGCTACGCGCATAAAGTACTCATGAATCTTAGAAAACAAATGTTGTCATATTTATTTGGATGATTTTTGACTTGTAAGTTTTTCTGCTGATAGTAAATTCTTGTGACATGAAACTGATGTTGTCAACAATTTCTGATATAGATGCACTGTAGGTTTTTTTTTTAATAGTAAATACATATGTTTTTGTATGCAATCTTTCTCAAAGATCAAACATTAATTAAATTTATAGTACTAGTAATTATTACGATTATTATATTTAAATCGGGCTTTATAGAAAGCATAAAGCATTGACAAGCTAGTAGCACTAAGGCTGGTTGTAGGGGGCATTGTTAGTCAAGCGTGAGATGTAAAGTCACGCGCCACCACCACTACACATCAAATTAGTCACACGTAAGAAGCCCATAAAGCATCTCATTGGCTTCCCGGCTTGACTCAACCGAATACCTTAATTTATAGAAAGAATTTATCAAAAGTGTATGTTTTTCTTAATAACAAGGTTTACATTCTCTAAAAATATCAATAATTTTATACCATACTTTTATGCAACCTACGAGACCCAATTTGTCATGTGACCAGTCGTACAACTGGTCACTTTGTCATGTAAACCTAATAAAATAGACGTTTCATAAAACAACACAAAAAAATCACACAATCACGTAACCACCGTGTATGTGTCTTTTCAGTCATTCGGTCGTGGGACCTTGTAAAATGGCTCTCGTAAAAGTTTCTTTTACACTTGTCGAACTTAAATTGAGGCTTGTACGTTACACAAAACTATAGTATAAAATTATAGAATTTTTTAAAAAAAAAAATATTCAAGAAATGTGACTTTTTTCTTTAATAAAAAAATGAGTAAATTACATGGATGGCCCATGTCGTTTGTCAAAAGTTTCATCTATCGTACCTGAAAGTTTAAAGTTGCTTGGACAGTGCTAAACGTAGCAAAGAATAACACCCCTTTTTTTTTCAAACGCCCGTTAGTTTGGCTATTAAGAAGGCCCACTTGCCTCACACGTGAGGGTAATTTTTTCTTTCACCATTGGACTGAGAGCATTAAAAGCCCATCTTTTTCACATATCATCCCAGTGCATTTCTAATTTTTCCCTCTCACTCTCTTCTCACACACAATAAACTCTTCATCTTCATCTTTAATCATCAAAACCCTACTTTTATAATCCGACTGCAATGGTGATATAAGTCTGGAATTTACGTGATTTGGGTCAAAATAAAACAAAGGTGGATTAGAATTCTGTTTATGGTAAGATAGCGATAATTAAATGTGAAAACAAACCCTAGTTAACAATGTGTTTTTTGGGGATTTTTTTTTCAGGCGCGTTGATCCTAAGATGTTTTCTATCAAGATTCATCATGGAGGGATGTTTACTAACCCACCAAGTAAGAGTTACGTAAACGGTATAGAAAGTTATATTGATAATATAGACACCGATTTGTTTTCTGTGATTGAGTTGAATGAAATGATTACGTTGTTAGGGTATATAGGGGATAAAATAATGTACTACACTATATGATATCTGATCTTGATTTAGACAATGGGATTAGAGCCTAGGCAATGGGCTTAGAGCTTTAGGTAGTGACCAAGATGTTCATGATCTTTTTAGATATGTTTTGTTAGGTCATAATTTGATCAATGTGTACATTGAACATGAACAAACTACATTGGACACTTATAAGCCTTCACCAATTAAGAAGTGTACCATTGTTGAATTAGAAGATGATGCACCAGTTGCTACAATATCAGGTTCTAAACAATTAAGGTTAGAATGGACTAATAAGGAAGTGGGTCAAAGTAGTGTAAATGTTGTTGTGGCTAATGAAGTGGGCCAAAATAATGTGCCAACTGAAGTTTGCAATGCTTTTTACTATGCTTTGGACAACCCATACTTTGATCCTTTCTTAGATTTAGATGATGTTGAGGTAGTTGCTAAGGCTGAAAGTAGTGGTGGTGACTCACTCACCGCCACCTCAGCATCACATCAACTTTCTCTCTCCTCTCACTTCCACTCACTCCCACTCACCATACATCCGTTTTGGTCATCCTCTTTCACCTTTATAAAAGTATACCCCACTAAAAACCTCACACGCACACACACACTCACAATACAAATAAAAAGCGATTACTTTTTGTGAGTGGAGCTCAAGTTTTCAGCTCGTAACACTGGTGAGTAACTCACCATAATTTGCATTTCAAGCTGTGAGTTGGGATATCTGTTTAGGCCACTCATGAGTGAGTGACTCACCTTGGGCGTGAATTGCATACCACTTTGTTCAGTCTAAGGTAAGTCAGGTTAAGCAAACATTAGAAATGAGTACTCAGGCTGAAGGTGTAGTTGATAAGGATAAGTTGTAGTGGATGATGAAAGTAGTGAATATAGTGAAGCCAGTGAAGGGAGTGAACATAGTGAAGAGGAGGAAGACAATGATTACATAATTGATGATGTATATGATATTGATGAAGTAGAAGTTGATATGAAGTATTCCAAGCTAATGATGATGTAAATCCAGAGTTTATTGGTAGAAGGAATTTTAGGTAGAATGTGGCATTTGATGATCATGTTGATGTGTATGTAGAGGTTTTGGATAATGATGAGTTTGATAGTGGATCAAAAGTAGATGATGATGTAGAGAAGCTTAGGAAGAGAAAGTTAAAAGAGTTAATAAAGCAACAACAAAAGGCAGCAGATGGTGAAAGGGTCAAGAGTTACTTTTATGTTGGTCAAGCATTTAGGATTGCAAAAGAGGCAGAAGAGTTGAATTACACTCCATAGAAACTAGGAGGGAAATACAATTGAAAAAGAATGACAAGGAAAGGATAAGATCCGAATGTTTTGGACTTTTGGCACTATTCCAACACCGTCCACAGTTGGTCCAAGTCAACTAGTTGAGCCAAAACCCGATAGGCCTAATGAATCTGTGAAGTGGACTAAGTCCACAATTATTAATGTTTCTCCCATCAAGGCCAAGGCAGCAATGCGTAAAAATGAGGGGACCAAGCCAAATATCATTAATAATGGTGGTAAACCCAACAAGAGAAAAAAAGATGAAAATAAGTGTCCTTGGGTTTTCCAAATATCAAAAGGTATGGACAGTGAGAACATACAAAGTTGAGCACAAGTGTCTTCAAACCGGTGAATCATAGCCTGCACAACAAATTTCTTAGCCAAAGATAGATTAAGTCAAATTGAATCAAAGCCAGCTATACCAGTTAAAGTAGTTAAAGATCAAATTTAAAAGAAGTTTAAACTAGAGATTTCCAAGATGAAAGCATTTACGGCTAAGCCAAAAGCTGTCAATCAAATAAGAGGTGGCCACACTCAACAATATGCTATGTTGAGGGATTATGTACTAGAATCAAAGAAAAATAACCCCCACACAACTGTCAAAAGAAAAAGGGAACCAAATCCAGAAGTTAATACAAAGAAATTACATGAGTCTTGGTGCACCAAAACATGGGTTTAGGGCAGGGATGAGGGATTTATTGGGATTGGATGGTGCCATTATTGATGGCTGTTGCATTGGATCCTAAGAATGGGATATACCCTCTGGCTTATGGTAAGCTGAGACCACATAATCATGGACATGGTTTTTGGAGCAACTAGGAAGATCTTGACTTGGAATGCAATTCAAATTTCACTTTCATCAGTGATAGGCGGAAGGTAATATGCAATTCAAATTTCACTTTCACAATATATGTCTTTTTGTGATATGTTTACTTATATACTTGCATTGTGATAGGGGCTAATACCCGCCATTTCCAAGGTTTTTCCAGCAGCAGATCATAGATTCTTTATTAAACATATACATGAAAATATGAAGCAAAGATGGAGTGGTAATGTTGAAAGTTATGATTTGGAACTGTGAAACTGCTACAATAGTCCCACATCTTAGGCTAGCAATGGATGAGTTGAAGGAGTTCGATAAGGATGCATATGACTAGTTATGTAAGAAACCTCCTCACCATTGGTCTAGATCCTACTATTCAGGTAACATTCTATTCAACAAGAGTTACTTATCTATCTAATAATTGTGAATGTGAACAAATATGTTTTTCACTTTCTTACAAGTAGGGCAAAGTTAGATGTTTTATTGAACAATATGTGTGAGGTTTTTAATGGCAAACTAGTTGATGGTAGGGAGATGCCAATTATTAGTGCATAAGAGTATGCTAGGGGAGTATTTTGATGAGGAGAATGGGGATTGTTAATAAGATCTGTTCCTTGTTACGATTTAAATATAATAATCGTAATAATTACTACTATAATTTAATTAATGTTTGATCTTTGAGAAAGATTGCATACAAAAACAAATGTATTTACTATTGAAAAAATAAACTACAGTGCATCTATATCAGAAATTGTTGACAACATCAGTTTACATGTCACAAGAATTTACTATTAGCAGAAAAACTTGCAAGTCAAAAATCATCCAAATAAATATGACAACATTTGTTTTCTAAGATTCACGAGTACTTCATGCGCGTAGCATTTATAAATTTAGTATCACAAAAATGAGAATACAATGGCTGTCAAATATAAAAATGTCTGAACAAAAATACTAATGATACAATAACAAATGATGGAGAAACAAGAACTATAATCACCTCCTCCGTGCTTCCTGTGTGTACCATTTTGCACAACGCATGTTACTCTCGAGCCTCTTGCTTCTGTATACAAAGTAACTAAAATTTCAGCTTTACGTAATCTTATAGAAATCTTGATCCAAAGTCAAAGTCTGCAGCAGTAGAAATTTTGACCCATTTACTTAGACGTTGGGCTGATTTGGGTAATATCCTATTTCCAATGGGTCAAATGGGTAAAGTATAATAATTTGATTGGATGCAAGTCACCCAAAGCTTAATATGTGACGGTCAAATCTTTTCGTTTTTTCTTAACTTCATATGATTGGAAAAGGTATCAATGGCAATAACATTTCCAACTATTTTTCCTAAATAATTCCTGTGGCAGTTCCCAAGACAATTAAGATTTTTCCAGAATCTCCCTAAATAATTCCTTCGGTGCTGCATGAAAAAAAGAAAAAAAAGAGACGGTAAGATTTCATGCATGATGGAGAGGCATGAAAACCTTACCAGGTAACCTTGTAAATCTCTCATATTGTTCATAAGCCTGTCCTATAAACATCTCCACCCCTGTAACAATTATGGCTCCACATTCTCAAGATTCCCGAAGTAATCTCGTAATTTTTGGTGACACAGCATCAAATAACAATGCATACGACTTTAAAGCTTCCTGCCATAAAAAATAGAAAAATTGATCCAACTGCATACCATTATTACTAAAACATATGACCGAAGAAAGGTAGACAACCATACCTTAGAAATAGGAGTGTCGTCAATATTTGGCTGCATACCAATTAATGTAGTGTTTGCAAGTATCATGCCACCTTCTGGACTGTAAGTGCTCAAATCGGCAAGAGATATAGCCTCTCCACCAATTATGTCAGCAAGTTCTCTAGCACGATCTGTCAGTAAGAGAAAACTTTAGTTGATGTATTAACTATGCATGTGAGAGGTAATGTCAACTATAATCAACTTTTGATTTTTGCAACTGAACATTTGGTTACTCTGATTTGGAAGTCGCTATAATCAATTTTGATGTTTTGATAAACCACTCGAATCCAAACACCCTCTAAATATGACGAGAACCTTCGATTGACTTTCTCCCATCTTGAATCGATAAGAATTCAATAAAACTAGTATAGTGTTTTATTTGCAATCAAGTACGAGCAATAGGAATGGTAATGTGAGCGCGAAGCGATAGTTGAATCTAACCGTAAGTCCTATTTGCTATCACAATTCTTGCACCCTTCGCTTTTGCTCCATAAGCAAGAGCTTTTCAAAGACCGCCAAAGACCAATAGCCACAAATAGTCTACCACCAAGGGTGATCTGTTGCACCATTTTGAACACACGAACTGCAGACGGTTGCAACAATTTGTGCTTTAAGTGAATCTCAAATGGGTCAAATGGATTGAGCAGAAAGTAACATGTGAAATCATATGAAACTTTTATAAGTGAACAAAAGGCATTGTTTTGACCCAACCACCCATATTATCACTTCTTTTAGTAAGTATAGAAAGAAACCTCATAGACTTTCCTCAATAGCAGAAATAGCACCTACATATTCTGTATTACACCTATATAATGTCCCATCATTTGGTCTCCTGATGGCACAATTGACCGCTCCTATTGACTGTAACATACAATCAATAACACAATACATTAAACGCCATACTTTTATCATTGTCTATGTTTGATGGTAAAGCTTTTTATGACAATGAAAATTACCTTTGCAACCGGATCAACCTCATCACAACATTGAAGTAACGATTCTTTGTTAGGAATGGTACAACTGCAAACAATAATGATACATTTTACTCATTTGAATAGGTAGAAATAAAGGTTTTTTCCTTAAAATATCAACACACTTGCACATGTGTGCCACGAGTCAAGATGCTTATATATATCATTTGAGTCAATAAAGATAGCTTTGTATGCCATTGGCATTCGGTACCAAGTTACTGACGATCAATATGATTACTTTTAATAAAAATGTCAACTTTATTTAATAAATATCAAATTTATATATACCAGTTATTAAATGACCCAACCGGTGCAACAAAGCCACCTTTCAATGACCTTCTATGCAAAGATAGTTAAGTATGTGGCTGCTACATCAGCTATATCTACAGCGGTTGTTGCAAACTTGACAATGTCAGCTCCTGTTGACTGTATTTTGGCCACAAGGTTCTCAAGCTTGCACTTTCAAAGGAGTATTTTGATAATTGTGAGAAGAAACTATGAGTTTGCACTTTGTAGGCTTGTCTCCATGGATTAAATTGTTGAAATCATCAACGGCCGCATTTGAGCAACTAAAATCAATCGATAGAGAATATTATGTCGATAGTATAATGGAAAATTTACTATGTAAGAACACTAATAATAGCTTTAGGCGGGCCCATGACACAAAGAAACCGACTTTATGTCAAGAAGAAAACCTTAAGCTCAACATCGATATGATCAGCTCCTAATTCCATTGCTAATCGAAGAGCAGCCAATCGACTTTGTTCATCTCCGTCATACTGACCACCTTCCCATGTTGGTCTAAAAAATAACATAGAATCAGTAACATTTTCGGGCAAGATAAAGTGTTACGACGTCATGTAATATGGACTAGATTAATCAAGAAACCAATAGCCCTGATTGTCCTAAAGAAAAATATAAATGTCCCTTTTTGTAAGAAGGATTCATAATACTAATATCGAAGGAGTTGTCTGATGTCAATTCAGCATACAACATCAATACTTCTATGATTACATTGACTTGAGGGGATGTTTGGTAATGCTTATTAAAGCGCTTATGCTTTCATGAAATAAGCAATTGCTATAACGAAGGCAATCTTGCAAAAGTGTGCGAGATAGGCTTCTACTGATATGAAACCGTATAATCGGTATTGCATTTCGTAATTTTTGATGTCGACTAATTAGGGATTTAAGGTGTAAAATAATCGAATCGGATAAATTGTTTGAGCAGAAACTCTGAAGCGTACTTATAGCACGCTTAGTTCACCATCACATGAGCCTATAATCATATCCAAACACTTATTCTGCTTTGCTCTCTTGTATCAAAAGCGCAACAAGGGTGTTTGGCATTACTAAATTAAACGACTTTTGCTCATAACGGAAGATCAACTTATCCAAACATCTTATTTCACCCCTAAGGTTAAACTTACGATCTTGAATCCACTAACAATAAGCAGTTCAAACCGAACTAAGTAGATAAGCATGGTCACATTTCTTCATCTCCTCAAAAAGCGCACTAGCGAGATAGTACATTTAGATTCCTAAACACCCCATCACATGTCAAACAATTCGGTATACTAACATGATAAAGCGCATTCGCATCATACAAGATATCAAGAAGATCATTAGCATAAGCACATTTTCATCCGCAGACACTAAATACAATCAAATACGCAAATATATGAGTTTGGCAATCGCTAAGAGTACTTTAAAATACGAAGCAAATATCTTTGTACGAATAAGCAACTCCCAAACGCTTATCTACTACATTAAAACGCAATAAGGGGTGTTTAGGATTGTTAACTTTGAAAACTTATGCTCATAACCAGATAATAAACTTATACAAAACAGCTATTTTCAACCTAATTGTAAGCTTATAAGATCAAATCCACCAGTATATTCAACTTGGAATAAACAATCTCAGAGAGCCCAAACTCTAACAGGTGCATATCAATTTCCAAAAATACGATAAGCATATAAATTGTTTCATTAAGCAATCTCATACACCACCAAGGGAGTATTCAATTCTATTAAGCAATCCCAAACACCCCGATCAAATGTGAAACAATTTGGTATACCAACAGAAGAAAACTGCATTCACGTCATAAGAGTTCTAACGATATCATTAGCATAAGCCCTTTTTCTTCCGAAAATACTTATCCATTAGCAAATCCCAATTCCCAAACACACCCCTAAATATTATTACACTTGCATATACTTCACATTTCATCCTAAACTTAAACTGATAATTACTAAGAGCTTATTTACCCTAAACTAAGTAGATAAGCATAGTCACATTTCATCATCTGCTTAAAAAAAGTAATAAGAAGATAAGCTGTTTAGATAAGCAAAAATACCAAACACCCGACATCACATGTCAAACAATTCAGTACAGTAAACAGCTTCAAATATCGAATATTCATATCATAAAACAGTTTCAAATATCGAAAAATAGTCCCAAAAAACCGCACCTGCAAGTAAAAAGAGTAGGCTAAGGACTTAATTTGTAAAGGGTTTGATGTCATATCTATCAGTAAACCTTTCACCCTCAAATAAACATATAATCATGTCCAGACACTCAAACCTTATCCACAATATCAAAACACGAATAAGGGGGTGTTTGGGATTACTATTTCAAACAGCTTATCAGCAGATGATCAGCTTATTTCACCCTAAGAAAACAGCTTATTTCTCCCTAAGAGCAAATTCGTAATATCAAATTCATCAATACTAATCAGTTCAAAATAAGCAATAACAAAATATCAAGCAATCCCAAACACCCTTATCAAATATCAAACAATTGATATCCTAAAAGCGCATTCATATCGGTTTCGGATATCGAAAAAAGTCACTTCTCACATGTAAGTAAATAGGGTAGGCAAAGGGCTTAATTTAACAAGGTGCGAATCTGTCTCTTACATTAAACCCTCTAAAAAACAACTTATTTGTTGTAAGATCAAATTTCACCCTAAGAAAGCGACTTATTACAAATAGCTTATAAGCAAATGATTGGCTTATTTCACCTAAGAAAACATCTTATTTCACCCTAAGAAAACGACTTATTTCCTTGTAAGATCAAATTTCACCCTAAGAAAACAGCTTATAAGCAAATGATCACTTATTTCACCTAAGAAAGCGACTTATTTCATTTGAAACAAATTTGTAATAAATCCAATATTCATATCACGAAAACAGTTTCAAATAGGAAAAAAAAAAAGCCCGAAAAATAGTCACTTCTCACCTGTAAGTAAAAAGGGTAGGCAAAGGGCTTAATTTAACAAGGGTCTGACTGTCTCTTACATTAAACCCTTCTAAAAAGGGTTTCAAACTATCCACCCTAATCTCAACAAGATCAGCACCATAAGACTTGGCCAAATTCATAAGAACCAACATCTGATCAACTGTATCAGCCATTATTGGTGCACATATCAATGTGCTATTCCTTCTTACTCCATTCTCATTTTCACCACACATCTTCTCAACAGGTGTCACCTGAAAACAAAAAGAATGAAAAATAAGTAAAGATATGAAGATAAGGAAAATGGGTTTTTGAGGATTGGTTGGTTTTGACTTACAAGTTCCATTTTTGTTTGTGTGTGTGTGTGTTTTTGTAGGTAAGGGGGGTTGGTGGAGAAGAGAGACAGAGAGACGGGTGGGTTAGTTGGGAACTAATGTTCAACGTTGGATGGATTTTGTCAACGTACTTTTGTTTTCCTACGTTGGATCAAGCATATGTTTTGCACGGAGTGGCGCAAGAGTTTTTTTTTAGGGCGTGCACGGTTCGGTTTGGGTCGGTTTTTGGCTAAAACCGAAATCGAACCACAATGTTCGGTTTTTGTAGAACCTAAAACCGAAACCGTTCGGTTTTTGGCGGTTCGGTTTTTTCGGTTTGTTATCGGTTTCGGTTCGGTTTTTCGGTTTTTTCGGTTTCTAACCGTTAATATTTGAGTATGGCCAAATTATACCAACAAACTTGTTTTACGTACAAAATTAGTTATTTTTCTTTACTTTTTTTTCAATCTAATCATAATAATGTTTATTGCATTATTTTACAATTACAAACATATAAATGAGAGATACACATACAAGTGAACATATACGTAGTATAATCATTATCGACTACTTATTGATATATTCACACAAAACATGCGACACGACAAACACACATATAAATATAAACGTTAAGATAAACATATTATAAATCTACTCACAAAATGAATATGAATTTATAAATTTGATTTATTTAGTTATTTAATCATACTATAATAATTAGATATTATTATATAATAAAACCGGTTCGGTTCGGTTTTTTCGGTTTGGTTTTTGAACGAAAACCGAAACTGTGACAACTCGTAAATTCAGGTCATTTTACAAACTTTGAAAATTCCACTATTCATCTCGGGAATTTACTATTCACCGGTTACTATTCATCATTTTACTATTCACCGTTTTTGATGTCGATTTGATATTCTGAGAACGTATTTCAAAATTTTACTATTCACGAAACACTATTCATTCCCGGAGAAAATCACTATTTATGCTTCACTATTCATCATTTTTCGTAAACTAGGTTTACGAGTATCAAATTCGCGTAACCATAATGGTTTAGCTGCGAATTCATGAACATATCATCAAGGACATTTCATATAGACTAGATTTAGTCTACATATCATCAATAACATCATTTCATATCGGTTAATGCATGGATTTGCATTTTTCATGAAACGTTTATTTTCCTATTAAATAAACGCTATCGCGTAAACATTATTTTAAAAAATTATCCGACACTTCCAAAAATATTTCTAATATATTTTTATACTCATTTTAAGACTATAAAAATTATATTATTAGTTTACCGATGTTTTCAATTTATTTTGTATATAAATTGTTATGTATAAATAATTACGACGGTTTTCGTAAATTCAACCTGATAAATATTTATTCACTCAATACTTGTGAGAAATGTATTTTTATAATTTTTATGACTTCAATACATTTTATTTTGTTCCGTTAAAATCTATTTTTAGTTAACGCTACACTAAATACCTATTTAAACTTACAAATTATATATAATACTTACACTTAATACATTTAACACATTAAAAATTTATCATTTGTCTACCCATGAAGGGCTTGCCGACACCCTCACCGTGACACACCATTTATGTAAAGATCTTTCATATTTACTTGTACACATGTGCTTATTTAGAGTAGATATTTCCTTATAATCATTATTTACAAACAAACTCATTTATCCAAGGTGAAAAAACTATCAAAATTCTCTCTTCTTCACCATAGTGTCCGGCCATACAAGAAGAACATGAAGAAACCATAATTTTTTCTAGCTCAAGTGTTTATTCAAGTTCTATTAGTGATCTTGTTAAGGTTTTGAAATAAAAACTTCAAGATTATTAAGCATACTTTTCTCAAAAATTCATAAATCATTCAAGTAAGCATTTCATGATCTTCATAACTCTTTCATATTTATCTTTATGTTATTTCATCATTTTTTTTTTTGCAAGAAAACATGCATGTTACATATGAATTTATACCACTTTTAGTGTTTTTATTACTTATTATGAATTATAATCATCCTATAATTATCCCTTGAAAACATATCATTTTTATGATGTCTAGGAACCCATGACACCCTAAGAAGGTGTATGGTAGGTTTAGAATAGCTTTGGCGTTGGTTTGAATTGGTTAGAATAGGTTTTGCGCGAGAAAAACTCATTTCGACAACTTTATTTAAAAGGTCTGATCTTAATTGTGAAATCTGGAAATCTCGACCGTTTACAAAGATTTTTGGGCTAGATATTTAGAAAATATACTTTAAAAAAAGCGTGGTCGCTTGAGCGGGTTAAAAGCGGAGTTATAACGAAGAAGTTATGCTATTTTTAAGTTTAACGGCGAAAACTATTTGTTTGGAAAATTCAGCATGTATACTCAACTTTTACGAGTCAAAAATGGGTCTTAAGCGTTATTAAATGTGTCGACTTATCAAAAATATATTAGTATATGTTGTCTGAAACCGTGGATATAAAGAACGTGAAAACGGACTTATAACGACTAAGTTATTCACATTTTAAACAAGTTGCCGTAACTATTTTATATAAGCATAACTAATATATTTTCTAATAGACAAACATATCGACGCGAATGACCATGTTGAGGATCGTTTTAACATTGATGGAGTACTTTTATAACATGATGTCTTCTAGTAAAAGTAAGTTCGCCTAGCTTATTTTCCAAAATGTCCAACCGTTCGTCAAGCGGAGTTGTAACGAGTAAAATACGGTCACTTAAACTTTGCTTAAAACCACCCTTAAACAATATTTTGGACACAAGTACCATACTTTACCTATGTTTTCTCCATGATCGAGACCTCTACGATAAAAACTTAAATGCTAAAACTTTGAGATAATGATACAAGCTTTCCAAAACCCGAGTTTGTTTCCTAACACTCGATGTGCACCATTTACGACTAGCTTTTCAAGGCCGTTTAGTCACTTTCATGAAATTGTCAAATGACATTATTTCTGACGAAAAGTTATAGTTTCATAATAAATCACTAAACGACTATCGTAGGATGTTGATTCAACGTATATACTTGTAAAGTATTTTATAACATGATGAGATGTCATAAACATATATTTCGACGATAAATTCTATTTTCAAAAATGTACAAGTGGTATAGATTACATGTGGATTTGCATGCACGACATTGTTTCATGATTTACATTAGAACATATCATTCATAATAGGTCACGGTCAGAGGTTGCGCCTCATTTCAGTATTGCCATTATATCATCATAATCATTGCAACATGTGAGTTTTCATACCCCGATTTATTCAAGTTTATACATTATTTCAAACCTACGGGATAATACATTGCACATCAATTTTATTACGAGCCCAAGTATATCAAATTCATTACATTGCTTAAGTTACTTCATTGCCAATTGAATGTCCCCATATCGAAATCATGAACCGTTAATTCTTGGGTAGCGAGGGTGAGTGGATAGATCTATCGAGGTGACTCCTCCATCCGGGTTGGTGGATTCCAAGCGGTCAAACGGATGCATTTCATTTCATGTCATTATTTGAGTTGTTTGGCAAAACACTCTGTTGAAGCGAACATCATGATCGGTCTAGCTTGTGTCATGTGCTTATAGCAATTGTAACATTTTATGTGACATATTTGTCATACATGGCCGATACTTGTGGTAGTCGTATAAAACGTTTTTACATGAACTCTATGAACTCACTCAACCTTTGTGTTGACACTTTTAGCAATGTATTTTCAGGTATCTAAGGCATTCACTTCATGGCATGCATGTGGACATATCATAGAGTCGCGGTAACGACGCGTCTCACTTGGGTTTTATGCACTTAAAAACATCGTTTGGATTGTAACAAACTTAATTCCGCACATGTTGATTTTCATTTGGGACCTATATTTTGTAAACTCTGAATGTTTTATTATATCAAACGATGTTCTTTTCAAACGACACTTTAGGTCGTTCAATATAACTGTGATTGTGGTGCTATGTGGTCATCCCCGAATTCCATTCCGCTACAAAGCAGTAATTTGGGGTGTGTGAAACCGAACCGCATTTTCGGTTTGAAAAAGTAAAACCGAACCATCGGTTTTAGTTTTAATCAGTTTTCGGTTTTCGGTTCGGTTTCGGTTTTGGTTTGTTTTGCTCACCCACTTTTTAGAGCAGACGACGGTGAGCAATGAGTATTTTAATTTTTAGTAATCGTTTAGTAAAGGAGTGGTGAGCGGTGAGTTTTGTTATTTTTTAAAAATTCTCATTTTTCCAATACTTTTTTAATAAGCTGTGAGCGGTGAGTTGTTGCTACTGCTAATGCTCACTGCTAATGCTCACTGCAACGGCTTATTGCTACTTTTGCCAAACACACCCCAAGTATCTTGTGTGAGTGTTGACCATTTTGATTTTTAATACTTTCGGTAAATAAGTTTTATTTATTATTTAAAATATTTATTTTTTTAAAATTTTATGAATTAGAGTAACATTTAAAAGCGTTAAGTATTTAAAAGTCGTTTTGCACATTATCATTACACTTATAACTACGTTAACAAACATTTAAATAAAAAAATAAAAAATAAAAAAGACACAATTATTGTTCACTAGGACTTTTGCCGGACACATATATCATCTCATGATATAAGGAGTTGTACGTTTATTATGTGACAGTTCTTCATATTATACACGAGAGTGCGAAAAAAATATGATTATGCACAAAAGTGCGAAAGAATATGAAAATGTGACAATCAATTCGTATTAACTAATCAATTACTCTGACAAAGTTTCATAAGAACGAGGCTACAAAAACTCGTGCGTTGCACCGATTGGTTAAGGGTTGAATATATACGTGTTTTTTTACGTAATATTGTATGCAAGTCGTTAAATGTAAGGTATTGCAATTGATGTTATCATAAGTTTTGTATTTTAAGTAAATCAAACACGTTAACCAATTAAAAATCAAACACGTCACCTTCTTTATCACCTTCCACCTCGTGCTTTCTTTTAACCTTTAAATACTTTCTCCCACTACCTAATCGGCCCTATTGTGAAACTCCAGCCCATTTATTCTGCATGGACTCTTTTAACAGTTTTAAATAACAAACCTATCTTACATATGAAACTAACAACCGCACATTTGAAAAAAATATATGCATACATAATAACGCAAAATACAAAATATTAATACCATGTCAGTGATTTACGTACATAACATATTTGTTTCTATCATCAATGTGGACATTTAAAGTCAATACTCATAGTCTACTAAGATTCATTATAATTATCTACTGATGGGTAAATCTTAGGACTACTCTATTACCCATGTAGTTAGATGGAATTAAGTTGCTCCATTGAAGATATACATCAATAATTGGCATGACATTAACCATACATATTTAATACATATGAGCACAATAACAGAACAAAAACCAAACTTAAATGCAGAATTACATCAAGCACCCCAACTCTTTCGCCGGCTCAAGATGACATTTCTCAATAAATAGTATAGATATAAATGAAATCTTAGTTAAAACATAGTATTTGTTCATTCTTTTTGTCTTCGTAGTATTATTGAATTATAGAGCAATAGATAGTATTATATATATATATATATATATATATATATATATATATATATATATATATATATATATATATATATATATATAGGGAGGTTAATGTGAGATCAAGCTTAAAGTTGTAAAAATAAGATCAAATCTAAAAACCATTAAAACATTTATAAATAACAATTTTAGCAATCATACACAAAAAAATAATATTTTAATACAAATTAACATTTTAGCAACTAATAACCAAATGATACATGAGTTTGGATTAGTGATACATCGATACACATTACACTAATAAATATTCCAAAACACGATACACATACAAAACCCGATACACATTAAACTTCTAATCAAAGTGTATCACCTAGGTTTCAGAATTTTAAAAGAAATCTATTGAAACTTTAACAATTTTAGTTGTAGTAAATAAAAATTATTTTTATTGTAAGGAGAGTATCTCTTGTCAAATTTTAGTTCGATCTCATTTTAACAACTTTAAGTATGATCTTATTTGATCTAGATTCTATATATATATATATATATATATATATATATATATATATATATATATATATATATATATATATATATATATATGTTATGAAAATGTTAACGGATTGACCTTACTGACCCTACGACTCACCCATTATGCCTCCTCTAGTTTATGCACAAACCAAACACCAACTTGGACTGTGTATGTGTTAATACACAACACCATGATTAGTCTTAATAGCCTCTATTGGTTGGTGATGTCATGGATGATTGAGAGGTTACAATGACCTCATGATTAAGATATTTCACGGCTATTTTATAATTAACCTTAAGGAAGTGTGACGCTCTTCATTCTCAATATCAGAAGAAGTATGAAGTGCCATACATATTTTTCCGTACATTCTATTGTATGTTTTTTAGTTGGTGTGCAAATGTGTTATCTTTAAATGAGAGTTTTACAGGGATCATGTGATTGATCCTTATGCAAGGAGTTAAGAATTTCAATGTAAAAATTGTTAAGTTATAAACATAGGCTTCAACGTGTCTCAAGATAGATTTCACTTATTTTGTTAGTTCAAATTGTGTGTTGGTTTATTGTCCTCCAAATTAACTTACATAGTGGTTTTAAGGGAATAGAGTTCAGCAAATTACTGGTGCCACAAATGACATGCAATGGCGTTCGGGAAATCTTTTACCACCTCCAGCTGATGACTACTCTATTCACAATACTTCTGCATGGGCAAAACCTATTAGTAAAAGTACCACCAATGTAAGATATTTTGTGCTGACCTTTTTGTTCTTTGATTTTATGTTGACCCTGACTGATGGACCTTTTATATTCCGATATGTAAGCTATGGGATTCATCCTATAGTAAAATTAAACATATCTAGGTACTCCAACTGTGTGATCGTGTCTAGAGACCATGTTGCATTTCCAGTTATTATGATTTTTCATTGGATACATGTTCACATCTCTTATTTCATGTATTTTTTAGTAGTTCAATTGTGTTGTTATGGTAAAAAAGTTTTCTTGGCGACCTTGATCTATTTGAGTAGCAGAATCCTGTGAATAGCACAAAAGTTTCTCCACCAAATAGTAGTTCTGGGAGATCAGCAGCTCTTCCTGCAACTAAAATAGGCATTTAACTAAAAAAAATAACTTGGAAGATTAGCAACTTTGAACACCAAAACCATTATCACCTATCATCTATTTGAGTAACATCATACGTATTCAAATTGACATGCTTTTTTGTTCAATCATCCTAAAGAATTCATCAAATATGACCATACAGAAACATAAAAAAATATATATATACATACATATGAAATCATATTTTGATAATCACCATCATGAATTTATAACTAATGCAAATAATCTCTTATCTACATATTCCTACCCACATCAAAATCACCAGATACCATTTTTAATCATCTGTTTCATATGCAACTGATTATCATATTAGAGCTTTGTATATTGCTAAAAAAAGAAAATGAGCTTTGTGTGATACTTATCCGTTGAATTTGATTGCCACTTTAAATTTTCATCTACCTGCAAAAGAAATTAACAAAAGAAGTATAACCACATAATAACATTTATAAATAATGTAGATTATTAAACAATGTATATAACAATATGGGTAAAAATTGAAAGATTAATTACCAAATGCGTGCAAGCACACTAACTTCTGAAACCTTACAGCTATCCTGATTGTGTTTACTGACTGACATTGTATGCAACCTCAGCTTGCTTCTCCTCATGCTAAAAAGTTACCCGATACCCAACCTATCTCTTATTCGAGTCAATTGCTGCAGCAGCACCTCCAAGAACAACATTCATATTCAAAAAGTGACCAGTTAGCTTTTTCTAAGTACCAACGTCTTCCAAAGTATGAATAATAATATTTTAAGAATCAACAACATACAGTCGTAATCAATAGTCATATGGACATGTCGTAATTGTTTTCCTGGTAATACTTTTGTGCTCAAGTGCCTAAGAAAATGCCAGATTCATCGCACCATAAACATGTGTAGTAAGAGCTTTTCATGTTATGATATACGGGATTATAATATTTTCCCACATGAGTACCCCTGCAAAAAAATCAAATAAACACTAATGAGTTCCATAAATCAACTCCAACATCTACTAAATTCTTTAGCATACTTGCAGCCTTCCGCCCTTCATAAGTTCAAAAAATCTAAACGTCTTTTTCTTCTCCATGGTGTGAAAAATTTAAGAAATGCATGTGTTATTTATAGGCTTATTAAGATGAATATGAAGTGTTGCAACAACTAAATGCAGTGTTTCTTTGTATACCTCCAAGTAACTTCATGTTTCTTCATATACCTCCGATTAATGATCATACATGAATGTTGTAGCCTTCAAAGAACACTTCATATTCACCTTCATTTCATTACATTCAATTGAGAGCTTATATTTCAATACTCGATATTCAATCATATGGCTTTACACGGGTTGTACCGTATAAATTATTGTGCACAAACCCTCTTGCACATTAAATTAAGAGGTTCAACTTTATAGTAGTATAGATTTCTTTCTTTCTTTTTTCCTTTTCTTGTGTGGATTTTACGTGTAGTGTTATAAGGGGGTTGGGTCAAGACATTGGTTTTTGTCTATAACATGAAGAAATGTATACACCTTGTCATGTTTAGTTGAAAAGTGATATTTTCACGTGTAAATCAAGTCGATCTTGTTTAGGTGAGAAATTACGTTAGGAAAGGACTGTGTCTGGTTTATTACTACATTAGGCAGAGTTGGTTTTAGATCGGGATCATATGATATGGTATGATACCACATGATTTGTTATTTGGTCCATATTTTGAAGAAAAGTACTAAAAGGGGACAAAATCCTTTTTTGAAGTTCTTATCATAGTCGTTTTTGAAGTAAATCCCCAAAATGGTCATGAGCAACTGCTCAACTCCGCAACTACGCCCAATGCTCGACACATGTCCTCTATCAAGTACAGTCCACTTGACCATTATAATAATTTGTTTTATTAAAATGTCCAAAATACCCTTATATATTTTATTATTATCTTATTGCATCTTTCTTCTCATCCTAGAGACACGACAAACAAACACATCTCTCTTTCACCTACTTTCTTTTCCTCTAGACACACACAAACACATCTCTATCCCTTTTGTTCATTTGATCGATCAGAATTAAGTTTCCCATATTTATCGCCATATCCACTTAACCGCTCCATCTCCGGTCATCATCACGGTCGCCATTTCATCGGTACCATCACCGTTTCGCCATTGCCGGCACAGTCGTTGTTCTACCGGAATCATCCCCATTTCATTGGCACCGTTAACGGTAATCGGAACAGATGTTTCTCTTCCAAGGTGTCATGTATGTTTCTTTTCCTGTTATAAAGATTTTGCCTGATATGATGGTATCTCCAGGGTATTCAAAGCTTATATAAAAGTTGTGTTGTGGGTGGTTTGACATTCGGATTGGATGCAGAGGTGTTAGATGACCATATGACTGTATCGCCACTACTAACAAACGATAGTATACCATGGTTGTCCAGTTTGACCAAGCCTAAATTTTGCTGCTTATGAGCTTAAGGATTCTTGATCATTTAAGCACCAGTGATTTTTTTTTTTTTTTTTTTAATTTGGGTTTGTGGATGGAAGATAGGATGCAAACAAAGAAAGAGAAAAAAAATGTAAGAGATAAGGGTATTGGTCATTTGCATAACTTTTAAGATGTAAATTCCTTTTCTTCTTCGAAAGATGCAACAATCATATATACGTGTTTAATCATTGTATATATTGATGAAATATATAAATGAAATTGATTACTTAGTAACTTTCAGTTATACAAACATCCTGTATTTTAAACTTAACAATCTCATGGAATTTGGAAAAAAAGTTTGGCCGGAATATAGCGTTGCCCGCCAAAATCTAGAAAACAAAAATGATGATGATGAAGATTGATGTGGAGTAGATAAGTATAAAAGAAAGAGAGAATATTCTATTATAAAAGTTATAGGTATTTTAGACATTTACTATTTTAATAATAGAACAGAATATCAAATCACACATATTTTATTATAAAAACTTTGACACGTGTTGAGTTTTGGGTGGAGTTGAGGAGTTGCGGAGTTGAAGGTGACCTTTGCTAATTTCATCTCTATCACGAGATCGACATCAAAAAAGCTAGGTCAACGACATCTTCTTCTTTTCCTTTTTGATGCAATCGAACCACAGGAACCCCACACTCATCACACACTTATATGTATCGCAAATGGGTAGTTTGAAGCTTTGGTGGGTTCCTGTTTGGATTCGGATCTGCATGGTTATATTCAAGTTTTCATTGTTTTTATTCAATGGAATTACTCACACACCTTGTAAAGGATCCTTTGATTTTCCACTTGGTAATTTTTTATTAACACACATCTTATTTTGTTATTATAAAAAAATTCGTGATTGGAATTATGTTGTTGTTGATTTGATCTTGCGTGGCAAATTAATAAAATAACAAACTAAAACTAAATCTAAGGTTGGCTCTTGAATTTAAGTGCTTATTTTATAGGTTATTATTTGGCTTATGTTGTTAAAATTAGATCTTGTCAAATATTGGGTTGAGGTTGATTTTTGGGTTGGTCGAAACCCACTGCGGTTCGAACACCACAGTGGTGAGTTTTCTTTTGCTTTGTTAATGTCATCCTTGGCCAAAGTTTTAACAATCATGTATAAAGTAACAAGTAGCATATAGGAATAAAAGTTTTGTTCCCATGGGGTTTACTGTTGGTTTGTGGGAGTTATAAACACGACAAAACGACTAAGAGTGTGTGAGCCGATGGGGGCACACATGATAAACACAAGAGTACGTGTCGAACGTATTAAATACTTGAATGCGTATACCCGTTAATGCATGTGCTCGATCTACTTGTACGATCCATGGGCTTTTTTAGCCATTACTTGGGTCGGTTTAAGAGAAGCCTTGGGCCTAGTCTCATTAAACGAATCGGGCAAGGGAATAGAGTGTTTGTTTGTTGATTGTCGATAAAGAATAAAGCCCAAACAAGGGTTGGTTTGTGAGGCTATAAAAACAAACACAACACATCTCAATTCTCATGCATAATACGAATTACTAATATCCCTAAACCAATCAAAAGGTTCCTGCCTCTAATTCCAATCGACTTGCATGCAAGTTGATTAGTTTTTTATTGGTTTTGCTTTGTTCCTTTTACTTTGACTTGATCCATGAAAAGGGTTAAACAATTAATAGTTGTTGATTCCTAGTATACGAATAGTAGCAGCAAGGATATAGTTTGTATTTTGTTCATGTCACTTCTCGGACAGAACTTAGGTACTTCTCGGACACATGTTGTCCGATATCGGGTGTTTAGTTTGAAGCTGTTCTCGGACAGTTAATATCTCGGGCAGAAAAGAAGACAAGGTCGTGGGGTTTTTCTTGTTCGTGTTTATTCAAGTGATATTCAAGGGTTGATAGTTTTACGTTCTCGATTAGCCTCTTATCGAACGTGCTCGTTTTACGTGTTGTGTGTGATACTCATTGAGGCATCTATTTTAGGTGCTTAGTTTCGTATTGGTTTTATTGTCCGTTACACTTGCGTTCAAATAGCCACAAAATGTTAGGTTTTCTTTTATCCCTTTTATTAATTAATTATTGTTTATTAATTAATTGTTTATTAATTACGTGTTTAACCTAATTGCGATTACTAGATTCTTATCCGCTGCGTACTCGTAGAGGTTAATTGGTTAACTTGTTCTAAAATCCCAACAGTGGTATCATGAAACCTAATTTAGTTAATAAACATGTTTAAAAGGCTGCATGAAACCTAATTTAGTTATTCGTTTTATTTTGTTTTGACAACTATATGCAATACTTGTCAATTTTTAATAAAAAAATAACTAGTCACACACAAATTAAATTATATTGATAATTAGAATTAATTTGTTAATTTAAAATTACATGTTAATTAGAATTACGTTGCTAATTGGAATTAACTTGTTAATTAGAATTACATGTGAATTAGAATTACTTGCTAATTAGAATTAAATGTTAATTAGAATTAATTAATTGTTAATTAGAATTATAAGTATAATTAGAATTACATATTGTTTATTAAAATACATAAAATTGCGTAATTACTTGTTAATTGAGATTGCCATGCGTTTTTATGTGTTTTCCGGCCACAAGACCCACTCAATTGCTTTTGCGATGTATGGGGCGATCTAGGTATTGTATCCTAGTGACGGTCTTATGGTTCTCCGTTTGGGGAAGACTCGCAAGAGAACTCGGAACAATATGTGGTTATATATTGATGTTTATGTTTATATGTTTGTGATTCCTATATGCGCATTATTACTTGCTTCGACACCTAATTGTATGCAATATGGAATAATACATATCGTAACCATAACATTAATATGGGTCTTTATTTACATGCCTAAATATCATGCTCATTGTGACATGCTATTTGATTCGTGGAAATTCGTTTTTGTTAAATAAAGTGACCTAATATATGAAACACGTTTTCAAGAATTTAAAAACTAGACGCTATGGACACTTGGGATGTACGGCTCACCCACTAGAACAAACTCAAAAGGAGGTTTAAAGAGGTGCGCACAGTCGCACCGAAAGGATGTCTAGGTTATGCTTCAACGCCACCGGTCCTCCGCCTCCATGTGTGTTCGATTAGAGCTACCGTGAACCATGATGATCACTACTGGTGTCATTACCAAAGTTCTTAAAATTAGTGTTACAAAGTTGTTTTGCATGCTTCTTTGTACATGACTTTTACCACATTTATATGTGCATACCTATTGTTAATTTTAAGTCTATGCCATCCAACTATGAACACGTGCATTTGGATTGACTTCTCTGGTAAGACCTAAGGCCCTTTCCAACCCATGGTAATTATTTCTCATTGGTCAGACCTATGGTTATTTTTACACGTCCATACTTGGTCAACTTATCTCGAGTTAGCTTGGTCATACCTTGAACCCGAGGCATAAGATGAGAACTAAACATGCTCATGACATTATTACTTGTTTACTAATGCCTTGATCAGTCTCATAAATCTAAGAGGTGCATTATTTAATTAACGCTCGTCGCTTACCTCTTGTCCTATTTTTTATGCACTGGTCAGACCTATGGTAATTAAGTGGGGTTGCAAGATGGATCTTAGTCTTATTAGTAATTAATTGGGTAGTTAAATCTTTTAAGATTGTAATTATCGAAAATACTAGAATTGAACTTTTTATGTTCTGATTAATTGTGTTATTGCAACATAATTCGTAAACAAAGTTGTTTTTCTTTTAAAGACAAGTTTAGTCTCTTTTCCTAGTAAGAAGAGTGGGACTTATACCTATCTTTTCTCCTTAGTTGGCAAACTAAGATAGGATTACAAATTGATAAACTCATTTATGATCTTTCATTACCCTTTTTGTGGTCTAGAGTTAATTGAAAGATAGAATATTTTGTGTAACTGGAAACATTGTGTTTAGAGTTACCAAAATAAATAACATCCTGCACTTGTCACGATGTATGATTTTAAACCGCAAAGAGTAATGGAATTACTAGCATATTTGCTAGGTAATCTTCTTGGACCCTTATTATTCCTAAAGTGCTAATTACCCTTGGGGCTATGTAGACGATAAATGAGGAATTGCATGCTAAAGATTCAAGTTAATTGAATAAAAGAATGGCTAGTCCATTGTCTACATAAGTAAAACTTCATATACTCTGTTCAATACCTAAGTACATGCTACTCGTAGGCATTTAAAGAGAATAGGAAAGTATATAAAAGCATTATATGCTTTCATCGAAATGTAACATTTACAATGTTGACAAATCCGATGGGAGCAATTGCATTTTATTATTGAAATATCATTCATGTAATGTTGTCAATTTCGGTGGGAGCTACGGGATTTATTTCTTGTTAGTCACCCATATCATTTCAAACTAGCTTTGAAATAATTCATTACTTTCGAATATGAACAACCATTGCTTAAAAGAAAATTGCATTTTATTTTATCAGATAACTCGTTGCCTTCTCTTGCCGCTTCCTGAAGCGTTATCTATAGAATAATAATCCACATTTTCTTATTAAAGGTTATGGTTCTAAAAACTACTTATGATATCTATGACATTATCATATTGTTTGAACAATCAATCACGTGTTGTTTGTTTTCATAATATGATGTTGTACCTTACACAAGTGGGAGAAATCTCAAAGTGTGTGCAAGGAACAACAATATTATTGGTATCTCTTGACTGCAAGGTAAGAAAACTAATAAATCTACTAGGACTTCAACACGTTAGATGTTTAATGTCCTACTACATGTAAATAAGAATTCTACTAAGACTTAAACACATGAGATGTTTATTGCCCTACCACATTTTAGTAATGATTCTACTATGACGTGAACACGCTAGATGTTTGTTGCCCTACTACATTCAAATGTCATGATATTGTGTTAAGATACTTCAACATTTGACTACATGTTTTAGGCAACATAATTATGGTTATATAATAATGATCATAATTCTGAAGTATATAATTTACTTGAAATTACTATAGAACTCAATAGTTTGCGTTCATGATTACTTTTGTTAGTATAATTATGCTTACATGTTAAGACATAATTATAAAGTCCTTGAATTAATCAATGACTTATAACATAAAGTATATATATTAAAAGTGTTATGTCTTCTAGTTAACACATAAACATAAGGCATTTGAATTATTCAAAGATTTATAATGTATTATTGAAATGCTCTGCTTTCTTGTTAACACATGAACATATAATCCTTGAACAATTATGTCTTCTTGTGAACACGTGAACATAAGGTTCTTATATTATTCAATGAATATACATTATTGCATGCACTTGTTTCGTAAATACTTTATATGCAATTTGGCTTGACCCAATTGACAAGTATTTGTTCCAAAGAGAATTAAGTTATCTATAGAATTCTGATATAGTTTCACAATTCTAATAATTCATAGGATACAACTTCATCATGATATGTCTAATGTGTTGGATCAAACCTTATTCATATTGTTTGGTTCCTGATAGCTTTAATTTCTCTACCTCCAAAACATATCAAGGTTAGAAATTGCGTGTGTCATGGATACACTCAATATAGTTCAAACCCACAAGGTATTCAAGACAACACATAACTGAAAACCCTAATTCATTAGGGATTTTAGGTTTTCCACTCAAATCTATTGAATCCTAAATCCTTTTGGATTTTTGATTTATCTACACTTCCTAGCTTGAAGATTGTAGTTTTGGTATTCTTCCTAGCTTGACGAAACAAAACTACTGCTAAAACTTTTGGTTAAAGAGTGATACTAAATTAGAGTTTTTCTATAAACCCTAATTTGAGTTGTTGTAAGGAATTCCATTATGTCTTGATTTATGTTCAGAATTTGTTAAAATCTTATGAAGCATTTTATTAACAAATCTTGAGATAAGAACTTAAAATGTATTTTGTGATTCTCCATAAAGAACAATTTATTGTTTCTTAAATACTTAGTATTTAAAGAATTGTCTCTACTTACAAAAGTAAGTGGGAGCATTTACATATCTCAAAGTTTTTGAGAACAAAATACTTAACCTTCTAAAATCTACTTATTAATGTCATACTAAGGTTAAACATGAAAATATTGACCGAAGTATAATGATTACTCTCATTCATAAATCCGAAAGGATGCCTCATCACTTGAGTGATATTTTATATCAATGCTGAGAAATATAAGTTAGAAGATTGTTGTAAATCAACTAACTACTAAAATATATTATCACATCTTGAATCTGATAAATGTTTTAGAAATATGAATGATAAGATGCGGTCCTTAAAAGGCAAATCGAGTTTTGAGCTTGATTGTAATTTTGCCTAAAAGTTAACCTATGAGGTTGGAATGAGTTTCTTTTGAAGAAAGACACACAAGGACAAAATTGTATACTTGTTAATGCATGACATTTTATAAGAAGTTTTTAATCATACTTAAGCAATTGACTATGATTACATTTTCTTATATATACACGCATTAATTATATAAAGATATTGAGCTGTCATAAATGTTCCTTGTATGAAAAATATGACAATTAAGATTTTATAACTCTTTCTTTATGGTTACCTTTAGCGAGGACGGTGTGTAATCAAAAGGGTTATGAATCTACATAATCTTTATGTAATATACAAATTTAAGAAATCCAAGTTTTGGATTGAATCATGCATCTAGGAGATGAGATTTTGAATTTAATTACAATATGATTCTGATTAAATTAAGATAACTCTTGAGTACATCTGACATTTAGTGGGAGCAATGTGTTTTTCCTTAAAATTTAGATGTTGAAGATATCATTCTATTTAAGATAGATATTGATCCTTAAGCTTGGAATGAAACTTCACTTGGAATTTAGGGAATAAAACAAACAACCTTGGAATAAATGTTTATCTGGAATAAACAAACGCGGAAAATATTAAGTCTAACACAAATGCAATATATCATTCAAGCAAGTCTTAAATGGTATATTTCACATGGAATAATTTATTACATGGATGGAAACCTTATGTTGTTTTAACTAAGGATTTATCATGTATATATTATATTGTGTATAAGACTAGTTGTTGCTTTTGTACAAGAACAAAATGAGCTGACAAAAACAATATCTAATTGAGAGTATTTAGATTATTGTTTTTATAAATGTTTACAAATTATAAAGCATAGTGCTGTATATGTACAAATGATGCTAGAGGATTATTTATACTAGTTGTAGTAGGATTTATCATTTATGATATATCTGCTAACTAGTTATGCTCAACATAGAGCATTGTTGCATTACACATTAAGGAATGAGAATACTTTACACTTTTAGAAACTGTAAAGATGATTGTCAGTATGTCGTTGATTTCTAATACCTCATGCAAGGTAAGACGACATCTCCATACTATAACTCTTGCAATAGTATGAGCATATGAGATAAGACACTCATCTTATATTTCAAATCACTCACTTTATGTGAAATTTTGAAACAAGTATTCGGGAAGTTTACTCAGATGACTATTTAGTTTTTCTTTTAAAGAAAGGTTGAGAATGTTGGAAACATTAGGGTTCAACTTACTAAATGAGTTTCATGCATATCTGTTTTAGTATTTGGATAATTGGGATTGAAAGACAATTTTTACTTTATGATGAATAAAGATACTTGGTATTTGTTATTCATTCATATAATAATTGTTATCCTATATTTGCATGTTTAATCCTTGAATAATTTTATTATTCTAAATATGTCCATTGTCGGTTAACAATATGGGAATATTGTTATGTAAGGAAAATGTGAGTGTTGGTTATAATTCTATCGAGAATTCGGATTGTTCCCGCCAAACTCATATGTATTCACTAGAGATGCATATTAGATTCCCCAACTTTCAAACATTTACTTTTGGATCCTTGTCATAAGTAAAATATTGAAAATGGTTTGTTATCTTCATCCTTAGACTTGAGATGCAAGTAAGTTCTCATGTGTGGATATCATTTTTGTAAGTATACGCAAAACGCTATCTCGAACAAGGTAGTTATAAAGCTATATTTCGGAGTGATGCAAGCAAAGATCCACAACACTTGTCGTCAATAAATGATTTGTTACTCCACTTGATATGTGCAGAAAGATACTATGGCGCCTCCGCATTTAATCGATAATTGTTTGGCCAAACCCAAAGGGTAATGCAAGATGATTCTTGATTACATTTGGTATATCCGAATTAAAATCTATAACGAGATTCTAAATGGTTAAACTATATGGAATGATTTAAGATCCATAATCCATGGTTTAACGGTATCTATAACAAAGGATGATTAGAGCAAGACATTGAATGACCATGCTACTGAGAAACTCTTACGAAACTATTCTCTCAAACACGTTTAGTTAAAAAGCGAGTGAGAGCGTTTGCTAGGCGTTTCCGTCGTTAGTTTTGTGTGCCATTCGACACACCAACTCCCAAGTGGGAGCTGTTGGTTTGTGGGAGTTATAAACACGACAAAACGACTAAGAGTGTGTGAGCCGATGGGGGCACACACGATAAACACGAGACTACGTGTCGAACGTATTAAATACTTGAATGCGTATACCCGTTAATGCATGTGCTTGACCCGATCTACTTGTACGATCCATGGGCTGTTTTAGCCATTACTTGGGTCGGTTTAAGAGAAGCCTTGGGTCTAGTCTCATTAAACGAATCGGGCAAGGGAATAGAGTGTTTGTTTGTTGCTTGTCAATCAAGAATAAAGCCCAAACAAGGGTTGGTTTGTGATGCTATAAAAACAAACACAACACATCTCAATTCTCATGCATAATACGAATTACTAATATCCCTAAACCAATCAAAAGGTTCCTGCCTCTAATTCCAATCGACTTGCATGCAAGTTGATTAGTTTTTTTATTGGTTTTGCTTTGTTCCTTTTACTTTGACCTGATCCATGAAAAGGGTTAAGCAATTAATAGTTGATGTTGATTCCTAGTATACGAATAGTAGCAGCAAGGATATAGTTTGTGTTTTGTTCATGTCACTTCTCGGACGGAACTGTTGGAATTAGATATCAAGACATTCAAATAAATAATCACAAAACCATCAAATAACACATGCGGAAGCGTATAGGATTTATTAATGAACAATTAATTAACATAAAAGAATATGTGTACCTTTTCTTGATTCTATCCGAACAAGAATCAAATCCACAAACTAGCAACGGATGAACCCTAATTTGATTTAATTAGGATTATATGAATTACCCCTTACCGTTTTGTAATTCAGTCCAAGATAATAACAATAGTGTGTTATTACTATGTTCTTGTACACACGTACTAAACCGAATTAAAGTAATGCTAGTTTTTATCAAACAAATAACTTTGTTTTGGAAAAAGGTTTGGATCGACACCCTAAGGAGTGGCCGATCGGTTTGGAGAGCAAAAACACACACAAAACTGTTTTAGGGTTTAACTAATGAATACAAGAGATTCAAAAACAAGACCCCTAGCCTTGTATATATACCCAAGCAAACTTGGTGAACAAGTTTTGGCTTTGTTTCCTTTTCCTTGGCCGATCGGTGGAGCACATCCCCAAGGGATTCCGGAAACTTCCAAACTTTGCAATCTAGTCCTTTTCCAAATACATTTAACGCCCGTTAGTCCATTACATTAATTATTTAACGTTCGTTAGTTATTTCGTTTAATAAATAAATAAATATAACGTTTATATTTAATTATTAACTTTAAATTCTCATACGTAAAGTGTGCAATCCCATAGTCTCGAGTTCGATCCTAACTCACGTCTACTAATTTATATCCATAAAACCAACAGCTCCCACTTGGATATATCTTAATAGAGTGATCACATTCGGTTAGCGTCTAGCAACACTTGATGCCTCTAGTACAACTCGAGCAAGGCCCCGGAAAACCTTTTAATGATTTCTCATTATTATTATCTTTTGTTTCTAATACCACGTTAAATAAATATATGGAATTAAGTCATTCTTTATATAACTATCTTGACTACGAGACTAACCCACAAACTTTGCAACACTTTTGGAAACAACCCTTATGACTACCGCCACGATAGCGTTAAGTTGTTCCAGTGCACTACATTCATGACACTTATCCGGTATCTCAAGTCCGAGGATAACTATTCATAATTTACTTATAACAATATCCACAAAGTAAATTATGTAGTTGGGATAAGTCCTATATTCAATTCATTGAATATCATCCGAAATTGGTATGCATTCTCATCAATATACTTTCAAGTATATTCTACCACATCTCTCAGATTTGTCTTAATTTAATGATACTCCCATATCATTAATTGACAACGGACATTTAGAATAACTTAGTTATTCACGGATTAAACATGCAAATATAGGACAACAATATTATAAATGAAAATAAACATAATCCAAACTTTATTTCATTAAAATAATAAATGTTTTACAATATCCTTTATCAAAATACTAATCACAGTGATGCATTAAACTATTAGCTAAACGAAGTCCAATTCCATTGGCAAGTCCAATAAGCTTGTCTTTAGCTAAAGCCTTAGTGAACAGATCAGCTAAGTTATCATCTGTGTGAACTTTCAGTAGATTTATTTCACCTTCTTGGACTTGTTCACGAACATAGTGATATTTCCGTAGAAAATGTCCGGTGCCCTTCATGACTCTGTGTTCATTGGTAAATATGATTGCGCAGAATTGTCACAATACATATCAATAGGCGATTCAATTGAAGGCATAACACCAAGCCCGAAATGAATTTCCTAATCCAAACAACCTCCATTGCGCTTCCAAGCAGTTTATGTATTCGGCTTCGTCGCAGACATCGCAATCGATACTCGCTTCTTGCTCTTCCAAATAATCTGCTCCTCCATTGATGACAAAGACATAACCCGTCGAGACTTCGTATCATCTTTATCACATCGCCAGACGCATCACAAGTAATATGTAACACCAAGTTCGTGTCCGATTTCCTCCATACACTAAAAACATATCTTCGTATTCCTAAGATACTTTATAATATGTTTAATAGCAATCCAGTGAAGTTCACTCGGATTCGTTGATATCGATTGGTCATGTTTTGAGCGAACGCCACATCCGGCCTTGTGCATCTCACAAAGATACATAATAGATCCCACACCAAGCATAAGGAACTTTCGCATGCGTGCCACCTCGGCAGTGTTGAAGCACACATATCGCTACATAAGCCATGTTTACTTCCATCGACAAATATCCTTTCTTGAAATTTTGCATATTGAATCTCTTCAATATTTTATCAATGTAAGCGCTTTGACTTAAACCAATTAACCGCTTTGACCTATCTCGGTAGATCTTGATTCCTAGAATGTATGCAGCTTCTCCTAAATCCTTCATGGAAAAACACTTCCCAAGATATGCCTTAACATTTTGCAAACTCGGAATGTCTTTTCCCATAATTAATATGTCATCGACATAAAGAATTAGGAAAATTACATCACTCCCACTAACTTTCGATATACACATGGCTCATCAAGATTTTGAATAAATCCATACCTTTTGATTTCTTCATCAAATCTTTTATTCCATTGCCTTGATGCTTGCTTCAATCCATAAATGGACCTTTGAAGTTTGCATACGGTTTGAAATTGTGGATTCACGAACCCTCAAAGTTGCTTCATATAGATGTCTTCATCTAAGCGATCATTCAAGAAGGCGGTTTTGACATCCATTTTCCATATCTCATAGTCATAGTATCTTGCTATAGCTATAAGAATTCTAATAGATCTAATGTCCGCCACAGGAGAAAAGGTCTCCTCGTAATCAATGCCATAAGTTTGAGTAAAACCTTGCGCAACTAGACGAGCTTTTTAGACGTGTACATTGCCATCCATGTCAGTCTTAATCTTATAGAGCCACTTACTTCCAACCACCTTGGCGTTTGGAGGTAACCAGACTTCATTTTCTTTCATGGATTGCATTTCCCCATTCATTGCAACCTGCCATTTTTCCTTATCAGGACTTGCCATGGCAGCTTTATAACTAGTAGGCTCTCCAAGATCTCCTAACATAGTTTCCTCAACCTCTACGTTAAGACATAGACGTTCAGGTGCACGCGTATTCCTTAAGGATCTACGAACGGGAATCACTTCAACTTCGGTGGAGGACCCAAACTATCCGGTTCCACCGAAGTACGTTAGTGTTTTCGAAGGTAATGCATCTTCTTGATCATCTTCCGGATCATAAACTCTCCCATCGAATTCTTGAGATACGAGATCTCTTTCAAGAAAATCTCCATACCTAGCAACAATTACTTTATTTTCGGTTGGATAGTAAAAGTAGTAACCCATAGTTTCCTTGGGTATCCTACGAAGATACACTTTATAGATCTTTGTTGGAGTTTATCTCACGAGTCACGCTTAACATACGCCTCGCATCCCCAAACCTTTAAATAAGACAAAGTTAGAGCTTTACCATGCCATATTTCATATGGTGTCTTATCAACCTTCTTTGTAGGAACCATATTTAGAATGCGAACATCGATTCCAAAGCATAATCCCAAAAGGATAAAGGTAGAGTGGTAAGATTAAACATAGATCGTATCATGTCCAACAATATACGATTTCTTCTCTCGATACACCATTTTGTTGTGGAGTATATGGAGAAGTGAGATTCGGACAATTCCATTCTCACTAAGTAATCTTTAAACTCTTGGCTTAGATACTCGCCTCCTCTATCGGATCGAAGAGCTTTAATATTCTTTCCCAATTGCGGTTCTACTTGACTTTGAAAACCTTAAATCTTTCAAACACCTCATGTTTATGCTTAGTAAATAAACATAACCATAACGGCTGAAATCAACGATAAAGGTTAAGAAGTAGCTAGCACCTCTCTTTGACACATGTCTAAGTGGTCCACACACATCAGTATGAATAAGACCAAGTAGATCAGAAGCCCTCTCCATATTGCTATGAAAAGGTTTCTTAGTCATCTTCCCAGATATGCATGACTCACATTTATCAAATGATTCATCATTGATATTTTGCAAAAGCCCTTCTTGTTGCAGCTTATGCATGCGAGCCTTGCCTATATGAGCAAGTCTACAATGCCAAAGATAAGAAGAATTCAAGTCTAACTTTATCTTCTTGTTAATGCTAAACATTGAATTATTATTATTGTTAGATTCATTTCCAATCACATCAATTTCAAACACACCATTCACAGTAATTGCTTTAAAATAAAATACACCATTTAAAGAAACATCAATTCCATTACGTGAAATAGTATGAGTAAAACCATCATCCAACAAAACGAAAGGAAACAACACCTCTAATTATAGAAGGTGCGAATGACAATTGTTCAATAACAATTACTAAGCCCAAAGGCAATACTAAACTAAACGTTCCTATGGCTTCAACAAATGCATGTGCGCCATTTCCCACGCAGAGATATTGCTCCCCATAGGCAAGCTTCCTTCCACTCTAAACCCCTGCGGTGTATTACAAATGTGAATACCACAGCCCGTATCATATACCCGTGAATTATTATGATTTAGAGTAAATAATTCAATGACAAATAAATTACCGAAGAACCGGCGCCAAGGACCCTTCAGACTTCATCTTATTTGCCCAATTCATCAAGATAGAGCACAATTTTCTTCCAATGCCCAACGCCTTACGGTGGTGGCATGCTTGATCCTTTTAGGATTTTCCTTCCTAGAAGTAGGGTTCTTCTTGGGTTGAGGTTGATAGGCCATCACCGCTTGCCTTTGTCAACCTTTCCTTACCCTTCCCTTCTTGTTGTTCGTGACGCGGTTTTGGCTTATTAATCCTTCCACCCGAATAGCAAGTACACGGGCGTAGGAACCTTTTGAGGCAACCCTTTCTCATAGTCAATTAGCAATGCGTGTAGGTCAAGAATCGTCTTCCCACGCAGTGCATATTGAAATTTCGAAAAACCATTAAAATCCTTGTTAAGGGATCTATTAATCGATTCACACCATGTCATCATCATAAGTTTTGCCAAGTGCCTTTAGTGGTCCATGTAACCTTTCATTTCCAAGACATGAGCACTCATGGGTTTACCTCTCCCCGCCATATGTGTAACGTCGGTCAAGTCTTAAATCTCGACGGCGGTGGCTTCTCAAACATAGTTCAAGTTCATTGAGCATATTATATGGGAAATAATGTTCGACCGATTTTGAAGAGCATATTCCATTGTTCCCAACATAAGACAAGCCACATCATTATGACGCTTATACTCAAGTTGCCAAGCGTCCTTATCGACTTGAGTAGTGAGGACCAGTTGGTTCAAAGGGCAAGGTTCATAAAGATATTTCAACCGTCAAGAACTCTACGTACAATTCTCAAAGAGCGGTGTCAATCATTGCAATTCTTAGAGCTACCAACTTTTCTCGATCAAAAATCTTTTGAACGCAGAACTTAGTGCAGATGTTAGTGTTATCGTTATTTTGAGCCATTTCTAGTAAAAAGTTCAAGTATTAGTATTTTCGATAATACAACTTTTCAAGAAAACAAAATATACCCAACGGTAATATAATCATATAACCATATAATTTTCTCGAAATCTAGAATCCAAATTATCATAGGTTCATTACATCAGTTGATCTGCTAGCAACGAACGCATATAATAAGGTAATCTGTCGAACATTAATTGGCAAACAATTTCCAACTCCTAGATCATTATGGGATTTATATTTCCAACGCTATTGCAAATATAAACATGTTTCATCCATCTTATGCCATTGAGTCCAAGTCTCACTTCCTACTCAACTTAAGTGTCTAACTTAAAGAACTGCAAATATGTCCATGTAATGTCTCACTTTACATAGAGATTTACCTCTCCATCACAATCTAGCTAAGTACTCTCATGACATAAATTGCAACTTCAAGTGTTCCTTTTAATTAGATGGCATAAAACTTAATTTAAAAGGGTACTAGTTTTGATTTTATGTGGTCAAATCAAATATGTACAAAGATGTCATGCATTCATCTTGTATCATACATTTAATAAAAAACTTTTTATTACCAATTCATAAAGATCAAATTATCAAAGTTTTGATTGAGGTATTGGGTTCACCAATCAAGGAATTTAGTGTTAATTATCGTCCATCATACCGTACTTTTGCATAAGTGTAAACACTTAGTGTTTCGGGTAATTACCACCGAAGTGGCGCATGGAATTAAAACTAATTCGCCCTTAAGATGAGTTTGCACATTTTATGGCTTACTAAGTAGCTCCATTCGAACTTACAAGGGCAGAGGACCGTAAGCGTAAAGCATAACCTTAGACATCCTTTCAGTGATTGTGCGCACTTCTTTATTAACCCCTTTATAGTTCATTCTAGTGGGTGAGCCGTTCGGACCATTTGTACCAAAGTCACCAATCAATTAAACTATTGAAAACTTAACTCTTCCAAAACAAATCAAAATTTTCCATTGTTTAGTCCGTATTATTTTCTATTCAAAATTACCATTTGCTTAAAAGCATCTAACATAATAAACAAACAAGTAACAAATAAAAATAAACTACTAAAAAACAATGCATACATAATAAACAATTTATACGTGTAAACAAGTAGCCACATGCAACTTATTCGATAAAACCCTATTAATAATCAATATCTAGGTTAAATTAATGTATATATTAATTAGGGCTTTCACTTCAGCAATAGAAAGTGAGCCACATACATCGAAGAATCGATTGCGTAAACCCATAATTAATAATATACCAAATTGCACATAATTGATTCATTAATATACATAATTGGAGTCTTCCCCAATTCAAGATTTATCGTAATTAAATATGTCTCAACAATTAAACAATTTATCAAAGCAACTTATCCATGATTAACATGCATGTATAATCATGGATATCATAACAATTATACAAATAAGTCACAAGATCGCATATAAAAAATTCCATGACACATAACAAATTATTCACGAATTAATCACGTAACCAATATATTAATTCTAGGTTTTAATAAGGTTAGCAAACAATTTTCAAAACCCTAAAAATTTTATGTATGTTTCGACCTAAAAAAAATTAGGGTATGCCCCAATTAACAAAAAAAATCGACCAAACAAAAAAATTAAACATAAACCCTAAATTAATATATCAAACAACATACAAGTATTTGTTTTGTTACGCGTTTATGTAATTAATTACTCATTAAAAACCAATGACTCGTGATGCCAATGTTGGAATTAGATATCAAGACATTCAAATAAATAATCACAAAAGCATCAAATAATACATGCGGAAGCGTATAGGATTTATTAATGAACAATTAATTAAATATGCGTACCTTTTCTTAATTATAGCCGAACAAGAATCAAATCCACAAACTAGCAACGGATGAACCCTAATTTGATTTAATTAGGATTATATGAATTACCCCTTACCGTTTTGTAATTCAATCCAAGATAATAACAATAGTGTGTTATTACTATGTTCTTGTACACACGTACTAAACCAAATTAAAGTAATGCTAGTTTTTATCAAACAAATAACTTTGTTTTGGAAAAAGGTTTGGATCGACACCCTAAGGAGTGGCCGATCGGTTTGGAGAGCAAAAACACACACAAAACTGTTTTAGGGTTTAGCTAATGAATACAAGAGATGCAAAAACAAGACCCCTAGCCTTGTATATATACCCAAGCAAACTTGGTGAACAAGTTTTGGCTTTGTTTCCTTTTCCTTGGCCGATCGGTGGAGCACATCCCCAAGGGATTCTGGAAACTTCCAAACTTTGCAATCTAGTCCTTTTCCAAATACATTTAACGCCCGTTAGTCCATTACATTAATTACTTAACGTTCGTTAGTTATTTCTTTTAATAAATAAATAAATATAACGTTTATATTTAATTATTAACTTTAAATTCTCATACGTAAAGTGTGCAATCCCATAGTCTCGAGTTCGATCCTAACTCACGTCTACTAATTTATATCCATAAAACTAACAAGAACTTAGGTACTTCTCGGACACATGTTGTCTGATATCGGGTGTTTAGTTTGAAGTTGTTCTCGGACACTTAATATCTCGGGCAGAAAAGAAGACAAGGTCTTGGGGTTTTCTTGTTCGTGTTTATTCAAGTGATATTCAAGGGTTGATAGTTTTACTTTCTCGACTAGCCTCTTATCGAACGTGCTCGTTTTACTAGTTGTGTGTGATACTCATTGAGGCATATATTTTGGATGCTTAGTTTCGTATTGGTTTTATTGTCCGTTACACTTGCGTTCAAATAGCCACGAAAGGTTAGGTTTTCTTTTATCCCTTTTATTAATTAATTATTGTATTAATTAATTGTTTATTAATTACGTATTTAACCTAATTGCGATTACTAGATCCTTATCCGCTGCGTACTCGTAGAGGTTAATTGGTTAACTTGTTCTAAAATCCCAACATTTCTGTAAATCAACACCCAACAATGAGCCCTTCATGTGTATATATATATATATATATATATATATATATATATATATATATATATATATATATATATATATATATATATATATATATATATATATATATATATATATATATATATGGTGAAACTTTATTTTCAGAACCCACTTTAAATGCGAGAACTGCGAGAACCACTTTTTAGCCATTAGATTAAGTGATCAATGGTCAAAATAACTTGTGCCATAAATGTAATAAAGTAAAACATTAGGTTAATTTTGAAAATGTTCAAAGGGTATTTTAGGAATTACAAATTCTCTCTTTTTAAATTATTAATAACATATTAAATGTCATCATCAGTTAAAAAAAAATAAAAACACGTCTTCAAAAAACCGCCTCCCTCCCCTACAACCCTAATTCACCGCCGGCGGTAGGGTTCATTAATCTGGTTTGTGATATCGACACCCTCAAACATCCGATCTGTGATAAGTGTTTCTTCTTGGATATATGTATTTGTTAGACACCCGATCTCTGAAAAGGGTTTCTTCTTGGTTACCTGCAATTGATTTGTTGACAAAGATGGAGGTACACTCGCGTGGTTCATCATGATTATCTAAGGTGAGTTTTATAGTTTAATTCGATTGTTTGTATTTCACGGCCTTTTTATTTTTTATTTTTTTTGGTTTCTAAATCATGTTTTTGACGAATCAAGGCAAGGGAAAGGATCTCGAAGGTTGTAGAGTTCTTGAACATCATATTGAAATCGACATGTCACCGGTTTATGGAAATGGTTTCAGAGTCCTTCAAACATTAGGTAAATGTTTTAATCATTCGAATCTGGTTCTTTTAATGGTCTCGTAGTCCCCTTGAGGTGCTTATGTCTTAGTGCTTAGGATTTAGTATGGACAATATGTTAATATATGATGGGTATATGGATACTTAGTAGCAGTACATTACTAAGTATTATAATAAACAAAATGAAAGAAGAACTATTCTACAAAAATAAAAAATCATAACACTTCTGATGTTGAACATTAAGGTTCTATGTGTGCATACTTGTTTCTGTTGTTGAACATTAAGGTTCTATGTGTGCATAGTTGTTTCTGTTGTTGAACATTAACGTTCTATGTGTAGTATTATAATAAATTAAGCTTGTGTTATCTTCCTTCAGTATTTGCGACATACTTTTTGTCACACATTTATATGTCTCTAAAGGTAGATTTTTAGTCAAAATACAAATTTGTTTTGTTAATTACAGTGGGTGTTTCTACATATTTGTATAACTTTGTATCTATCATTTGTTATTGATGACTTTTGTTGATGATGGTGTGTGTACATTACGATTTAATGCTCAAGTTTCATTGATTCGAAAGTTCAAGTTTTGTTTGTGTTTTTTATTGTGTTGTTGACACCAGTTAGTGTCACTTTTTTAGAATTTTAAGATTGAGATATGATTAATCTAAGAACAATATGTCACACTAACCATGTAGTAACTGTCGTGCAGATTGAGTCTCTTGCGGTATGATGCGGTCCATCAGCAGGTCACAAGAAAAGAGGCTTAAAGGCATGTGAACATTCATATGAAAAAGGTATGCTATGTTCTTATGTTTATTTTATGTATTTGGAGGTCGAGTTCTATAGCCTTTATGTTTTGGTTTTCTAGTGTGCGTATATGTTTTAATCTATGCCGGTAGTTGTGGGTTTGGTTAAAAAAACAGGTATGTTTTGTGGTTTTGGAAAGATACATATATGTTCACGTATAAAACATATATGTTTTGTGTTTATGATTAAAAAACATGTTTACATCATTAATTAGTTTAATATACCCAAAATTGTGCATATGCGTTATGCTAGTTGTTGTGATTAATTTTCGTTTCTTATTTGTTTGCGGTTTAATTGTTTCCATGCATGCTTGTTTCAGATTGATTGATGAAGATGATGATATCATTTAAGACCGGGAAGTGGATGAACACGATTATACATGAAGATAATTTGCGACTTTTGAAGATATATGATTATTGCATGTATTTTTGTAATTGTAACCAAGTGAAATGTAACATTTAAGTATATCAATCTTGTTTTTCTTTTTATAATGATTTATGTTCTTTAATTTGTGTTTCAAAATGATCATGTAAAAATATTGGTTGGTTGATAAAAAAAAGTGTTAGCTAAAAAAACATGTATGCACTTTGACTAATTGAAAACATGTATGCACCTTGACTATTTGAGAAGAAAAAAAAAACATGTATGCTCCATGACTAAAAAAACAGGTATGCACCATGACTAAAAAACATGTATGCACTGAAAACATGATATCGTTAAAAAAAAAAAAAAAAAAATCCGAATTTTCAGATTTATAAGAAACGATAATTATAAAAAAACAAAATAATATGAAAATGTTTTTTACTATTATACCCTTTTGAATTAAATAAAAATAACAAAATGATATGAGGCATTAAATGATGTACATTGTGTATTATTAGTTGTAAAAAGTTGGTTCTCGCAGTTCTCGCACTTAAAGTGGGTTCTGAAAATAAAGTCCCTCTATATATATGTTTCTATCCTTTTGTTCACCTATTAAACTAGTAAAACTTGAAACTTGGACCTAGTTGTTTTCTTGCTGTGGTCGAATGGCTCCACCCAACAGTAGGGTGGTCTTAATGTTACACTTTCAAAATACAGAACACATAAGAAAATGGATTTGGGTTGAGTTAATTTAGAAATTGTTTTGGACATAAATATGGTTGTTTTAATGTGTGTTGGTCAAACCACACATGAGGAAAGCATAACAATAGGGTACATTAGAACTTCTCATTTTACTAACAAAAGAATTCCACAACTAGTTGGAGTAATATTAGACTAATGTTGTTTTGGAGAATGGGTAAATTTAAGTTTAACTTGGGTTGTATGTTGTGACCCCAAGCAACCCAGTAAGGGTGCGTTTGAATATAAAAATAGGGGTGTCTAATTGATTGTTTGATTTTTCCCAACAGAAACTAGTTCCAATTACTAAATCATGGTGTAAAAATTTAACTTGTTGAATTTGAATTTGGTACCGAGCCCACATCGAGCCCAACTAGCTTCCAAAAAGAAAACACACATTCGATTCTAGCTTCTTCGACCTACTCCACGACTTAATCCCCGACTCACTTCATTTCACTCGATCATAATATTTGCGACGTAATCTATAATGAGATTCCAAGACTTATCATATAATCAAAACTATATATGTATTTGACACTTACAACTACAAGCAATAATATACATTTAAGATTTGTAGAAACTAGTTTAAACTAAAATTTTAAGTTTTAAACTTACTTGTAAGATTACCAATTTATATCACCCACGACACCATAAACGCATGGCTCGTTGATCTCTACTCGTAACCTCCCTACACGTTCAAGACACGTTTTGCATTATATCGTACACGTTATTAAACACGCAAGTCACAAATCAAATAATGAAAATGTAAACGACAAACAAAATTTGAAAACATATTTATTTGGACAAAATGAGTTTTACACATAAAATATGAACTGATATTTTTGAATTACTCATTATACTTCTAAATCAAATTATTGGAAGTATAAACCTATAATTTATACTACGCATAATTTAAATGGATGGTTTTTATACTTCTAATTGTAAAAACAAAATATATAAACTTGTAAACTTTAACTTACAATTATTTATTCGAGTATTTAAACTTGATAAAGTTTATCATACAACTTTGACGTTGGTCATCTCGAACAAATGAAAACATGTACATGGGTCATGCCCGATTTTCGACAACACATATATATTTTAGCTTATCATATTCCTTTTGATAACTAACAGAGAGAGGTTTCACCTCATAACTTTCACACATCAAATATTCTAAATACAAAGGTATTTAAATTAAGCTAATGATTTAACTTTTTTTTTGAATACATTTATTTTAACTAATAATAGAGACATAAAAATGTATACATATATGTACTCTTAGTTCAATGTAGACTTTTGTCAATAACATTCACATAAACCGTTAACGTCTAATATTATGTAGGATTATTTTTCCATACAACGACTTTCGGTTGCCATCGAACCGAAGACCCAGTCGTCCTTGATATTTTCCTAGCACGTAGTTACACACTTCCAAGTGTCAATACTTACAAACATATAGAAAATTGTTTTAAACTTAAGTGTTGCCACACAAGCAACAACACAAAAATTTGAAAACTTTTAAACTTATTTGAACATCACATATCGAGTCTTAAACCTAAATCTGTAAACTAAAACTTGTCATACTAATCTAGGTCGCGTGTCGGTGCCGCTCAATATGACTAATTGATTTATTCCATTTAAGACGACTAATTGCTGAGGTGAGTTTCATAGCCCCCCACTTTTTAACTGTTTTATAACTGTTTTGGGGAAAGATACATGCTCGTTTTACTTAAACTCAATGATTGGTTTACTGAAAATGTGTATTCCCATGCGAACTGTGCTGCATGACTGAAATGTATGATTATTAAATACATGATGTGTTTACCTACCGCACTATTGATTGTTTTCTTGCAAACTTAATTATTTAAAGTTACATACGTGAGAATCACGCAACATATTTCGTGGACCACACAAAATATTTTATTGGTTAAACTATGTACGCAGAGTAGCCTAAGCCCTAAATCCCAAAATTCCCAAACTCATGAACCGTCAATTCCTGCTGGGAAGCGCAAATGTTATAAATAGATCTATTGGGGGTGACTCCCCCGTTCGGTTGGCCACACATGGGTCAATGCAAAACGTATAGCATGTCGGAATCGAGTGTAACGGGATAAGCACTCGCAATGGGCCCCCTATTAGTATGACTACATTTTGCATACACCACTGTCGTAGCTTCGGTTGCATGAGCTTAGTGCTAGCGTAATAGTCACACTATATGACATTATATTCTTGTAATTTACATATACCCCAACAAAGGTCCACAACCCAAGATTGATTTTAAGGTAAACACGAATTTTCATGACATTGTGCGGGACACAATGGTCACAATACTGAATGTTTAACTCACATCTCTTGTACTCTAAAATGTTATTTAAACAAACCTCTGAACTCACCAACCTCGTGTTGACACTCTTTAGCATGTATTTTTCAAGTTTTAAGGCGATAACTTAACTTTGGAGGCGCAAGGCAAAGGCATGACATGGTCATATATTACTTTTTTCTCTTAGACATACATAGTAGATCATATTTACATTCAATCCATACTTTTCGCAAAGTTGGTATGCTGATCTACCCACTAATGACTGGACTTCGTCTTTAAACAAAGAGAGGAACATCATGCCAGATTCATCTTGAACGTGCACTTGAATACGAAATCTACAAAAGGATGTATTAATGACAGATGTTGGATTATCAATTTTAGGATGAAAGTATATGTACATTAACTTTTAATGTTATCGTTAAAACAAAATGTAGATACGTACATTGATTTTATGCCTTTAACAATCTCATTGCACTTGGTGCATCTCCACTGATCAGGCATGTTTGTTGAATTCATTGTTGTATCAGCATCGAGATCAACAAACTCACTGTCTTTCACAACTTTCTTGCTACACTTTCTGCATCCCATATACCACCATCCCTCCTCTTCTTGTATGGAGATGATCATTCCAACAATAACGGAAGCGATGTTCTGTATATCATGATTTTTATACAAATTAGGATTTGTTCAAATACCAAAAGGCAAATTCTTGTTCCATGTACATATGATTATGTTTTTAACATGATTAACTATTATAATGTGTATGGATTATGGTGTACCTTTTCAACATCCAAAAGCCCGACAATGGTTTTTACGGGATATTTATTAAGAAAATCATCCTTCGTTGAGAATTTTGAGCCAACATAAATACGCGATGCTGTGTTCTCAGGCGGTTCAGCATCTACACTTGAAAACAACCTACAAAGACAGACAAACAATCATTGTTGAATCACTGTATATATGTATATCACCTTATTTGTGTTATAGAAGGGTGTTGCACAATTACCTTAAGCGATACACTTCAACATCTTTGAATTCATCTTTCTCAATAATTTCACAGGCATTGAAAAGAAACAGTTTTGTTCCATGATAACCATTTTGGACACACATTTTTCCTGTATAAATAATTCACGGTTGAGACGTGCAATTGCTAATACAAAATTTATAGTAACACATATGATAAGAATTGTTACCGTCCCAAACTTTCATCATTGCCAATTGTAGAACAATCATGATTTTACCATGATCTTTGTTAACTTTAAAAAAGTCATTAAACTGTTGTGCAAATAAGCCCCACAACGTACACTTAAGCTCATTCCCCCTACACAATATATGCAGATCATACAGCAGATAAATAACATACATTAACAGATTGTGTGGTTAATTAAACCAAATCAAAAGGTTTTGGTGTACTTACTCAGAATCAATAAGAACGGTTTCCTTTTACCCTTTCTCCCATTCTTATCATAATTATCTAACTCTTCACAGGCAGTGACATGACCAACAACATTTGATCACATTCAAAGACCGTATTCAATAATAGTACATTCATGTATATATCAAAAAATCATCGTAAATCTAAATGAGTTATGGAATATTAACACATGATAATTATCATAATTATCCAACTGAAAAGATCATCCTAAATCTAACTCAGTTTTAGACCGTATTCTCAATCATAACGTGCAATCACTACCAACAACATCTGATCGCATTCAAAAACCGTATTCAATAAACCCACATTCATCTATATAGCGAAAAAGCATCCTAAATCTAAATCAGTTATGGATCTGTAACACATTATAATTATCATAATTATCCATCTCAAATGCCATTTAACATTATAAAATGATGGATTAAAGTACATACCAAACCGACCATCTTCTTCTATCTGTAAATCAGTTATGGATTTGTAGTTTCTAAAATCAAATCCATACACTGACCCAACAAAATCAGTACAGGGTTCAACCACTGTATTGATCAAGAAGCTGAGACGCGGAGCATTGTTCACCATCCTATACTTGGGCTGTATTTCCCCAAGTGAGTATCTTTCTAGCGTCACAGTTACGCCTTCAACCAACTTGTGCTTGAATTGATTCACCAATGACATCCTGCATGTGGCATGCATTTTCGTATCCTGTATACAGAAACATGTACCAACTGTCAACTACATATGCAACCTACGACTAACACAAAGTTTTTTTCACAAAACCTACTACTTACATTTTCATCCATAAGGATCATTTCCAAATTTTTCACATTAGGTTTATTGTACAATTCTTGAATCCAAGCTCTTAAAACTCGGACTCTCAAACTAATGTTGTCTTTGGCAGCGGATAGATCTTTGATATAACCTGAAACAAAGACATCCATAGCTTGGTGAATTGGAATGGGACAAAGAACATATAAAAGATTGATGTGTGTTCGTAAACCCTAAACCATGGGCATGATATAGGCTGAACAAACCGTGTTATCATTCATAATTCACAAATTAAAAAAGGCAATCAATCAATATATCAATTTAATTTAGGGTTTGTTCAAAAATAAGTCACAAATAATGATTTTTGGGCTTTTCATAACAAATTATGGTTTGTTAAAACAAAATAATAGATAAAAAAACAATTAACAACTTTTATTTAAAAATTATAAGACTTATATAGCTGTCTTTGACCCTTATGCTTAGATCTATACCCAAAATAGATTGAAACGCTCCAAGACAGCTAACAAACTTTTCAAAACCGATTGAATCACCATCAATGATAATAATCTCTTTACAAAAATAACTGAAATCGATCCTTGGATGAGAAGACATATTCCACGCGATTAATGACATTGAATACCTTACAAAAATACAGCAAGAGAGGAGCATCCAAAGTTTGATTTGAATTGTATGCGTTTTGAATTGAGAGAGGAGCGTCTATACTCATAAATGAATCTGAATCGAGTTATTACTATCCTAAAATAAATCAAAAGGAGCGTTTGACTATATGAAAGTATACTGCGATGTGCTATTAGGAAAGTCGAAAAGCATTTAATTTATTTAAAACATAAAATGGTGCTTTAGAGAGTTGTAAATTGGTGCTATATAAAGTAGGTGTTGTAATAATAAAATTTAATGTTGTGCTTTAGGGAGCTTGTACAAAACCTTATTTTATTATATAGTATAGATAGATACTTACTATTATACTAGACGAGTACCCGCGCTTAGCGGCAGCGGTGTCTAGTTTTTTGCAAAATTCCGACGACCCATAAGTTTCTTTCAACAAAATATTTTTGTAGCATTAGAGAATCATTTTCGAATAACTATAATTCTGATGTGTGGTTGCATAATAGCATAAATATACAGTTTTCAAGAAAATTATGTGGATTCGATCTAAGTGTGGGAGCATATTTTCTAATATGATTGTTTTAAGTTATTAAGATTTTAGTAATAATAGATTCAGGCATTATAAAAAGCAACGGCATTATGTAGTTGGCAATATTATATTGTAGTTTAGAGGTATATATAGCAAATGTGTGTGACCGTCTTTTCTTGCTTTGTCGGTAATTTAGGCAGTGATAACTATCTTTTTTACATGTGTAGCGTTTATCATTTGGTGTGTGGATTTTAAACTTGTAACCTTACAAATTATCACCATAATAAGATTATTTTGTACTATCAATTTGCATAGATATTTAAGCATTTTTCAAAGGTATTTGTTTGGGGTACAAATAATTATCGCTAAAGATAACAATACTATTTAATTTTCGTGATTCTAATAAACTTACATAACATTACAGGACGGCGAGCTATACAATATATATTAACTTTTAAAAGACGATTCATATACGCTAGTCCCTTAAGTGGTGCAAGACCAACATTTTTCAAAATAACATTATACAAATGACAAAGTACATGTGTCAAAGCAAAATAAACAATGAAAACTACAATTACTTGGTCTCTCATTTTTCCAAATTTGTTACGGGTTCCACAACTACTTCATCATTTCTTATATAATTTTGTCAAATTTGAAACCCGGTTCGACCTGGGTGGTTCAACCGGTTGAACCATTCTGATAAAAAAACAGGTCGATTTAAACCGAGTCAACCCGAAAGGTTGGGTCGAAAATAGGTCAAATTAAACCAGGTCAACCCGCACGGTTTGAGGCGTCCCGAGTCAACCCAGTTTTCTATGAGTATTAATAGTTTCCTTCTGAAATATATGTCTTCAACATTTCCTCTTTTAGTTTCAACTTTTCAATTTTTTACTTTTTGATTTTTCCTTTATATATGGTATATAAAATGGTACCCGCACGTTTCGGCGGCGGGTACCATGTGACGATTAACCGGAGAAATAGATCTCGATTAGTCCTGATTCACTAATTTGTATCGGTTTCAACTGGTCATCTCTGGTTCATTTTCGGATGGCTTTAATTGGTTAGCCGAACCGGTGGCGACACCGTTTCCCAGTTGAACATGTTGGTCCAGTTTTCAAAAGTATATGTACCATCAACTTGTTAGCTTGTATGAAGTTTTGTGTGTTTTATTAATTTGTATAATGTGTATAATAACATGTACTTTTCATTTAGGGTGTTTTAAAAATAACATTAATTAGCGTGTTTAATTATTTTATATCTTGGATTATGTTGTATCTTCTTTAAATTGTACGCTATGAAAATTCTATTGTACTTTTTAGTAAGAGGTGTTTTAATTGGTTGTTTTTAATTTGGTATATGTGCTTTTAATTGATTGTATAATGTGAATAAGTTATTATACTTTTAAGTAATGAGGTGTTTTTATAAGAGTATTAATTACACTATGTATTTCTCTCTCCATTGACCAATTTAAATTTTTTAACTTTTCGACTTTCAACTTTGACTGTTTTTCTATTATATGTAGTATAGATTATGTTGATACATGTACACGCACCTTAGATGTAATTGTAAATGAGTTTGAAAACATATATATTTGAAACTTTCTTTCTATTGTCTTAGCAGTTAATCTTCTTGATTCAACTCGTTTGAGTTGTTAGAGATAAAACCTAACCGGAATAAATGAGTCAATTGCTTACCCTTTAGAAATGATATCACTTTATTTCGTAGGTTAACTCTTCTTGTTCAAGTTACAGGATTTACAACTTTCTTCTTTCAATGAAGATGGGTCGGATTTAATTCAACAACCTATAAATGATTCAGGTGTTCAAATCCAGTGACCCTTGAGATCTTATAACGTAACCATATGATATAAATCTTGGTTTAATGGACAAAATATTAATAGATGTGTGTTAGGATCGAACTCGAGACCACGGGATTGCACACTTTACGTATGAGAATTAAAGTTAATAATTAACTATAAATGTTATATTTATTTATTAATTACACGAAATAATATAACGGACGTTAAGTTAATTAAGTGTAATGGACTAACGAACGTTAAATATTAATTGGAAGGACTAGATGGAAAAATAGAGATCGAGAAGGTTTTAGAATCTCATGGGGAGTTCAAACCGATCGGTTATGGGTTTTCCAAACCCAATCCATATCTAACTTGGTCACCAAGTTATATTGGGTATAAATACAAGGCCTAGGGTCTTAGTTTTTCATCTCTTGTACTCATTGGCTAAAACCTAAAATTGTTTGTGTGTGTTTTTTTCCATAATCGATCGTACAACACCTCTTGGGTGTCGATCACATAGTTTTTCCAAAGCAAAAATATTTTGTGTGATTAAAACTAGCATTACTTTAATTTGATTTAGTACGTGTGTACAAGAACGTGGTACTAACATACTTTTGTTAGTATCTTGGATTGAATTACAAAACGGTAAGGGGTAATTCTTATATTCCTATAAACCCTAATTAGGGTTCATCTCAATTGCTAGTTTTGTGGAATTGATTCTTGTTCGGCTAGAATAAAAAAGGTATGCATACTTTATGTTTATGTTAGTTAATTATTCATTATTCGTTCCTATACGCTTCCGCATGTTTCTTTGATGTTTTATGTGTTTTATATATGATTGTCAAGTTATATAATTCCAACAGTGGTATCACGAGCTTGGTTTAATGTGTAATTAATTACTAAACACGTAAAAAACGAATATTGTATGTTGTTTGATATGATTATTCTGGTTTTTTGGTTATGATTATGTAAACCCTAATTTTTTTAGGGTTAGGGCTTTTGCCCTAATTTGTTTTAAAAAAAATTTATGGATCGACCAAAATTTTTTTGGGTTGAAACCCTAATTTTTTTTTAGTCGATTGTTTTAAAAAAAAAATTATTTTAGGGTTTATTATAATTGTTATGTTATCAATTCGAAACCTAGAACTAATATATTTGTTACGTGATAAATTCATGAATAAAGTGTTATGTGACATGAAATTGTATGCGATCTTGTGACAACGTGAATAAATTGTTATGTTAAATCCATGAAAACGTGCATGTTTGGCATGGATTATTCTCGATATATATTTAATTGTTAAGATTGGTTATGCGAAAATTAATTGTTAAGTTTTATACACATGTTTATTATTCTGAGAAATCTTGAATTGGGGAATACCTCAATAATATGAATGAATCAATTATGTGCAATTTGGTAAATTTTAATTATGGCTTACGCAATCGATTCGTCGATGTATGTGGCTCACTTTCAATTGTGCGAGTGAAAGCCCTAGTTAATATATACGTTAATTAACCTAGATATTGATTATTAATAGGCTTTATCAAATAAGTTGCATGTGGCTACTTGTTTACACGTATTAATTGTTAGTTGTGTGCGCATTGTTTTAAGTTATTTATTTTTTATTGTTTACTTGTTTGTTTATTATGTGCGACAAGTTTTAAGCAAAGGGTAATTTTGAATAGAAAAATAAATCGGACTAAACAATGGTGAAATTTGATTTGTTTTTAAGAGTTAAGTTTTCAAATGTTTAATTGATTGATGATTTTGGTACAAATAGTGAGAACGGCTCACCCAATTTGACTTGATCATGTGGGGGTATAAGGAGGGAGCGATTAAATTGTGACCCTATAGAAAGAGGTTATTGCTTCAAGGTTGACCAATTCTCCGCTTCCTCATGAGTCAAATTGGAGTTACCAAGTAGGTTATGCGTACAAAATCATCTTAAGGGCGAATTAGCTTTAATTCCATGCGCCACTTTTGTGGTAATTATCCGAAATACTAAGTCCTTATACTTATGCAAAAGTACAGTATAATGGAAGATAATTAAAGGTAAATTCCTTGATTGGCGAAACCAATACCTCAATCAAAACTTTGATAATTTGATCTTTATGAATTGGTTAATAAAAAGTTTTTTATTAAAAAATTTATGCTACAAGATGAATGCATGACATCTTTGTACATATTTTATTTGACACCATAGAATCAAAACTAGTACCCTTTATAAATTAAGTTTGTGCCATCTAGTTAAAGGAACACTTGAAGTTGCAATTTACGTCATGTCAGAACTTGGCGAGATTGTGATGGAAAGGTAAATCTTTATTTAAAGTCAGACCTTACATGAACATATTTGCAGTTCTTTAAGTTAGACGACTTAAATTGAGTAGTAAGTGAGACCTGGACTCAAGGCACAAGATGGGATAAAACATGTTTACATTTTCAATAGCGTTGGAAAATGTAAATCCCATAATGATCTAGGAATTGGAAAAGGTTTGTCAATTATTGTCCGACAGATTACCTTATTATGTGCTTTCGTTACTAGCAGATCAACTGATGTAATGGAACTATGATAATTTGGATCCTAGTTTTCGAGAAAATTCTATGGTTATATGAATATTACCTTGGGTATTTTCTTTTCTTGAAAAGTTTAATTATCGAAAATACTAAAATTGAATTTTGAAAATTCTTTAAATGTATTAATGCAACATTAAACCGTAAACGTAGGTTATTCCTGTATTGGTAAATTGATCTACACTTGTAAGAGTTTTTGGTAGAGTCAACTTTGCTACAAGAATAAACCTAGTCCTCTTTTCATAAGAAAGAGTGAGATTCAATCATATTCCTTTTCATGAATGAGAAAGGTATGATAGGACAATTTAGAATTGTCTAAATTCTAAATTCATAACTCGTAAGCAAATTTTAATAGTTAAGAAAATTGCATATTTTTTGAGTTATTAAATTAAAAGCTAGACTAATTTACTGCATAATTGGGAAAAGACAAACTAGCATATTTTATCTAGTTGTTGTGCTTTGACCATTTAAAAGTACTACTTACAATTGTTGGAATAGTAGAACTATTAAGAAAGAAATTGCATGCCCAATTTTTCAAGTTAATAGCATTGATGGATAATTCATCATCTACATAGTAGAATACACTCTTTTAGTGCATAAGTAATTGTTATGTATGGACTTTCTCAAAGGTGTAGGGAAGTAAATAGAACACTATTTTCTTTCACTGGTTAATGAAACACTTACAAATGTTGTCAAATCCAGTGGGAGCATTATGTTCTTATTACTGAATAAGGAATTATTGTAATGATCTCTAATTCAGTGGGAGTTACAAGCTTTGTCATCTTAGTAGTAACTCATATTATCTCTAGAATGTCTTAAGATAATTACTTTCCACTTGTAGACACTTATGTTTTCAAGGATAGTCATGTACGTTTCCTTATTAGACAATGAAGTGGTTCTACATCTATTAGTTATGCTAATATCAATGACACAATCATATTGGTCACATAAACAAACATATGTCGTGTTGTTTATCTGGTACATGATGTTGTTCCATGCACAAGTGGGAGAAATCTATATTGTGTGCAAGGTACAACATATAGGTATATGATTTAACGGATTCTCTTGACTGCAAGGTAAGAGACTAACATTCTAATATGACTTGTACATATCTAATTCAAGAAACACTTGGTGTTGCAATTTACATCATGTGAGAATTTGGCGAGATTGCAACAACAAAGTAGATCTCCATGTGAAGTCAGACCTTGCATGGACATATTTACAGTTTCTAAATTAGACAATTATTTAGAACATGTGTCAAAATGATATATAAGACTACTTCAAACTAAATATTTATGTATTATTAGAATGACATAAATAAATGAAGTAATCTAATATTACTTCAATTTGTATATTTATGAATTTTTGGAATGACTTAAATAAATGAAGAAATAATGTAGTCCTATATTATTATGAAGTAATAAATTAACTTGAAATTTATTACATAGTAGTAAATAAATGAAGAAATAATGTAGTCCTTATTATTATGACATAAATAAGGGCTAGCGGCGCAGCTTGTTGCCCGCTTGCCTGTCGTCTCAGTGTAATATTAAACTTAATCAATAGAATTACTTGAAATTACTATTGAAACCAAGAGTTGTGTTCATAATTACTTTAGTTAAACATGTTTATGATTCATTGTAAAGACATAAACATTAAGTCTTTTAAGACTTATAATAAAGTAAGACATTAACTTGTTATGTTTTTTAATTAAGACATATACAAGAAGTCATTGAGTTGATCAATGATTTATAACGTATAATGGGATTATAACAGTTTATGTTTTCTTGATGAGACATGGATATGAAGTGACTTGGTTAAAGAGTACTTTTGTTATAAAGCATGCATTGGCTTGAAAAGTCTATTATACCATTAAGTTGACTTAGTTGGTAAATAGGTAAGCCAAAAGAAATATGTTTATCTTATATATTGTTAGATTGTCTTACCATATTAATTCTAATTAATACCACAAGTTAATTGATGGTATGTTCAGTTAGGAGAATCAAACTCTATTTGATTTGTTTGATTCAAGATAACCATAACTTCTTTCTTAAAAAGTAACAAGGTTAGAAATTGAGTATGGATAACCTAAAAGATTAATAAAACACCATTTTATTATGGAATGTGATGAATCACATTAAGTTTTAAAATTGAAGATTATGAATTTGTTAAACTACTTATGAATAGGTTATTAAGAAACTTAAGTCATGAATTATCAATGTGTATTTGTAATGTCCCAAAAAGAGAACAATGTAGTTTTGCTCTAATTGCTAAGTATATATAGATAGTCTATATATTACAAAAGGCAAGTGGGAGTTTTTTTTATCTTGAAAAATAAAATTACAAGATACATAATCTTCTTAAAATACACTAGTAAATATCATGATGAGGTTAGACATGTAAATGATAGACCTCATGATGATGGAATTTTCATTCATAGATCTGCAAGGATATCTCAGATATTTGATTTATATGCTGAGAAGAACATGCGTTACAGAATTATAGTAAACCTGATAACCATTATGATGGATTACCAAATATTGAATTGGGTAAATTACTCATACTATGAATGTTAAAGATGTTGTCCATAACGATAATCAATTTTGGAAATTTGGTTTATCTTAATAGTTAGACTAGAGAATGAAGATGAGTTTCTTCAAAGAGATGAAAAACTCTAGTGGTTTGAATCTCTGTGTAGAAATCATATGGACAAAATTGTACACATATTTAATGCATGTTTTATGACAAGATTATTAATCATACTTAAGCAATTAATTGTGATTGATTATTCTTTCATAGACATATTAAATATATAAAGATGATAATTGTCATACTTGTTTTCATTAATATGAAATATGACAATGGAATATCAAAACTCTTTCTTGAGAAATTACTTGAGCGAGGACGGTAAGTAATCGAAAGGTTTTTTGAATTCATATAATCTTTTAAAGTGTACGAAGTGCAATAATTCATGAATGGATAAATGCATGCATCTATGAAATTATTCTTATGTTTAATTATTAAATCCTAGTTTTGATTTATAATTGAAATAAGATAAATTTTAAGTATTCCTGAAAGTTAGTGGGAATATTATGTTAAGGTTTTAAATATTATATGTTGTATAACATATAGGAAGTAACATTCCTCGTAAGCTAAATGTTAAGTCTTAGATTGGAATAAAACTTCACTTATAAGATTTAATAATTAAAAAATACAACCTTGGAATATATGTTTATTATTAATAAACATGTGCAGTAAAATAAATGATTCTAATAAAACATGATATATCATTTGGAAAATAGATAAATATCTTTTGACAAGATAAAACATGAATGGAATCTAAGTTTGACATGTAGATTTATCATGTATATCATGTTGTGTATTAAAATTGTTATATCATTCTTGAATAAAAATCGATTTGACAACATTGATATGTAACTAAAAGTTATTAGATAACTTGTGTAATGAATATTCTAATAGAATTACATCCTCAGCCTGGATTTGCTCCTAGATTCTATGGATGAACAATATGTCAATTGTTGTGCAAATTTTCATCAGCTTCAAACTTGAAAGTTTGGAAAGCATCAAACATTACACAATAAGATATTAAAGTTTACGGAGTTTTAATGAGCATATTGTTGTTTGTATACAATGATGCTGGTTTAATTGAGATGACACTCAATATTAGTCATGGTAGGATTTCATCCTTGTTAATGGCCATGTAAACTAGTTGTGCTACTAAAAGCGCAGTTGCATTATACATTAAAAGAAAAAGAATACTTTAAAATTTACTTGAAAGTTTAAATTGTCATAAATTTGTGATAGAGGATGTCACACACTTTATGAATTATTATGTGGATTGGTGAATGCACACATACAAAGACTTCACTAATTGAATTCTTGAAATAAGTATTCTCAAAATTACGATAGATCAAGTTGGTTGATTTATGCCTTGTCAACAAGTATGATTGTCATTACTTGAGGCATAATTCATCAACTAGAATTTTCATGCATTGATATATTTAGTATTTGGATAAAGGATGTTAAACAATTATTATAATAAATCAAATACTTGGTATGTTTGATTTTATAATATATCGTATCCTATATTTGCATGTTTAATCCGTGAATAAATTTATTTATTCTAAATCGTCCGTTGTCAACTAATGATATGGGAGTATCGTTAAATTAAGACAAATCTAAGTGATTTAGTAGAATATACTTAAAGGTATATTGATTAGAAAGCATACCAATTTCAGATGATATTCAATGAATGGAATATAGGACTTATCCCAACTACATGATTTTACTTTATGGATATTGTTATTAAGTAAATTATGAATAGTTATCCTCGGACTTGAGATACCGGATAAGTGTCATGAATGTAGTGCACTACGTGGAACAACTTAGCGCTATACGAATCGGTAGTCATAAGGGTTGTTTCCAGAAGTGTTGCAAAGTTTGTGGGTTAGTCTCGTAGTCAAGATAGAATTTGTTCCTTCAAATCTATTTGGAGTTTAATACTGCTGGCCCCTCGTAGGGTTGACAAGATGTTCGCATGGCCATGCCCAAGATTTCCCCTGAATATGTTCAGAAGATTTGGTAATCTTGCTCAATCACTAATAACGAGAAATAGAATGGTTGAATAAAGAATGTCTTAATTCCATATATTTATTTAACATGGTATTAGAAACAAAAGGATAATAATAATGATAAATCATTAAAAAGGTTTTTCCAGGAGCCTTACTCGAGTTGTACTAGAGGCATCGAAGTGTTGCTAGACGCTAACCGATGTGATCACACTATTAAGATATGTCCAAGTGGGAGCTATTGGTTTAATGGACAAAATATTAATAGATGTATGTTAGGATCGAACTCGAGACCACGGGATTGCACACTTTACGTATGAGAATTAAAGTTAATAATTAAATATAAATGTTATATTTATTTATTAATTACACGAAATAATATAACGGACGTTAAGTTAATTAGTGTAATGGACTAACGACCGTTAAATGTTAATTGGAAGGACTAGATTGAAAAATAGAGATCGAGAAGGTTCTAGAATCTCATGGGGAGTTCAAACCGATCGGTTATGGGTTTTCCAAACCCAATCCATATCTAACTTGGTCACCAAGTTATATTGGGTATAAATACAAGGCCTAGGGTCTTAGTTTTCATCTCTTGTACTCATTGGCTAAAACCTAAAATTGTTTGTGTGTGTTTTTTCCATAATCGATCGTACAACACCTCTTGGGTGTCGATCACATAGTTTTTCCAAAGCAAAAATATTTTTTGTGATAAAAACTAGCATTACTTTAATTTGATTTAGTACGTGTGTACAAGAACGTGGTACTAACATACTTTTGTTAGTATCTTGGATTGAATTACAAAACGGTAAGGGGTAATTCTTATAATCCTATAAACCCTAATTAGGGTTCATCTCAATTGCTAGCTTCGTGGAATTGATTCTTGTTCGGCTAGAATCAAAAAGGTATGCATACTTTATGTTTATGTTAGTTAATTATTCATTATTCGTTCCTATACGCTTCCGCATATTTCTTTGATGTTTTATGTGTTTTATATATGATTGTCAAGTTATATAATTCCAACAATAAACTTGTCAGAAGTCTTACTGAAGTTCTTATTTTGTGATCCAAGAATCTGGTATTAAAAAACTACAGCCCAGATTTAACAAAATATCCGATGAAATTATTGTTAATTGCAAGTTTAGATGAAACCTTTTTAATGAAAGAAACCACGAATATCTTTGAGACATCAATTTTTGCCCACAAGACAATCGGAATAGAACAACCTGATTCTATGATTGGTAATATATTTAAGGGCAAATGACAAAAAAATACATCGAACTTGACACTTTTAATGATTGTGTGTAGCCAACTAATTTTTTTCTTATTGTGTGTACTGAACTTTCAAAATTCGTTATTATGTGTATTTTGTGACTATTTTACCCTTAATTTTTTCAAATTTCGAAGGGTAAAATGGTCATTTTACATGGCGTAATAGTCACAAAATACACATAATGATCGAAATTTGAAAGTTCAAGACATACAATAAGAAAAAA